>JADDOH010000353.1:0-580053 GCA_016648135.1 Agrypnia vestita | reverse complement strand
TATGTCACGAGACTTATTAATCCATTAGAGTGATTATAGATTCTCACAGAGACGAAACGTATTATTATGGGAAAGTAGGTATAGAAGTCATTTGGGTGTACACAGGACTTATGACCTGTCTTTTTATGGTTGGCTTAAGTGATCACTTTACACAATTGTAACATTCGCCATTTCCACCCATGATAGAATATACCATGCTTATTCATTTTTTGGAAGTTGTATATATGTTCAAATTACGTGAAAAGCTTTCATATATGAGTTGTAAGCGCCTTTTCCATGCGGCCTGTACAAAGCCATTTTCATTCCCCTAAATCCCCACAGATGTCGCTAATGAGAAAATCTACATATATTTTTACGGAATTTTGGGAGCAATATACTTTATTGTGTGTAATGAAATTCATCCGAATACTTGCATTACACTAGGATACGCCAGGAAATATTATTTCCAATTTTTTGTTAAATTCCTTTTTTACCAGTATTTACAATTCAGAATATTTTGAGTTTATACATATATACAACTTCCAAAAAATGAATAAGCATGGTATATTCTATCATGGGTGGAAATGGCGAATGTTACAATTGTGTAAAGTGATCACTTAAGCCAACCATAATAAAAAGACAGGTCATAAGTCCTGTTACACCCAAATGACTTCTATACCTACTTTCCCATAATTAATACAATTTCGTCTCTGTGAGATATCTATAATATACACTAATTGAGAAATATTGTTTTTACAATTATTCATCATTACGTGGCTACGACGATTGAGGGGCTTTGTCTTCTCAAGTCGTAGCTTTCGCCACAACTTGTCTTGTCGTCCTCGGCTCGGTGATTTTTTGTACAGGATTTTTGTGGATATGATCTTTCCGAACACTGATTTTTCAGGACGAAATTCATTGGGGACATTGATTATCCATAAAAAAATTGTTTATGATACTGTACCGTAATCAATAGAGACAGCGTGATGAATAGAGACAGTAGGAGTGAAAAAATTGGTGTGCATATACAGGCATTAAATGAAACTTGGCAAAAACGTCTTGTTATATTTTTATTAGGTGGTAATACAGACTTGTATATGACGATAGGTAACCTTGACAAATATCTTTCAAAAATTTTTAGAAACATCTGACAAAAGAAAGTATGTAGGTACGGGTGTCAGATTTAGCGTCAGAAACTTTACTAAAAACCTTGGAAAAATTGAGTAAATATTTTTTTTTTGTATTTTTGCAAGAAACTTAAACGTTTTTCTACCTCCTGAACATACTTGTGTCCAGCTTTTGTTTATATTTGTAAATCTATATGAATTAAATCAAAAGACTCGTTTTGAAAGAAAATTGAGTTAATAGAGATCCCATTGGGGTGAATGCAGACCCTATACGAGGTTAATAGAGATGTCATCAGGGTCAATAGAGGCAATCTGTTTGTACATAGAGACAACCAAAACCACCTGTGAATATTTACAATTAAAGTTTCTTTTCATTATTTACGTAAATCTTGCTTTCTTTATATTTTTAGAACCATTCATCTAAAGTGCCACGTATATACAAACCTAATCCAAAAAGTAATAAAATATATATTAAACACTGTTTTTTTTGTGTATATTTTTGCATTTTAATATGTATATACTTATTGTTATTGTTAATGTCCAATAAAACTTTAGTTTTATTCAAAAAATATTTAAGAAAAAGTATCTACCTTCAGTTTTCATGTTTGCGGTATCTATTTTACGTTTAGTGTCTCTTTTATCCCCACTTTCTGGTAAAAAGAAACACTGACCAAAAATCTTATTTTCTCGTGATATTTGAAATGTAGAGTCGTAGTTCAGTAATAAATTAGTAGAGGAATAAAAGAGACACTTTTATCACAACAAATGATATTATTTGCCTCAACTTTTGTTAAGTTAGTGAATGTTGAAAGGTGAATGCGTGTCTCTATTGACCCCAAATTACGGTACTGAAAAAATTAAGGTATACATTTTAATTACCGAGTTCAATGTAACAAACAGCTAAAATTAAATCCAATGACTTAATATATTTACTTCGTGAAGAATCGGTTTTTCAAAATAAGCGGTTTTGGTATTTTCATCATTTTATTTTTAAGTGGTTGACGAGTATAAAAACGGACAATTAAATTTTAAATAAAGATTGATTAGATTTTTTACGGCGGCTTTTTGAAAATGAATGGCGAATTTCGGATGCGATCAAAAAAATAGTGTGTACCTACATAGATTTAATGTGAGTTAATTTTTTTCCGCTCTGATGCGCGAAAAATTTCTCTCCGGAAAAAGCAGTGTCCGGTATAATCTGTGCCCGTAAAGATCATGTCCGGAAAATCCTTTCCGGAAAAATCCGGAAAGGATTTAACCAATGGAATGATGTGGAAAAACCAAGTTTTCTCACATCATTCTCGATATTATCGCCCCATCTTCTTCGAGGTCTTCTCCACCGCAACGTCCCTTGGGGTTGCTGATACTGTGAGAGTACCATTTAGTGTAGCCATGTATCTGGATCACTATATCTATATTCACCTATACATAGTATCTATATATAGAGATTAAATGTAGCCATATATCTGGATCACTATAATATAGTAGCCCATACATTGTATCTATATATATTAGCCTATGCATAGTATATACGTTCGAGAGGTTGAAGCTTACTATGTATAGGTACATATAGGCATTCAATGTAGCCATATATCTGGATCACTATAATATAGTAGCCCATACATTGTATCTATATATAGGCATTCAATGTAGCCATGTATCTGGATCACTATATATATTGGCCTATGCATAGTATATACGTTCGAGAGGTTGAAGCTTACCCACCAAGACGGGAGATTTGTCTATATATAGGTACATATAGGCATTCAATTTAGCCATGTATCTGGTTACTATATCTATATTCGCCTATATAAACGTAGTATCTATATATAGGCATTCAGTAGTATGTATATGTAGCCATGCATCTGGATCACTATTTATATCTGGGTATTCGGTGTAGCCATGATATTTGGTTCGTCACACAAGACTTGCAGTTCATTATTCCACTTAATTCTTCATTACCCATTTTCCCGAATCCCTTTAAGATATTAAGTATGTTTTTTCCCTTTTTTTTTGCTTGCTACCGTATTTAGGTACATTTACCGCACAGTAGTTTATAAATGATAATTTTAAACTTATGACATAGGTTTTGATTTTTTTTTCATTTGGCGCGTACAGACATTTGTTACCTTACTATTATAATGATATATTAAGGATAAACATTTCTGTCTCGCTGGCAGGTTTGTTGCTAAAAGTTTCCGCTAGAAATATCTCGGAAATGGATCATCTTTTCAAACGGATCCTACGGCGTGCTCAGTCAGGCTGGCTGAATTAACGCGGGCCGATAAAGTGAAATATTATGATGGAGTATTGTTTGGCTCGTCGCTTCTCACGGAGCAGAACCAGCTGGCTCGTATTACAGAAAGGTGTGAACAAAGGATAAAGCTAAGTTCAGGCACCCCATATCTACTCAGGCGAGATCATATTCTATGTAAGTCGACCTAAAAATGAATCAATATCGCTCACAATAAAACAATAACTCATTAGTCAATAAATACAGGTTTTACAGGCAAAAAACTGTCTAATTAATACCTAGATTATTTACAATAAATAGAATACGAGGAATCGCTTCAATGGATATAAATAAATATTTTTAAGATACAAGCTTTTGCCAGATTACATATTATAACTACGCTAAACATCCGCGCTAAAAAAAATAGAAATAAATGTTGCTCTGGAATGAGGCTCGAACCCGCGATTGCTGGATCACTAAGCAAGTGTCTTAATTACTACACCAACAAAAGCAAGTTATTTCTCATAGAAATATTTCAAAGGAAATAAATCACAAAGATACGTAGCTGGGAATCGAACCATCTATATACAATTCGTTTTAATTTTCAAGTAACTATTAGGTCCTTACATATGAAATTGGCGTTTAGTATGGGAGGAACATAAAGCCGATTTTTTATTTTTATTATAATATATTTATTTAATCAAAGTATGTACCATTGCTATCTATGCACTTTTGCCATCTCATTGGTAGTTCATCGATCCCTTTACTAAAAAAACCATTCGGACGGGAATCAATAAAATCTTTGAAGGCGGTTTGGACTGCCCCATCGGAGTTGAATTTTTTCCTTTGCAAGAAGTTATCCAAATTTCGAAAAAAATGGTAATCTGTTGGGGCAAGGTCCGGAGAGTACGGTGGATGTCTTAGACATTCCAATTGAAGCTCCTCTAATTTGGTAACCGTCTGTTGTGCAGTGTGTGGTCTAGCGTTATCATGAAGCAGCAGTGGCCTAGAGCGATTAACCAGCCTCGGTTGTTTAGCAGCTAGCTTTTCCATCATGGTTTGCAGTTACTGACAATAGACATCTGCCGTAATCGTCTGGCCAGATTTAAGAAAGCTGTAGTGAACGACACCAGCACTAGTCCACCAAACGCTCACAAGTAACTTTTTTGGAGTCAATTTTCGCTTGGGGCATGGTTTGGCTGGTTCGGCAGGGTTCAGCCATTGCGATGAGCGCTTCCGATTATCGTACAGGATCCACTTTTCATCACAGGTAATGATTCGATTTAAAATCCCTTCATTATTGTGCCGGTTGAGTAATGCAACGCAGCAGTCAACGCGCGTTTGTTGATTTGCTTCACTCAATTCGTGAGGTACCCACCTTTCAAGCTTTTTCACCTTACCAATTTGCTTCAAGTGGATTAAAACAGTTTTATCACTAACACCGCAGCCTGCAGCTAACTCGGATGTGGTTTGCGATGGATCCGCTTCCACAATAGCCTTCAATTCTTCATTATCAACTTTGGTCTCCGGCCGTCCACGGGGCTTGTTCTGCAGGTCGAAATTTCCAGAACGAAAACGTTGGAACTAAAAACGCACTGTGTTTTCTTTTGCGGCACCGTCGCCATACACATCATTAATCCTTCGAGCCTTTTCTGCAGTACTGGTGCCACGGTGGAACTCGTACTCGTAAATAACGCGATATTTAAAGTTTTTCATTTTGTAAACTGAGTGACGCAAAGAAAAAAACAATTGAGGAAAAAACAAATGAATTATAATTTTCAAAACACAAATACATGAGTAAATAGTTGTATAAATTTGGATTTGGAATTCCTAACCAAAGAGAAGATATTTGAGATCAAATTTGCCAGTACGGCAAAACATCAATTTCATATGTAAGGACCTAATAATAATATATACAAGAAATCCAAGAAGTAGAACAGCAAAAAATTACAGAATTGACAATATAGTATATATAGTTGTTTAAAGTTATAACAGTAATTTAGTAAAAGGAGGTGAAAAGTATATAAGATAAAATATAATTTAGAAAAAGGAGATGTATAGAGGAGAATAATTTGTTTGTGATTACATTATGAATTCATGACGGCAGGGTGTAGAGCTTTTAGTAGCGAATGCAGAAGAGAGTTAAAATGCGAGTCAGTTCTAGTGCTGTTACAATAAAATAGCCTAAGTATTATATATTTTTTTAGAGTAAAATCAAATCAGATACAACTCTGGATAATGGCAATTGTCCAGTAAAAATTTGTAATCTTATGTTGTAATGTAGTTGATATTTTACATTGGGATGTGATGTTGATAGTTAATGTAACGTAGATTTCAATATATTCATATATTATTTACACTTTCTAATTTTAATTAGTGATACAAGGGATACCTGTTTCACGAATACGAATATCAAACCTACTATTAGGCGAATACGAACAAGGTAATAAATAATACACTACTGTTCTTTTTTTACTAAGATATTTAATAATTAAAATTTACCACCGGCAAGTTTATGTTCAAAAAGCACAACATTTGTAACTTATCAGGTGTTAAGCGATTTCTTTTATCCGTTTGTACATTCCCAGCGGTCGAAAATAATCTTTCTATCGCAGCCGCAGTTTTACCCCCGCCTACAGTAGCTTAATAAAGCTTTAAGATACAGTTGAGAACAGGTACCTTAAAACTTTATTTATAATTACAAAAAAATTGTTCTATGAACATGAAAATAGTTTTCTTCCAATGTGCGTTAGACCATGCGCATTAAAGTATCCCTTCAGACTGCATAAAAGATTGCAGTGAATACAAAAATAGTTTTTATCCACTGTGCTTTAGCAGATGTATTCTTAAGCTTGATTTTTGAATACATGAATAATAACACTGTGAACATGTAAATGGTTTTACACCAGAGTGAGTATAGGCATGCTTCTTTAAGTTTGATTTACTATTGCATGAATAATTACACTGTGAACATGAAAATGGTTTTACAGCAGAGTGCGTATAGGCATGTTTCTTTAAGTTTGATTTACTATTGCATGAATAACTGCACTGCGAACATGAAAATATTTTTTCTCCAGTATGCTTCAGCATGTGTCTTTTCAAGTGGAATTTACGATTGCCCGAATAATCGCACTGAGAACAGGAAAATAGTTTTTCTCCAGTGTGCTTCAGCATATGTACTTCTAAGCATGAATTATGATTGCTGGAATAATTGCACCGAGAACATGAAAATAGTTTTACTCCACTGTGCTTTAGCATATGTATTCTTAAGCTTGATTTTTGAATGCAGGAATAATTACAATCTGAACATGAAAATAGTTTTTCACCAGTGTGCGTATGGGCATGTCTCCTTAAGTCTGATTTACTATTGCACGAATAATTACACTGTAAACATGAAAATGGTTTTACAATAGAGTGCGTATAGGTATGTTTCTTTAAGTCTGATTTAGAAGTGCAAGAATAATTGCACTGTGAACATGAAAATTTTTTTTCGCCAGTGTGCTTCAGCATGTGTCTTTTCAAGTGTGAATTATGATTGCAGGAATAATTGCACTGTAAACACGAAAAAAGTTTTTCCCCAGTATGTGAAAGCTCGTGAATTCGTAAGGCAGCTTTCTGATTGCTCGAGTGAGGGCACTGAGAACATGAAAACACCTTCTTAAGTGTGCAGCTTCTTGAAGCTCTTTTAGCGTTGGACAAATTCTCTAATTCTGGTTGCTCTTTATGGGCGGGCGCAGACGTAATTGGATTTTCCGAAAAAGAATCATGAATTCTCCAGAAATCTGCAATGTAAACATTTATTGTTAATGTTTTGTTTGATTTTTACTATACAGTTAGGATCCAGGATGTTTTCAAAGGTTAGTTCCATGGTAATTCCTGAGAGTGAATTAAGAAATGAAATTAATGAGAATGTTTTAGTCGAGAAACAATAGAAGCTTTTAGCTTCCTGATTGAAAAGAGAGAATGATGCTTAAATGTCTAATACAAGGAATTATTTTTAGAACGAGGTTTTAAAATACCGATGTGGCGCGGAAAGCACTTTGAACGGAAAAATATAAATGAGTGTGAATGAAATAAAAGACAGATAGACTTTCAGAGAGCATCTTGAGAGGGAGTAATGTAAACGCGTAATCCGGCGAATAAGATAAGTGTGCACGACGAAAACGAAGTGAGGGAAATAAATATGGAAGAAGAAAAGTGAGCAATACAGCAAACAATACAGCAAATCAAGGCCGTTATGACAACGTTGCTGCCAATAATATAAAGGCTGGTGGTTTAGTAGCGGTGTCATGGCTTCAGAAAGCCCATCCCTTTAGAATGGAGAAGAACCATTACTATGCCTCTCGATCAAGGTAAATTTGGCAAACTTTGTGGAAGAATTTTGATAGAAATAGTAAGGTCGATGACTAAAGAAAAGGCATGAGTCGTGCAAGTTGCTTTTGTGGGCGGAAGAGTTACATGCATCAGATCTTCTCTCTACGAGTGATGATGGAAAGCTTTTTTTTGCGTAAAATTAAAAAACTTTTCTCAGCCTTTGAAGATCTACAAAAGACTTTCTATAATATTACGGAACCATGCAAAGGAAACACTAAAACAATTTTTTTAATTCTACACAAAGTCAAAAGACACGAATTTAATCAGGGCACCGTTCTTAAATTCTTATTTCACACAGGTTCGCACTGATTCACGTCACTCGTCTGTGGTACACTTTTTATTACGCTGTTTCTATCGCATCGATCACTAACGAGAATATTCCGTTCGTAAGCACGGTAGGTAAGCATTTAGGTACCTCTTGAATTCGCGCTTTCGTTGTCGCTTTGTCTGTGACTTTCGCATAAGTAAATTTTATACGAATATGTCGGTTTCTCGAACGTTTGAATAGTTTCTCCATTTATAGTTTCTTATAAAATAGTGTAGTTGATTCTTTTAGAATAGGTTAGTTGATTCTAAATTCATGTGGACTGTTCGAGATACTTGAATAATGCGTAGTTACATTTTTTAGATTCTCGTGACAAATTATAAGAGTTAAATTATGGAAAGTACTCTCCGGTAACAGAGTGGACACATTCAATTTCAGATCAGATTTATGCTACATTTCCTTTGCTCTTCTTTCTTTTCCCATCTCTTCCCCTTTTTACAAATAAGATCCGTCCTTTCCTCCCCATTCCTGATTCTCATTTTACCTTTAATTATTTGACTCTCATGGTTTGTATTTACCTAACCTTTCATTTATTTTATAAAAGTTAAGTTATTCTTGCTATATTTTAATACACAACGTTTTCATTCTGTGGAAACTAGTAAGATATTATCTATACTATCTATACTATGTTATGATTTTTGTTTGTACTGTTAGTTTTCCGTAAATAAATAAAACACGCAATTGCATTCTTACACGAAGGAAGCACTGGGTGTAAGAATCAATGGATCATTCACATTGCATGATATTATAAAAGGTTTGATATGATTTTACAAAAGGTGTCAAATAGGGTTACGAGTATCTCCATGGCTGTACAACTTGTATATGGATAATTTTGTGAAAGAACTAGACGCACGAATATGGGAGCGCAATGGGCGTTTCGGTTGTATGCTGTGTACTGTACGCGGTGATGCAACAGCTAGCACGACTACGTCCTCAGGTATGTTGCGAGCGGCGGGCGGCAGAGCGTCAATGAGACAAGCGGTGGGCGGTAGCTTCTGTCAGTCGCCGTGCCGCCATGGTGTCGTCCCGCGACCTGCTTTATAGTAAGAACACTGCTCGTGTTATGATTCTTCACAAACCAGCCACTTCTTGGATTGACTGCTCAGCATTGCTTGCAGCTCAGCTCAGCTTGCAGCAGCAATGGATCCTTGTTTTTGTCTTTCCCTATTAGGGAATGTGTCCTTTACCATGACTTCTCCTCACTGTCCTCCTTCCCACCCTAATTCTATAGATAGTATTTTGCCATGATCAATTTTTTTTTTACATGAACTTTATATTTCTGTTTGCTATATATTATCTTAACGTTTTGTTCTTTTACCTGTATTTTATGTTTTTTCTTTGATATTTCCAAATAACGTGTGATTTGTGGAGGAGGTACAGTGAATGGACTGTTGCGGGCCTCTCCGGGTCGCGTCGCTTTACACGACGTGACACGGAGATGGCCTTTAGAGCAAAACAATTGTCAACCCGGCGACGTATGAGTAAGACCGATATGGGAGCTTTCGCTCATAAAACGGTCCTGGGAAAGCGGTGGGTGTCCATTCACTGCTGCGATGCATCTCCCTGAGAGTACCCGGAAGATCCATTAGATCGGTCGCGGCCTTTCACATTGTCGTACCGTCTCCCGCCAAAACTCTTTTATATATCGCTCGTCTAATCTTTTCAACACTGGCGACCTGCATTTCTTAAATTCATCAATCTTTGATTTTAAAACTCTCGGATATTCTGACTTCGTGACGTCAGTTATGAGTTTTTTTAATACAACTTTTTACATGCGCATATTCACGGCGAGGGTGGATGTGGGGACGTGCTGAATTTTTCATTGTGCGTTCTGCTTAATTTTAAGCAAACGGTTCAATAAAAATGAAAAATCTGCACATTTAATTATTTTTTGTCCAGACCTCATGTATGTGAAGATGTATTGCTCACATATCTTTATGCTATTTCTTTTTTTCTTGTATTTTCCCCTTTTTACAAATTGGATTTGTTTTTTCCTCCCATTTTATTAGGTGATTCCCTTTTTACCTTTCATTCTTTGACTCCCTTGTTTTGTACTTAACTTACTCTTATGTTTTCATTTTTTTCACATAGTTAAATATTATGACATAACTTGTTAATTCACGTGTAAGCCGATTCCTATTTGGACTATTAGTTTCTCGTAAATAAATAAATAACCAACAACCGACAGGCGCTGAGCGGTGAGCGAAAAGTAATTTCCAGGAGAAGCGGTGCCGCCCTGCCGCTCTTGCTGATAGTAGGTTGCGACTACCTGATTTCTACTGCGCTCAAACAAAGAAAAACGTGGGCGACACCGCTCATAGATCTCTTTTCTACATCTGCTGCTCTGCCGCCCGCCGCGTACTGCTCAGCGATCGTGTCGGGGGCCTTGCGGGGTCTAGTAAGCAAGATGTAAGCGAGGAAATTGACCTTATTACCAATGCTTGTAAGACAAAAGTGGATGAAGCCAGGCACTCCTTCCTCTTTGTCTACCGATGCGGAGAAACAGCGCGATGGTAAGTTAGTAAGCCATGAGTACTGAAAAGGTTATTAGACATTTTGACATGTTATTCATTTTATCTATGGTTAAAATCAGTTTACGAAAACCATATATAGGAATGAACAGAGGAGTTAATTAGATTTTTGCAAAAGGCTTGACTTATAGTCCGTCCAACTTATCTGGAGAAAGTACAAATTTGGAACTAACGACGCCACAATGAACCTAAACTAGATACTGAAAATTTAGCCTATTGCGAAAATCGAAGAAATTCCCTTTAATAATTAGTTGTTCTTTAATCAATGGTTTGATTGGTTTGGATAAACTGATGTTAACGATAGACAAACAATTGTCCCAAATATCAAAATGTATGGTTGCAATTTGGAAATTAAAAGTGGAATAACTTTTCTGATACTTAGCTACTCAAATATTTTACATTGTTGAAATCAGAGCAATCACTTATCCCTACGGAACAAACCCTCGAAAAGAAGCGGACCCAAACCATTGAGTATAATTTAGCTCTCCAGCGTAACGGTCACATCAGGTGCGAGCATTTCACGCAACTAAATAAGTAAATAATTAATACTATTGTATTTTGCTTTTACTTTGTGGTTATTCATTATGAATATAATTAAACGAAATAACTTTGTTTATCACCACTTAATTTTTGGTAAAACCAACCGGTTTCGGAAACAACCTTCCTGCGTCAGGATATACTTAATGCTAATTAAACTTTTCAAAATTATGAACAAACATATCTCAGTGTCAAGTGTCCAAATAAAGTGGGTAAATAGTGGGGGGTGCAAAAGAAACAGGCGATATGGTGAAAGGGAACATATTCAAGATAGGACTGTAATTTAGATTTTTTTGGTTATTTATAATAGATTCGTTATTATTTATGGCTTTCTTAATTTCTAGGGCTTCTAAATTATTTAGACGTCTACTTTTACTATCAATGTGAAGAATATTTACTCCTATAGTTTTATCAAAACTATGGTTATTCTCAATATGATTGGAAAATTCGGAAAATTTTTGAATTATTTAAGCATATTATATGTTCTTTAAACCTTGTATCAAAATAACTACTCGTTTTTCCAATATAAGAAAAGGGACAGTCAATAAATTTTAATTTTAAACACTCAAGTGAGTCAATTTGTGAGCTTTTAACATTTCTCAGAAAGTTGCCAATACTAACTTACAGTCCTATCTTGAATTCGTTCCCTATCACCTGTTTCTTTCGTAACCCCCACTATTTACTCCATTTGGACACTTGAGAACGAGTTGATAAATTGTAAAATTTAATAAGTATTAAGTATACCCTGACGAGGAACGTTCTTTCCGAAACCGGTTGCTTTTACCAAAAATTAAGTGGTGACAAACAAAGTTGGTTAATCTAATTATAAATAATAGTCAACCAACTCCTCACCAGTGCGCTGGTCGGCCCTCCTGGAATACTCGGAGCACTCCTGCTTGATGTCAGGGTACGATATGTCCATCTCCGTGTAGGGCGCTCCACCGCCTGCTCCTTCATCGCCGCTCCCGGCTGCAGACCCTGGCTCGAGCTTGACGGCAGGAGCATCTTGGTCAGCGCGGTTCATGGTCCAACCTTCCAGATAGCGAGACACGCGGCTGGCGACTGTCAAATGGTTGCAAACGCCGACCATAGACACGAGCGGGGCATAGACGATTTATTATTTTAATTAATAGTAGGTAGGTCTTTTAAAAATGTGAACATTCATTTTCCAATTAGATATATCAGGTTGATATCACTTTCGATATCAAATTTGCTATGAAGACGAGTGCCCTCCACTTACGGGCACCGTCTATTCTTCGGTGCAGTCGTGGCTCTACGACTTACCGGTATCATACATAATTTAGTCACAGAGGAAGGAATGGCAGGAGGTGTAAATTAGGCGCGGTATTCGAGGTCCACACAGTTTAATATACACACAGTCAAAGGCAAGGTATTATAGTATTTACAGAAAATTCAATTATTATAATAGGCGAAAGAAAATATACAAGCAACACATACAATTTCCAAAAAAAAATTTTTTTTTTTTGAAGAGATGTTAAAATTTAAACACAATCCACAATTATATGCATATGAAAGAAAAGGAACAGAAAATTACGCAATCTGCTTCCCTGAGGAAGATTACTTGGAGAAAAGTTAAGTTAGTTTAAAATTCGAAATTATCTAATTAATATTTAAAAAAAAACAACATAGAAATGTACAATCTACTTACTCATAGGATATTTTTGAGAAAAAATCACATTAATTAAATTCAAACTATCTAATTAACTTTATGGATAAAAGGAAAAGCAAACACAAAATTTATATTCTACTTATTAACTAACTTATGCGAAAACAATCACTATTAAAATAAATGTCTCTGCAAAAATCTCGATTGTTGTATACATAAAAAGAGTACTTAAGGCGTTGGGCGTTCTCCACTCCCGATTTCACTTCAGCGTCACCTCTCGACTCCCGATCTCGGTTCGACTGTGACCTCACTTTTCCTGCTTCACGTCCGTAACTACGACCCATACTTCGGATCTCCTCTCGATTCGCAACTGATTCACTTCCGACTCCCGATCGCAACTGATTCACTTCCGACTCCCGATCGCAACTTGCTTCCTCCGAAACCCGATCGCAACTGATTCACTTCCGACTCCCGATCGCAACCTCCCGATCGCAACTGATTCACTTCCGACTCCCGATCGCAACTTGCTTCCTCCGAAACCCGATCGCAACTGATTCACTTCCGACTCCCGATCGCAACTTGCTTCCTCCGAAACCCGATCGCAACTGATTCACTTCCGACTCCCGATCGCAACTTGCTTCCTCCGAAACCCGATCGCAACTGATTCACTTGAAGCTGGCTGCCCCCTCATATACTCTGCTCGAACGGGGTGTTGGTCTTCGAGTCTACATGGCAGCGCCCTCCAAGTTCGCCATTGGGTTAATCTTCTTCGTCTGTCCCGTCATTGGCTCCCGTGCCGATCTCTCTTCCTTGGTTGGACGAGCGCTTCGTCACCCTCGATCTCCTTCTCGGCCACGCCCCCGGCGGCTTCCTCAGACTTTCCGTCTCCTGGCCATGTGCAGAGCTCGGTCTTATGCACAATTTTTCCTTTATAGCGGCTCCCGTGCCTAGCCGTAACTACTCCTTTTTTTGTATAGTTCAATTTCTTTTTAAATTCTTTTATAATTAAATTTATAATCAAATTTATAATCAAACTTATAATTAAATTTATAATTAAATTTTATAATTAACTTTATAATTAAATTCTATAATTATTTTTTTTTTTATAATTAAATTTCCAGTTAAATTTCTTTTAATTTCATTTCTTCTGGACCAACAATTACATAGAGAAAAAAACGTAAGTTACCAAAAGTAAAAAAAAACTAACAGGTATAGTCCTTACAAATCAATTTTTTTTTGACACCTTAATAATATTAGAGAGGCAGTATTTGAAACAAAAGAACACGGTCCACTCTTTCCACATATTTGAGCAAATAATCTATTCATATTAATTAAAAGCACTGAGTCAGTGTCTCATTAAATTCGTTTCTCTTTTTGAGATCTACAAGAAGGTTATTGATATTAAAAATAATTAGGTATATCCTCTATATGTCTGTAGGAAAGGGATCCGTCGATAAAACATAAGTTAGCATATTTTTCCTAAACCCAAAACGATTCAATATTCACATAGAATTTAATAAATAACACAGTCTCGCTCATTACAAACTTATATCACTCTAACGATTAATTATAATTATTAAACATACAGTAGGTATAATTTTACTGTCTACCAAAATCATTACAGCAAGCATAGAATAAACCACATTTGACTTAATATAGAAGGACATCTCGAGGTGTTTTCAATTTTGATTTAAACTAAATCATAACATTAAGCAATTATTACAACTATACAAAGTAGCCATTTTATCGACAATTTAATCTTACAAAAAAACTATAGATATATGTTTTTTTTTCTTTAATTCAAAATGAATCCATTCCGGCATTTCCCCAATTTGTATTCATTAATTGGCAGTTCCAATTTACACGGTTTTCAGATAAAAAAATCTTTCAGCCTTTTGTAGATTAAAATCTTACTCTTAATTATATCTTTTAAAATAAAAGCTTTTTGACGAGTCATTCAATAATAATTAATAATAACATTTGCCACAATATTTTAGGTACAGATATAAGAGATTATACTTACATTTAATTTTACATAGTTACAAGTTACATCGTCTATCATACACCTATATGTATTTTCACATTACAATAAATTTTGATTAGAAAACAATAGCTATTACGAATCTTAATACAAAAGTAATCCTGGTTCTACACAGTATATTTACATGATATTTCGTATTTATTTTATTAATTTGTAGGTTTCTTACTTTCTATTGACTTTGTTTCCTTTTTTTTGTGTGATACATTAAGTCTGCGTGTACCTATTGTCGTCGCGTAATTAATTGCTTTTTTTGGGATCGCGGCGTCGTAATTACTCTCGCTCTCGCTTTCAATGTTAAATTTACCTATACATCATACATAATATTTATCGATACATAATATATAATACCGGGGCATAAAAGCGTTCGTTGAATTATTAAATTATTATTAATTATATAACTGACACCTCTCCTCCCGATTAGTGATAAATAATCTGGGAATATAGCAATAGATTTCAAACGCCTAGGCATAATCTTTTCTCTGTTCCCGCCAGCTGCTTGTTAACAGATGGGATTTTCTCCCCCATTCCCTTGGGACGATTTATTCGGAAATATTATTATATCGCCGGTTCCAGAAAAAAAACCTTTGTAAACCTGATAATTTTAAAATATTTTTCTGTGTCGGCAACCGTTTTATTGCCCCGGCCGTCGGGAATTCTAAAATGTCCCAAAGTCCGGGCCCATTCCTATTGTTAAAAGCGGTGCCGACAAGCCCTGCTGGTCATAAAACTATGTTTTACGGTTGCCGGGCAAATCCTGTCTAGTGAAGCGACCATCTGTTAAAGGTATTATTGGAATGTGGATCCGCGTCACGTTCGCCGTCGATTCTATGGGAATTAATCCTCCACGGTAGTGATAACTATATCAAGGTTGATGAACCCACGTCTTTCTTCTCCAGATACGTTAACACATACCCACCAATTGCCATGGGAAGGCGTGAATTCAAATAATAAGGCTCGGTTGCGCCAGCAGAAGTAAATTTGGTTCGAGTAACATTGACCCGAGTAACTTTTTTTACCCTCAGCTGAGAGTAAACTCGATTTCGAGTTGCACAAACGTCTTTATTACCACTGTCAAACCAATAATAAGGCTAAGGCCCGGTTGTTTCAAGTTCGATCAAAGTAAGCGGTCGATAAAAGCATAGATTTTTACGAAAACGGATCGTCTGATTGGTGGAGAACGTAAAAATCTATGCTTTAAGAGAACGCTTACTTTAATCCAACTTGAAACAACCGGCCCTTAGTAGTAGATTCTATTAAAAAATATAAAGAAAATAAAGAAAAAGAAAGAAGCCTTACAGAAATGCTTCCAATCATGAAATACCATTGGGATAAGCGCATCGCCAGCCAAGGAGGGAACTTTAAAGGAGATTAGCGAAATTTGTCATTAAGTTATTTCATTGTTTGCAATTACATTATTCACCGTATTTTTTGACACAATCATTTTTTTCTTACTCTATTTCATACTAATTTAATTTCATACTCTATTGAAAAATAAAAAAATCATTAAATTGTTTTTATATTTTTATTGATTTATTTTACATAACAAATTATTTTATGTATAAAGAATATGAAATGTTTTTTTTCATTTATTGAAGAAAGAATATTTTTATAAAAATTATTTACGGAACAGAAGTACCTTTTACATAATAATATATACAAGAAATCCAAAGAGTAGAACACCAAAAAATTACAAAATTGACAGTAATTTAGAAAAAGGAGGTGTGAAGTATATAAGATAAAACATAATTTAGAAAAAGGAGATGTGAAGTTTATACAAGGTAAAGCAAACAGGTATAATAATTTGTCTGTTATAACATTATGAATTCAGAACGGCAGAATGTAAAGCTTTTAGTAGCGAATCTTTATATTGTGCTAAACTGGAATTAAAAATATCAGAGAAAATCAGGGCAATCAATTATGCCTACGGAATAAACCCTCGAAAAGAAGCGGATCCAAACTGTTAAGCACAATTTAACTTATCAATCGTAACGGTCACATCAGGTGCGAGCATTTCACACTACTGAGAACAAATAATAATGAACCAACTCCTCACCAGTGCGCTGGTCGGCCCTCCTGGAATACTCGGAGCACTCCTGCTTGATGTCAGGATACGATATGTCCATCTCCGTGTAGGGCGCTCCACCGCCTGCTCCTTCATCGCCGCTCCCGGCTGCAGACCCTGGCTCCAGCTTGACGGCAGGAGCATCTTGGTCAGCGCGGTTCATGGTTCAACCTTCCAGATAGCGAGACACGCGGCAGGCGACTGCCAAACAGTTGCCAACGCCGACCATAGACACGAGCGGGGCATAGACGATTTATTATATTAATTAATAGTAGGTAGGTCTATTAAAAATGTGAACATTCATTTTCCATTTCGATATAGCAGGTTGGTGAATCCGCGTCTTTCTTCTCCATACAAATTGCCATGGGAAGGCGTGAATTCAAATAATAAGAATACAGAAATTAAATTTTACATATTTAATGGCACCGCGGACACAAAAGTTTACTGAGACATTAAAACGACGTATACTAACCCGTTCTAACTATTCTCTTTTCACACCTCCGGCATCGTCTGGTGATTCCTGGGCCCTCCAAATCACCTACCTTCGTGTCATCGTGGACGGGGTCGGTCGACACTACTTAGTATCTTGATAGCGTTAGTGACGGACATTGTTAAATAGAGAATTACGCATTTTTTAACTCTTTATACGTCATTATTATTTTCGAGATTTACGTATTTTAGTTCCTCATACTCTCAAAGACTTAAATAGACGGTCCCTACATAAATAAACTCGGACATCTACCAAAAATGCTTTTTTTGTACAAATACATAGAACATACTTTTCTAGACGTGACGAAATTGAAAAATATATATTTTTCTACTTTTGGAACCCTCAACAACCGTAGAACATGCATGAAAATATGTATGAATGTAGCCGAAGCAAAAGTGGTGTGCCAAGAGAGATTAATATGGAATTCTATCCTCTTTGCCTACACCTGCGGAGAAACGGCATCATGGTTAGTTAGTTTGTCTACTTTTTCTAAAAAAAAAACCTAAAAATGGACAAAAATGCTCGTTACATACATAAAGCCTGACATCAAGCTGCTGTCCTGTAAAATCTCTTTTTGTGTATGTCTCTTAGATTGTCGCCATGGAACTTTTAGGTCTCACTGCTGTCGACCTTCTCCAGTGAGTTCTTAGTTTTGATTTAAATCTAGAATAATTCACTTCCACGTTTGATTTAATAAATTTTTAAAAATGGTCTCCTCGACACTTGAAGTGACGCAGAACTATGCTAGTTCTGAACCTGGAAGTAATCACGATACATCTCTAATGCGTCTATCTTCCTGCGCTCTTGTTGCCTCAGTGTCGGTGTCTCAGAAGACTGGCGTTCTGATATGTTTTCCCTTAGCGGATCTGATTTTCCAGGTTTTCTTGGAGCTGATGATGTTTCTGTGTTGCCAGGTTTCCTGCAGTTTGTCCATCCCTGATTGGGCCATGGCGTTGCTCATTTTAATTTCGGCTTCACGTCCTCCAGTGTTAGAAATTAAAGATTTCAAAGTATACGTAGATCTATTTTTACTGTTTTGAAGGTAAGTTTATAGAACTTCATAATCATTATCAATCTGAATATTTTATATTTAACGACTTGTATTTATATGAAATGTATTGAAAAGAGATGCTATATTATTTTAAGAATTAATGGAGATTATTTGTATTACTTATTTTATTTGTTCTATCACATTTTATAAATTTTTTAGTCCAGCTTATTACTTTAATGTGATTATATTTATCTTTTTACAAAATTATCTAACTTGTTTCTTCTTTGCATTCCTATATATTGCGATGTTATAGGTTACCTACGCGCAAATATAGATCATTTCATTTGCATTCTTTTTTTCACGCGATGGCCGCCGGCGCCATTTTTGTTTTAAATTCCGTCCGGTCTATACATTAATCGGGCCCAGAACGGGTCAAAAGGATCGTTCTGGTTCGTAAATCATACAGCACTTGTCCTCATCTCCCGTGTATTGTTTTGGTGTACGTTTGTATAATATGAAATCTCCTGCAGGGCCCGATAGTCTCCCCTTTCTTGCTGCCCGTAATGGTATCCACCGGCTTACCAAGGCATTGCGCCAGAATCGCAGGACAATGCGGGCGAACGCGGCTTGTCTGCAATTTGTGGGGCCGTGGAGGTCGTTTTATGATGCGCGCGAGGCTGGGTCCTCGCTATATTTATTTATTTTATTTATATATTTAACGCCCTTATGGGCTTTTACACATATACAGAATAATTTTTTTAAAAAATAACATAAGACAGATAAAACAATAATACAGTTAAAAGTTACAATAATAATAGTTAAAAGGTAAAATAATAATACAGAAAAACATAAGACAGATAAAATAATAATACAGTTAAAGGTACAAATAATAATAGTTAAAGGTAAAATAATAAACATTTATTGATCATTTCGATTTCGTTGAGATGTTAAGAATTGTATCAGCTTTGTCCTAAACACAGTTATACTATCAGCAAAAATGTCAGCCGCCTCTGCATGTTCATTCCCCAATTAGTGTAATCTGGGAATTACAGAGTTTGCTAATGCATTAGTTCTGACATTTCCACTATAATATAATAATGCACTGTGTCTTGATGACCTCGATGGGGCATATAAGTCGATCAGACTAATAATCTATGAGAGGATGTCGGACGAAGGCGCAGCCCCGCTGCCCTGACGGGCCCGTAATCGTGGTCAATATTCTTGGTGGGCTGGCCGTACGAATCTTCCAGGAACCCCGGTGCAGCTGCTCATCGGAACTCACCGAGTCCGGTCATATCCGATCGGTCATCGGAAGCTGGTATCGTAATTTTACATTTTTATTTAGACATTCTTCTTCAAAAAATTCTCCATTTCCATAGAAAAGAACTCTCCACCATTATCAGATCTTTAATTTTTAGTACTTTAATTTTTCTGGACTGCTGGTTCTTTACTAACTCCTTGAATTCTTTGAAGTATTTATAAGTTTCATCTTTGGTTTCAAGAAAGTACACAAAACACATTCGGCTGTAGTCATCTACAAATAACAGATAATATCTGGCCATACCAAGTGATTTGTTCTCCATTGGCCCACATAAATCTGTATGTACCAATTCCAGTACTTTTTTAGTTTTGCTTGAGCTACAAGAAGTTTGCACTGTGGCTGCCAAAATTTGCTCAGACTTCATAATGTTTAATTTGTATTCATTATTTTCCAAACTAGCTTCACCAATGAAGTCATTCTGAGCATTGTATATGTAACAACCACTTTTGTGGAAGTGAACTCTGTTACCATTCTCAATAATTCTGCTCACTGACAACAAATTCGTGGTTACATCAGGCACACACAAAACATTGTTTACTTCTATATCATAATTTGTTCTCTTAACACACGTAGTTAAACGTAACTTTCCAGAGCATAGGACCTTTAAACCTGTTTTGTTAGCCACTATCATTTCCTTAATTATTGATTGGTACGAAATATTTGATAATAAGTTTTTGTTGGATACTAGATGATTACTGGCGCCGGAATTACCAGTCGTTAGTACTGAGGTACATTGGTTTTGGTAGTGACTAATCAATTTACATTTATAACAACGAATTACTTTGTCTGGCGCCGGTGTTTTGAGGTTATCATTGACATTTACACTACTGGGAGATTGCCGTGTTCCACTATTTCTATTCGTCTTCCCGCGCTTTTGATGATGCGCCTTGTGGTGGATTCCAGCACACGGGCGGCATCTGGCGTCCGTGGCAAGCAACCAACCTACAGGCGGCGAGCAGGAAGTCCTTCATTCCCGTTCCGCTCGCTCAACAGCCATCAAACGAAACCCGCGTACGTGTCGCAATTTTACGGATTGTTACATTTTAGACATTTAAACCCGCGCGTACTGAATTCGCACTAATAAAACCCTGGGATCCCTGTGGCCTTGGAGTCGGGACCGCTAGGTGCGGTACCGGAGTCCTCCCCGGTCCAGGCCACAGCGGCACATATACAAACCCCCAAAAGCAATAAATGCACTTTCCGACTTAACCTCAAAATCTGAACTCATATCGAATGACTTGGTTTTTATAGCATCAGCACTGATTTTCATACCTGAATGTTCAATTGCCATAATCATTGGGCTAAACTTTTCAGGAAGTCCTGCAAGCAACAGCGAGCCAATCCATTCATCATTTATTTCGAAACCCGTTCCATTTAATTTTTGCGCTGTTTCCACCACTTGAGACACATAACCTAGTTATTGACTATTCAATGACTAGTCACTGATTCACAATTTTCGAGGCGAATGGAAATCAATGTTCGAAGCAAACTAATTTTTCTTGTGTAGCCTGTATCGTCGAATAACTGTTTTAACTTATTCCACAAGGCACTAACGGTGTTCTCATTTTTGATATGCACATATAATTTGGGGTTAATGATCATCACAAGCTTGACTTTTGCTTTTCTTTACTTTTTTCCTCACTCAAATCCTCTGGCAACGCGTCAATGTCGATGCCTTCCAACATCAAAAAATTTCTTGCTTCGAATGCCCAATCATCGTAATTTTCGAATCCATTCAATTTCGGAACGTTCACTAGATAGTTTGACGTCGACATTTTTGATAATCACAAGAAAATTCTCTTGGAAATAAAAGGATTTACGGATCTGGGCCCATAACCTGTCAGAACACTAGAATGCCCCTGGCGACAATAAACCTTTATTAATTTTGTTACAAGAATTAGGTACACATAATATCAATAACTAACAGCCAGAACTTTCGGCCGCCATCTCCTCTAGTTTGGGCGCAATCATCTTGCAGGGGCCGCACCAGGTGGCGAAGAAGTTCACGATTACAAGCTTGTCACCAGCCAGGCTCAGCTGACTGTCGAAATCTGCCTTGTCCTTAAAGTGGATTGCCATTTTGTAAGTGTTGTTGGTTTTTGGATAAAACTTGAAACGCGAACGCCGACAAACACTGCTCGGAACCAGAAACGTGAATCTGAATTTATTAATTGTCCCTCTGAGAACAAAATCCAGTGACTGTGTTCTTAGAGCATACCTTCATATAAAAAGTGTTGCTTTCAGTCTTGTTGGAGGAATATTTCTGCTGCGCTGTGGTGGATGGCGCGCACAGTGATCGGAAAAGGGAATCTGGGCGAGCAAACACATTGAATAACAACAATAAACCAATTGAAAGGAATAAGAAAAAAATTATTAATGCTACATTTATTTTAAGTAATATTAAAATCACGAATAGGAAATTAAAATGAAATAAATTGAGAACGTCGTAAAAACTTTAATCAACTGTTGCTATTTCCTCATCACTACTACGATTAATTGTCGCTTTTACCATTTGTAAAACTACTTTTCGCAGAGATGTGCTTTGTTTGAGTGATTTTCCTTATTTAATTGTAATATAGAGAACATGACTAATTGAAAGCATATCGCTCATGATAACACAATACCTCGTAAGAGTCATAAGCCACTTAATACAGATTTTACAGGGGAGGCAAAGAACTGCATAATAACTCGACTCATTACAAAAAAAAAGGAATACGAGGAATTGCTTTAATGGAATAAGAGACACAAGAACCTAATTGTTTCTAAGATTAATAAGCTTTTAAAGACAAATACACAAGAAACTCGATTTTTACAAAAGTGTGGTATGTGAGGTATTGTTTTATCATTAGCGATGTGTTTCATATCCTCCGTTGATTTATCTTTACTAAATTTTTTTCCAGCATTATTTCATCTAAAGTTTTAGCATCTAGGTACATTGAGCACTTCTGATATTTATCCAATTAATTAGCCCACATGAACAGGAAGGAATCGTTATTCGTTTCTGAAGAAAATCAGCTTCTATCCACTTCGTCCTGCAGTACCTACATCACTACTCCATTTGGTTAATTAATTGAGATTCCTGCCGTCAACGGTACATAATAATACTTCATTTTTGGTTATAATCAGTCTATGTATAATGTGATACACAAAAGATATTAAATACCAGACAATGTGTCTGATATTGTAATATGAATCAGGTAACATTTATTTTTTGACAGCAGCAACTTATCATAGGACAGATAAATATTAGTTCTACGATCTTTCACATTGTTTTTTTTATATATCGTGGGTATACTGACAGAAGGCATGAAATCATGAATACAAGTTCTGAGATAATCGCAATCAAAGAGATTAAATCTTGGAAGCAGTCAAACTCGTATAATCATTTCGGATTTAAAAAATAATCTGTAGGTATCAAACAGAACTGTCTTTTGGGAACCCATTTTATAAGATTTGATAACAATGAGTTAGATATATAATTAAAAAACTTTAATAAAGATTCTACTGACGTAATGGATTCTGTCAGTACATCATTACCCATAATGTAAGGCATTTAAGCATTTCATACTCTATTGAATACGAGGTATGATCAAAAAATATGGTAGATGAATTTTTATAGCAGCAACTGCTTACGCTACAATGAAATGAAATATTGATTTTTTTTATTTTGAAATTCTTTATTGAAAATAAAATATAAATATGTACATGCTAAAGTGACTAATACATTAAATTTTTATATACTTGTTTGACTGTCCCCAGAACAGTTAAAACGTGTGTTTGGGGACAGTAGTACATGATGCATAATGTTACAGCATGAATGATAAGTATGTATAAATGGAACAGTGTAGAGAATTATAAACATCATAA
This sequence comes from Agrypnia vestita, assembly GCA_016648135.1. Classification (NCBI taxonomy): domain Eukaryota; kingdom Metazoa; phylum Arthropoda; class Insecta; order Trichoptera; family Phryganeidae; genus Agrypnia; species Agrypnia vestita. Next base: position 556,548 of record JADDOH010000353.1, on the reverse strand, counting down.
CATAAATATTAGTGAATCTAGTACACAACTTATTCTCAGAGTACCTAAAATTATTTTTTATATTCTAACAATTTTTTGTTTTGATTATATTGTATTATTCCATTTGTTTTATGTATTTCTTGAATTTAGTATATTGTTCTTCAGTTCTGATATTCATTGGTAAATTATTGAAAAAAATTAACATCTAGATAAGTGTAATGGTGTTGTGTGGCTGTTTTGAATTAGACTGTTTAGAAGTGGTGTGAGTGATTTAAAAGCGGAAATGAGTCTCATCAAGACGAGCAAAGGTCGGGACGTCCTTCGACCTCAGGAACAGCGTGCAACTAGTCTCAAAGCTCAAATAAGCATGCGAAGAACTGAACATATCGTACGGGTCCGTGCAAAGCATTACAACTGATAATTTATAAATGAGAAGGACGAGTGCTGCACCACGACAACGCGCCGTGCCAGTTTCGCTTCTGATCTGTGAGTTTTTGGTGGAAAAAAAATCCTGTCTGTACACATCCGCTTTGGTCCCGGGATTTAGGACTTAAGAGATTTAATAATTAAAATTTATCAGCGGCAAATTTTTGATCAAAAAGCACAACATTTATAACTTATTAGGCGATTTCATTTATCCGTTTGTACATTCTCAGCGATCGAAAATAATCTATCTGTCGCAGCCGCAGTTTTACCCCCGCCTCAGTAGCTAAATAAAGCTTTAAGATACAGTTAAGAACAGGGACTTTAAAACTTGATTTATAATTAAATTAAAAATTGTTCTATGAACATGAAAATAGTTTTCTTCCAATGTGCGTTAGACCATGTGTATTAAAGTATCCCTTCAAACTGCATAAAAGATTACAAGACATTGTTATCCACTGTGCTTCAGCTTATGTATTCTTAAGCTTGATTTATTAATGCATGAATAATAACACTGTGAACATGAAAATGGTTTTACAGCAGAGTGCGTATAGGCATGTTTCTTCAAGTCTGATTTAGTACTGCCCGAATAATTACACTGTGGACATGAAAACGGTTTAACAACAGAGTGCCTATAGTCATGTATCTTTAAGTTTGATTTCCTATTGCTTGAATAACTGCACTTCGAACATGAAAATAGTTTTTCTCCAGTGTGCTTCAGCATGTGTATTTTCAAGTCAAATTTACGATTACCCGAATAATCGCACTGAGAACAGGAAAATAGTTTTTCTCCAGTGTGCTTCAGCACATGTATTCTTAAGCTTGATTTTTGAATGCAGGAATAATTACACTGTAAACATGAAAATCGTTTTTCACCAGTGTGCGTGTAGGCATGACTCTTAAAGGCTGATTTACTATTACCCGAATAATCGCACTGAGAACACAAAAATAGTTTTTCTCCAGTGTGCTTCAGGACGTGTGATTTCAAGTTTGCTTTCAGGTTGCAGGAATAATTGCACTCTGAACACAAAAATAGTTTTTCTCCGGTGTGCTTCAGCGTGTGTCTTTTTATGTATGATTTAGAAGTGCAAGAATAATCGCACTGAGAACATGAAAATTGTTTTACAACAGAGTGCGTACAGGCATGTTTCTTTAAGTTTGATTTACTATTGCATGAATAAGTGCACTGCGAACATGAAAATTGTTTTTCGCCAGTGTGCGTCAGCATGTGTCTTTTCAAGCGTGATTTCTGATTGCAGGAATAATTGCACTGTAAACATGAAAATCGTTTTTCCCCAGTATGTGAGAGCTCGTGAATTTGTAAGGCAGCTTTCTGCTTGCTCGTGTGAGGGCACTGAGAACATGAAAACACCTTCTTAAGTGTGCAGATTCTTGAAGGTCTTTTAGCGTCGGAAAAATTCTCTAATTCTGATTGCTCTTTACGAGCGGGCGCAGAAGTAATTGGATTTTCCGAAAAAGAATCGTGAATTCTCCAGACATCTGCAATGTAAACATTTATTGTTAATGTTTTGTTTTGATTTTTACTATACAGTTAGGATCCAGGATGTTTTCAAAGGTTACTTTCATGGTAATTTCTGAGAGTGAATTAAGAAATGAAATATTATGATGACGACACAATACCTAAATGCTCAAACTGCGCCGAGATGAAAATTAAATATAACATGACCACACCAATGGACCATTCCGCTAGAAGCGACAAATGCAAGTATAAAATAAAAATGATGGAATTTGCAAGACAAAAAATTGATTATGACTATTAAAAATATATTTCAAAATAATATACATAATATTAGGTCCTTACATATGAAATTGACGTTTTTCCGTACTGGCAAATTTGATCTCAAATATCTTCTCATTGGTTAGGAATTCCAAATCCAAATTTATACAGCTATTTACTCATGTATTTGTGTTTTGAAAATTATAATTCATTTGTTTTTTCCTCAATTGTTTTTTTCTTTTCGTCACTCAGTTTATAAAATGAAAAACTTGAAATATCGCGTTATTAACGAGTACGAGTTCCACCGTGGCACCAGTGCTGCAGAAACGGCTCGAAGGATTAATGATGTGTATGGCGACGGTGCCGCAAAAGAAAACACAGTGCGTTTTTGGTTCCAACGTTTTCGTTCTGGAAATTTCGACCTGCAGAACAAGCTCCGTGGACGGCCGGAGACCAAAGTTGATAATGAAGAATTGAAGGCTATTGTGGAAGCGGATCCATCGCAAACCACACCCGAGTTAGCTGCAGGCTGCGGTGTTAGTGATAAAACTTTTTTAATCCACTTGAAGCAAATTGGTAAGGTGAAAAAGCTTGAAAGGTGGGTACCTCACGAATTGAGTGAAGCAAATCAACAAGACGTCGTTTGACTGCTGCGTTGCATTAGCTCAAACCGGTACAATATGAGGATTTTAAATCGAATCATACCCTGTGATGAAAAGTGGATCCTGTACGATAATCGGAAGCGCTCATCGCAATGGCTGAACCCTGCCGAACCAGCCAAACCATGCCCCAGCGAAAATTGACTCCAAAAAAGTTACTTGTGAGCGTTTGGTGGACTAGTGCTGGTGTCGTTCACTACAGCTTTCTTAAATCTGGCCAGACGATTATGGCAGATGTCTATTGTCAGCAACTGTAAACCATGATGGAAAAGCTAGCTGCTAAACAACCGAGGCTGGTTAATCGCTCTAGGCCACTGCTGCTTCATGATAACGCTAGACCACACACTGCACAACAGACGGCTACCAAATTAGAGGAGGTTCAATTGGAATGTCTAAGACATCCACCGTACTCTCCGGACCTTGCCCCAACAGATTACCATTTTTTTCGAAATTTGGATAACTTCTTGCAAAGGAAAAAATTCAACTCCGATGGGGCAGTCCAAACCGCCTTCAAAGATTTTATTGATTCCCGTCCGAATGGTTATTTCAGTAAAGGGATCGATGAACTACCTATGAGATGGCAAAAGCGCATAGATAGCAATGGTACATACTTTGATTAAATAAATATATTATAATAAAAAAAAATCGGCTTTAGGTTCCTCCCGTACTAAACGCCAATTTCATATGTAAGGACCTAATATATACAATTCGATTAATAAATCGTATTCTTACCTCAAGTTCTTTTTAAAATCTATTTCCTTTCGGAATTTAAGGCCGGCGCCAAACTACGCGGATATTCCGTCGCGTCTCTTCGGCCGCGGAACGCCGCTTCATTTCTTTCCATAATATGCGCTGATCAAACACACTACGCGGATGGACGGTCGATCCACTTGCTTTGTCGATTTGACGCGACGGAAAAGACGCGGCGGAAGATACGCGCAGTGTGGCGCCGTTATATTATTTTTTATGACTCTACGGATTTTTTTTTTAAATATACGTACGTGTAACATTTAATCAAAATAAAAATATTTTATCGTAATGTGCTTCGGTTAAATCAGGAATTACCAAACTATCGATACCACTTATAATCTAGAATGTTTTAATTTATGAATCTTACAAGTCATTTCATTAAAATTATAAGGTAGGTTTTATAGAATTGAACATTGTTTTGGATATTTGCCAAGTTACAAATTTTTTACATGAGACAGAAGATACGATTTGATACCATTTTCAGCAGTCTCGCTGAGCTCGTATTGACCGAATGGAAATCAACTCCGAGGGTCATAAATAATACAAAATATGTAATAAGTTTATAATTATAATATTCAATCAATATTTTGTATTATTTAAAATTCTGTACTTATTATTTCGAAATAATAAATTTATATGTTATTCATTCATAAGTACAAAATTAAATATTAAGCAAGAAAAATTAAAAATATCTGCATTTATTTACTCACTTAGAAATAAACAGTTATTGTGGTGATGTCAAACTTTTGGTGATTTCAGTCAAACATTGATAAATTTAATAATTTAGATGTCTAGATTAAGTTTTAAGGCCACATTATAAGGAAAAATTAAACAAATGTCATGCATTTTTTGTTGAGTTGTTACGCTTAGATATTAATTTATTCTACAGACTAATTTATTATGAAACTGATTAATAATTTTTGTTTCAAATACATATGTAGTCAATGTTTATGGCCCCTTAAATTAGAGTTGTAAAAAATTCGAGTTTTGATATCAAGAAAATTATTATTTATCCACCAAAAAACCTACAATTGTTCGTCTCTTCATATATTTTTGATGTTAATCCATTAAATTTGTGGTCGTATATGCTTACTACCTTTAAATACGAGCACACTTCGTTTAATTCTTTCATAATCAACTGGTTTCGGTTTTAGTTTACCTTTGCCACTGTCTTATCTCGTCGTAGTAATAGTAGTAGTGGTAGTCTCACTAGTAGTAGTGGTAGTAGTAGTAGTTGTAGCAGTAGCACCAGCAGCAGCAGGAGTAGTAGTAACCACATTAGGATTAGTAGTACCAGTTTTATTGGTGGTGGTGGTGGTAGTAGAAGTAGTAGTAGTAGTAGTCGCAGTCGTAGTAGTACTAGTATTTTCAGTTGTGCTAGTAGTAATAGTAAAAATTTATTAGTAATTCTATAATAATTGTTTTAAAACGATGGCGTATTAAGGAATTTATTTTGATTCCTGCACAAGTATTGTATTGCATTCATTAAGTACCATAAACAAAAAATGTAAACATTCAAGAGCCAAATTATATCATCATCATTTGAGTAGTAATTATCATTTACGAATCATCGCTATTTCTTCAAAGCAAACATCAAAGCTTTGAAATGTTAGAAACCTAAATATTTATATGTACGTATTAGCGAAGGGAAAAACTTCATTTCAAAATGAAGACTACAACACACACACGTTCACCAGTTTGAAGACTACAAAGTGTACACTACAATTGTAGTAAAAACTACTTGAAGTGAAGCAATTGTAGTACTACGAAATGAAGTGAAGTAATGAAATGAAGTAATTGTAGTATTAATGAAGTGAAGTAATGTAATGAAGCAATTGTAGTATTAATGAAGTGAAGTAATGAAATGAAGTAATTGTAATAATAATGAAGTGAAGTAGTGAAATGAAGTAATAGTGAAGTAAATTTTTAAATGAAGTGATGTAATGAAATGAAGTAAATTTTTAAATGAAATGAAGTATTTTTTTCCCAAATAAAAATTTGGCGAGGTAAAAAAAAAAAGTGTGCACTTCAATGTAGTGTAGTACTACATTGTAGTAGTGAGTACAGAGCGGACCCATCACTAGTACGTATATATATTATATTATTTGGCGATTTCATTATTAAGTTTAGCGATTGTGTAACCGGCTCTGTTCCTTCCAATTCACGGAATGTGTGTTCCAGATTCCACTATTGTGCTCGATGTATTGTTAGCAACCTATATCAAAATGTGACACAGTTGTTAACAATTCGTATTTACTCACCCGACATTATTCACGGGACAGATTCTCGCATTGTACGCATTTTAACATATTACATAATTCATCCTTTTTATGTTCGCGTTAAATAAGGCTTGTAATTATTATTTGTTGAGTAGATTTTACATTCGAATTTAAAACCGTTTATTACAAGCGTTATGTAAAAATTCAACATATTATAATTAGTTTATACATACGAGTATGTATTAACTAATTATAACTGTAATAGATCTCAGGAACGTATGTCGCGACGCCAGAAAGATGACATGAGAGCATGACAGAGAGAGAGAAGGTATAAAAAGGCGCGTGAATGTCGAGTCGCTCTCTCTTTTACTACCACTGTTATTCAGACCGCATCTTACTGTACAAACGTTTGTCTAAACCGTTATTGTCACCGAATAAATACTTACGAGAACAAAGTCTTTACTTGGAGCTTCCTCATCCCGAACAAGAGTATTACAATAATTAAGTACAATTTTAATAGAAATTATCAAGTATTTGGCGCCCTGTTCTTACGACATTGATTCAACCCTTGAGAGACGTCGCAGTAAAGTCCGCCGACGTAACTAGTAGATATTGCACACTGGCGACCTCTATCGTAGGAAAAGTGAACACTCCACAAAAATGTGCATATAATTTACGCCCTCGGAAGCAGTAATCAGTCCGCCCTCTACCTCCGCAGGTAAAGGTCATCCTCCTGATGACGTTGATTAAGAATTCAACGAAACGTCGTGAATCGTTTCTCGGAAAAACATACGGTTCGTAGAAATATCCGCAACCAGTTACAGTTAAATGTGTCTAACGACCGTAATAACAACCTTAACTCTATAATTGCTGGCTTTGCTTTCAGACCTATGTTTACTTAGTTTCTTATATTACACGATGTTACGATACAATTTTTATGGCCAACCCAATAAATTTTATTTAATTTGTCGCACGTACGATTTTATTTAATCTCTTGTCGTTAAGTCGTAGCCACTGCTTGGCCTCGTGACATGTAAACCGTACTGTGATGATATGTAACATAAAAATTTGCAGAAGAATGATTGAATTCGGTGTAAAAAAAAAGGAATTGGGATCAGTTAAATCGTTCTCAATTTCGTTATCCTTTTTCTACTTGTCAGGCGTCACCAAGTCGCAAGGACACAGACGACATCCGCCATTTTATTTAAACTCCTTGGCAACTTCAAAGAACTCCTCGAGTTCGAGACTCATCCATAATAATCTATTAGGGTGGGTGAATAAGAGGTGTAATATTTATTACCAGAAGTGTTGGAAGAGATCATCGAGATCGTGGCTGTGGGCGGTAAATGAAACACTTAAATGAAATTTTATTAATTAATCGATATTACTGGACATGGATTATGTTGAAGCACCATTCTTTATTTCACACCAATTTCGTTATTTGAACGAATTGTCACTTTTGATATAATGATTCACGTTGCTTAAATCGCTCAGGTTCGCACTAAAAAACTCCGAAAAATACTTTTAAAAAAAGTAGCCTTTCTATGTTTTCTTTACGGCTGTCAAAACAACTGTGTTCCGCTCCGTATTTATAAGACCCAAGTTTCTAGATGCTTTGCGAATCTTTAGGAATGGTCGATCAATCTCTTTACCTTTCTAGTGATTTCCAATTTATTTTAAAACGTGTAGAGTACTCGGCAGTCCTCGATTACGTGTATTTCTTATAGTTTTAGATTATCGTGATAATATATTTTATTTTCAGATCCGAAATTTTTTCGAAAGAGTTTTGGTCTATGCTTTTTTAAGGAGTTGAATTATGGACCCTCGAAATTAGTTCCATTAACCGACTTTAAGCATTTGAAATGTGGTTGCATGTAGATGTTGCCAATACCATGATAGGTATGGTCAGCAATGTGACTCAAATGTGCTCCAGAGAGTCAGAACTGAGAGAGAGTTGTTGAAAAATATCAAACTCCAAAGGTGTCATACTCGGGTCATATGCTTAGAGAGGAAAAGTGGGAACTTTTGCATTTGTAGTCACATATATAGTCTTGTATCAAACTACTAATAAAAAAAATCTTTTTTTTTAGTAGACTGTTGATCTGTGCTACAGAAAACTACGCCTCCTGGGATGACGAGGTCTAGCTATCCTTCCATCTTTTCTGTGGTCTTCCTGGTAGGTGTCGTCCAGGTGGGATTTCATTCGCTGCTATATGCATGAGTCTGTTACTGTCCATTCTGGCTACGTGATCTCGCCAGAATCTCCTTCTGAATCTACTCCAACGTGCCATGTCCTCTATTTTGCATGTTTTCCTTATGTTTTCATTTCGGACACGGTCACGTAGAGTTTTTCAAACAACGGATCTCAGCACCTTCGTTTCAGTTGTTCATAGGAGTCCTTTAGTGTGGACAGTGTCAGCCAGCATCTCTACAGCGTATGTCATAATAGGTCGTACGCATATCTTGTGTATTTTGACCTTACTTTCAATATGCATATTTTTGTTTTTCTAGACCAAAGTCTCGAGACATCCTGATACGGTGGATACTCTGTTACTTGCTCTCGGACTTCGGTATACAGATCGCTATGGCTACAGATTTCTACACCTAAATATCTGAAGCTCATGACTTGTTCCACAGGCTCATTATCAATACTCAGCTTACATCTCGTTGGTTATTTATATATATTGCCCAATTTTAAGTTTTTCTGCCTGCTGTTGACATATTTAGCCCTTGTGACGCAATTTGGAAATTGTACAGCATTCTCTGCAAGTCATCTTTAGACTCTGCTATCGTCGCTGCTTCATCTGCGTAACATATTACATTGATTATTTTGTTACCCATTTTGTGTCCCTGTACTAATCCAGCCACCTCTTCTATGATTTCGTCCATTATGAGGATAATATGCTTTTAAGTGCAACTTTCACGTCATCTGTCCATTCTCTCGCCTTAACCACGTCTGATTTGCTACTCTAAATATTTTTGGATGTGCATATATGTACGCGTATTTCTGTGTAATAATAAAACTATAACATTAATTAATAATCCCACGGTTTTCTGAGAAATATAAATCAATTTTAAAAAATCAGTTAAATACTGGTTTACCTACTCTAAAGTTTGATTATTTTTTTATCTGTTAAATATTATAGTGCCGATGCCATAACGGACCTGCGAGGTCATAAGCATTAAAAAACACTGCGATAAAATAAATTCGTGTTCTTGAAAAACCAACCCATAAATTAAAGAAATTTAACAGAGAATTCTACATTTGAAAAAAAACGATATTTTTTTCCCTTTTTAAACTACATAAAAATACTTTAAAAATACTCAACCTACTCCGCTCAACCATAATCGCAGCCATCTCACTGCACTTGTTCCTCTCACTACCACTCGCATCTCTCTATTAATTTGTGTTTCTTTTCTTAATGTATTGTTCTCGTCGTTTCTGGATTACTTGTTATTTTTATATTTTTGTTAATATTTTAAAAATATATTACTTACACCTATATTTCTACGTGCTATGGTTTATCTTTTCCATAACTTTTATTTTTTCTTGTACCATTTTTTATTTTATATTTTTTATTTTTTATTTACAATTACATGTATTACATAATTGTGTTATACATAGTATATCTCCATTTAAAAGCATTGCTTTTGTGCTCGGACGAGGTACTTGTGGAGAATATTGATTTTTTTTTTAAGTATGACTTTAATAATTGTTCTCTGATTTTTTTTCGATCGATTTTACTTCGATATATTATATTATTATAAGTTCCGCCCCATCCTTTTATTCCATATTGGAGTAATGAGTGGACAGTTGCATAGTATATCTTTTTATAAATTGTCTACGCTTAAAATTTTTCGTAGCCTTATGAAAATATATATACATCTTCTAATTATTTTCGTCAATTCGTTGATATGGCTATGCCATTTAAGATGTTGGTCTATAATAACTCCATTTAGATTACTATGTTTATTTTTTTTTTTTATTGATCTTTTCTGTTTTTCTTTGACATAAATATTTTATATTACGCCTCGGATCTCTATTATTGGCCTACCAACTATTAAGTAAATTGTGTCGTTATAATAAATTGTACTGTTGAGATTCTAGAAAATGACGAACTGCTTGTGATAAAATTACTCCTACAGATTAAGACGTATTAAAGTCACCCTTGTGAAATTCGTGTATTCGTCACATTAATCGCGGCTTTGCCGTAAATCCGATAGATGGAAGAATTTAGTCTGCGTTGAGTTTAAACAGTAACGCTTTGGTGAGCAGCGAACAGGTCTAGCTACTCAGTGGCAGCCAAACTCGGGGGAATCTTGCGTAAGTACCGAACTTACACTGGTGGGTACCTCGGCTAGGATGCTACCTAACTTGTGTAATTAAATACACCGTCATCACCTTTGTGCAGGATTTACTAAGCCAAGTTTTGCCATTAACTCGTATAAAACAATTGCCATTCACTTAATTAAGGCTATAATTTCGGATTTGAACAAAGGCAGTGGAACGGCCCCTTTGAAAAACTAAACAGCTTAAACTGTTCTGTACTCGGGGAAAGGTATTCGTTTTGAAATTTAAGTGTCTATTAAAAAGTTTTTTGTTTACACTCCACTTTGTAAGGCATAAAAAGGTGGCTTCACAATCGAGAGAAACGTGAATGAGTCGGGGATAATAATAACATTTAATTTAATTTGTTAGAATTCGCGCCCTCGGAGAAACCTTTAACAAAATCAGTCATTCTAAGCAATTTATTATTGTATCGAAAAATAACGAACAATTTTGTAGTAAACTTTTTTTAGGTATTAGAAAACTTTGTTAAATTAATAACTTGGTAAGACATTAACGGTTAGATTATTTTATAAACAAGATAAATAATAATAATTTTTTACTAAATGTAATCTTACTTTATTTTTCTGTTTGTTATATCGTTAATTTTGTGGGTGGACATTACTATTGGTTTTTATTATTTAAGAACTTTAAGAACAAACCTAAATATAACTGTATTATTAACATTGTTGTATAAGTGAATGTGTCATTGATGAATACTATTATCATTTATCTTTTTTTTTTTAATTTTATAGAATTCGATGTCCTCATCATTTACCTTGCCATTAACATTTTCTATTATAATTATCAGTGTTTCTATATGTATGTTATATAGTGTTATTTGGAAATCTCACAGGACTTTATTTCTGCCTTGATTATATATAAGTCGAAAATGTTCAAGCAACCATGACTTAATGTTATGGTTATGGTTAAAGTTATGGAGATATGCGACATCAAAGTTTGCATTTTTTGTTCAATATTTCTGACTTATTTTTTGTAAAATGTTAGACCTTCATTATAGTTACTTATCGAATATGAAAAATTCATTCACTTTAATTGAAGCCAAATAAAATAATAAAAACCTTTTTAATCTAATTGGAAAATATTCCATTTGGAATTTCTGCAGGGTTTTTATCATTTTATTTAACTTCTAGTGAAAAGACTGAATTTTTCGTAATCGATATAAGTAACTGTAGTGATTTTTCAACGTTTTGTACAAAACAGGCAGAAATATTGAAAAAAAATGCAAATTTTGATATTATATAACTCCATAAATAATGATATTAGGTCATGGCTGCTTGAACATTTTCGTCTCATAATCAAGGCAGGAATATAGTCTTGCGAGGTTACGAATGTTTTCCAAATAACCCTGTATTTAAGTTGCTGGATTTTTTGTAGACTTTTGAAGTGTAGTTCAAATCGTAAACCATGTTCAGTTTTATTTTTATTTTGTTGGCTTAAAAGTATGGAAAATAATTTTATTTCTGATTCCCCAGAGAATTATAATGAATCCTGTGCCATGTTACAAACCAATCACTTTCGTTACTTGTTATGTCTGCATATAAAGCCCATTTCAGACAGATCTTTTTCTATGAAAAACTTTATGATATCTAAATATCTTTCTGATGTATGATCGTTTTTCCAAAATAATTATAAATTATCCGCTTAAAGATACATTTTTTCTCAATGCTTGTAAATTCCCCAGGCTTTTGATATTACTGTCCATCATAATTTATTCCATCCTATCCAGTAGCAGGTCTCAAATGACCAATTAGGTTAAATAATGATATCAGTTTCACTTGTTTTTGTCTCTTTGTTTCTGATTATATACATGCTAATACATAAGAGTATAAATTGATATGTGAACAGTATGTAAAAATGAATGGAATATAAGTATACTTTTGAGCTACCTGTTAATTGAGACATACAATAAGTTTTTGTTTTAATTTTTTTTAAATGTAACAAGTCATTCATTTGAAAAAATCAACGATTTAAGTAGTACCTACAAATTTATACAATTGAATCGATTACACGCATTTCGTTTTCGTTTGTTTTCCAATTTTTAAAAAAAAAAAATTCTATAAATTAAACTTTATAATTGTATGCATAAATGATAAATAGGTACATTTTTATTATTTTAACTATTTGTTAATTTGCTGTGTTTGATTACTTAATAAATCAGTTTTTTTTATTATATATTAGTTGATTACAGTCTGATATTAGAAATAGGTGAAACATTGTAACAATAAATATTTAACGTGCTACCATTCTAAAAAGCTGAACTGCTTGTATTTTGAAGTACAAATACAATATTTTTTTAAAGATTATCAAATATATATGGACTGTAAAAATATGTATTAAATAATAATGGAATATTTAGAAAAATATTAATTGAAGACAGTAATTAATTAAAACTAATTACAATGCACTTGAAATCTAAATGGAAGTTCTGTTTATGTATTTTCTTAATTCAATTTAAAAAAATGTTGGATCTTTCATATAGTGAGTAATTGATTGAAATATTTAATTCCTATAAATTAGTAATTTTGCATTATACTGGTATTATATTTAAGGGTGTTAAAATTTAAGAATGATATTGTATTTCTAGAATATTGTGTGCCGAATTATTATCATTTTTAAGTTAATTGCTAAAGTTTTAACATCTTTTATTGCCTGAATTAATTATTGTACGTTTATTAGGTCTTGAAGTTAAATCGCTATTTCTAAATACATATTATGGTACCTAAATATAAAAAATATTTTGTGAAACTCGACGCAAGACAACGAAGGACATCTATTGTTCGCAAGATTCACAAAATTAATCGAATTCATGTATATGTTGTCATTGACAACTATGTATTATATTAAATATTATATATTCATATTATAGTCACATTTACATTTAAGAATCCCTTCCCATGCTAATATCAATGGTACGAATCTTTCGAACCTGTTGATGATGATTCCCTTACCTAATATCCATTTTCAATACTAAATTTTATACGGATCACTTTTTTTTATTTTGTCTAGTTTGTTGCAAAATCCTAACAATAATAAAAAACCCTTTCTCAACATAATTTTTTTTTTTTATTAAAAAAATATATTTATATTGATCGTATTATTTGTATAAATCTACTATATAATTTGATTAATTACACCTACATGTTTCGGAAATACCTTTCTATCATCAGGGTGTTATATTTACGTCGAAATATCAAAATCTTTGGTTTTTTGGATTAAATTATATGAAAATTAATTTTTATATATTATTGCTGAGGCTCTTGAATACTCGCAATTATTGGAAAAAAGTTTAGAATTCGGCTAGTAGTTAAATTTAATTGATTATTAATAATATTTTGTTTACTATTACATGCTTTAATAATTTTTAATGATTCTAAATTATTCAATTTCAGACCAAAATAATTTATGTGTAAAATAGAAAGTCCTAAATTTTTATTAAATATTATTTATTAAATACAGTTAAAACAACATTTCTTTACAGTTTCTAAAAATTGTGAGATCGTTTTATTATGAGAAGGTATCATCAAATCTTTATTATAAAAAAAACATTTTTTTTAAATACCACTACGTCACGAAAATGGACAGGGACAGTTTAACTAAGACAAAAATGAGAATGACCCATATACAAATTTTAAACGACAAGAGTGGCTGCTGGTGTTATTGCTGCAAAGTGAAATATTGCAGTAGACAAGCGTTACAATACTGTCGCAGAATTGATTACAAAGTGAAAAGCACTCAACGCTGCAAAATCGAGTTAATTTTTCAATTTTGTCGTGTATTGGATTACTTACTTCTTATTATTAACTAAATCTGTGAGATCGGGAGCTGCCAGAGGAGGGAGAGCAGTCAGATTAGCCTTCGGGGCGTCTCGGACATCCTTGCTTCCATCCACACGAGCCACTGGACCGGACTCGGTAGAACCTAAAATTAATATTTTGTTATAAAATGAGTGATTCTTCTTTCTTGGCGTGTTCTTATGGGGTGTCCTTGCCACTGTGGTGGATTCCACCACACGGGCGGCATCTGGCGTTCACTGGAAGCAATCGACCTACAGGCGGCGAGCGACAAGACCTTCATTCCTGTTCCGCTCGCTCGACCGCCAACACTACGAGACCCGCGTAACGCGTTGCGACTTTTCGGATTGTTACACGATCGACGTTTAGACTCGCGGGTACAAATACGTACTAACCTTAATCGAGTCCGCATTTCCAGTAAACTCTTTAACTAACCATATATTAGCATCACCCAACTTACCTTTGTAACTATCTCGAATAAACTCCCTGTAAATTGTACATATAACACATAGCTACCTCGCAACGGCCCCACAGTCCTGAGCCAGCTGAGCTGCCAAAAGTAAGTACAAATCCGATATATACCCTAGATACACTGGTTGCAGCCTCAAAGTGCGAACGATATTGGGATCCCTGTGGCCTTGGAGTCGGGACCGCCTAGGCGCGGTACCGGAGTTCCCATAACACAAAACAAGTGTGTTTGTTTGTTGGCAATGGGTGTGATGGTTGCGTTTTTTTACTCCCTTTATATTAACTCGTGGCGTCTGCTTGCTAGCTTGCCGGCTTGCCATCGAAAAAACTTAGGATCGATTTTTGACCATTTTCCCGTCATCCAATCTAGCTGAAACTTGTAAGCAGACTCGTGGCGACGATCAAGAAGATCTGATCTATCAAATTTTCGTTAAAAAATAATAATAATATAATAATAACAAATTGGAATCATTACAAAAGCTTGATTACTAGCAACGGCGGCCCGATAACGTCGCGGAATATTTTCTAAATTTGAATTACTCCGTCGGTATACATAATAGGTACTTCACTACACAAAGAATGAAGTGTCTTATCAAAGCTCAAAACATCTGACATTTTAGAAATATATTAAATTACTGTAAGTTTAGTGTTATTTTTTATGTTTTTATTCGTCTTTAATTGTTATTATATTTTACAAAGAAAGGGAGTATAATAAAAACTTGGTTATTATGGGCTACTTTTTTTTCTCTTTTATTTTAGAAATTTAAATTGGAAACGATTCGTGTTAGGATATACATTATACTGTGTGGATGATTCAATTCTATTAGTAATGGAAAGGGATACGGGGTACATAATGTTAGTTTATTTAATTTTTATAGATTTATACCTTTAGCTTTAAGGAATCTTGTTGGTAATTTTAAAGTGTTTTGATAAGAGGGTTGGGATGTTGACGGGGAATGGAATATTATAATAAGAATGATCTTGAAGAAATTTGGATAACGGTCATTGATGGGGCATCCAAAAAAAATGTGATCTAAATGTTCTTCGTCCATCCGACATTCACAAGTAGGAGAGTCCCGAATGTTGATTTTAAAAAGATGGCTATTCATGCAACAATGTCCTATTCGCATACGGCAGATAGAGGAAGCCTCGAACTTATTCACTTTCATTTCTGAAAAACATGGCCTGGCAGGAATTTCTGGTTGTATTGCGGAATACCATTTTCCTTTTAAAGATTTTGAGGTGTCCCATTGAGACTTCCAAGTAAAATTCATATTTTCTTCAAGTAACGGCAGTAAATCTGATATTGTAATATGATTATGAGAGGAAATGCCGGAAGTGGAAGCTTCTTTAGCTAGGGTATTTGCTTTTTCATTTCTTGGGATTCCGCAATGGCTATGGATCCATGCAAAAGCAATGTCTGTTTTTTTTTCTCGTATGAAATTAGAAGACGGAAAACATGTCTGTGTTCCTCCCTTGTACTATTCTGCACTAGATGGCATCTGGAGTGGTGGCTACGTGAAGCGTGACTTAGTGTCTAGATTTACTTGATTACCATTACGCCGGTTCCTCGTGGGGGTAGGCAGAGAGGACAGAGCGCCGCACCCTTATGTCCTGACACACAACTCTCGCCTCATACACATTCATACATCTTCGCATGCAAGCTCGACGGTTGTTGAGAAAACGATCAGTAAATGAATTTAGGCACGATGCACATCTTAAATTGAGATGAACTGGCGAAAGAGATGCCACACGTATGCAATTGATTTAAAATCGCCGTCGTATGTAACAGGTACGTAAATGATTTAAAGTTCCAGAAGATAAAAAAAACAACAAACACCTCTTTCAGATTTGACTTTTCGGCTTCGTGTCTAAAGAAGCGCAAGAGTCTCTTCACAAAGAGTTTAAAAAATTTCGCTTGGATGGTATCAATAATACAGAGAACTATGGATATCTTACGTAATCAAACATCTTG
Source organism: Agrypnia vestita (assembly GCA_016648135.1). Classification (NCBI taxonomy): domain Eukaryota; kingdom Metazoa; phylum Arthropoda; class Insecta; order Trichoptera; family Phryganeidae; genus Agrypnia; species Agrypnia vestita. The sequence continues at coordinate 540,195 of JADDOH010000353.1, read as the reverse complement.
ATTTTGTTGTATGTCCTCGTAACTTCGTGTAACGTCCGCAATTTCGTTCGAATTCAGGGCTAAAAAACTAACCCATAAAAACCAAGCTTTTATAATACACCCTTTCTCATTGTAACAGGTTTCGCGCCTACTTCACGCGTCGGGCTCGAAAATTAAACAATATATAAATCTTTAAAATTTCGAAAAATCCAAAATTATACTATTATTATTGAATTTTTTAAACGAAATTTTTTTCAATCATTTTCATCGTCGCCATGAGTCTGCCTGCAAAATTTCAGCTCGATTGGATTCACGGAAAAAGGGTTAAAAATCGATCCAAGTTTTTGCGGCAGATAAGCAGACAAGCCGATAAGCTGACACGGCCGGAGATGGGGATTGAACCTCAGGCCACCAAACCCGAACCGGTCGATTATTATATGCTGTGTTAGAATACAGAAAATCCTCTTTACTTTCTTCAGGGTAGCTCACTTATAGTGAATAGGTTCTTTTATCTCTCTCTGCGGACGGGGGATGGATGGGTTCGTAAGAAGAAAGATTTTGATGCAATTTAGTTAATCTTTATTTATTTATATGCTTTTACATGAGGTTCATTTTTCTACATAGAGAACATTCATTTTAACAGGTTATACAGGCTTCATATTGGAGGAGACGGAGAAAGTTTATGGAATAATTGGGGTATCACTATGGTTCGTGCCTTTTCTTAAATGCAGGGTCGGAGAGGTACACTTTGAGTCTCGGTGGGTTACTCACGGTTGGATTTTCGTAGCGAGGATTTGCTGACGGCGTCGGTCCCGCGACAGGTTCGCCAGGACCGCTGATGGTGGTGGTGATGATGATGATCTCGTGCACTTGTTGAGCGCAGGCCGTAGTGTTCGACGCTTCGCCTGGCTGGCCGAGCTGCGCACGGCACGAGAAATCAAACTCGCACTTTTTTTTTTTTTTTAAATTAACTCTTGCAAAACTGTAATTACAGTTTAAACGCAAGGATTTAATTATAATAAGTGTATGTACATTTCTTTACTTAACTGTATTTACTTTATGATATATTATATAATAAACTACTATATTAAACTAATTTTGCTTTTCCTATCCACTTCACGATTCACTGTAATATTTATTTAATGTCTTTTTATATTTTTTTGTCCCGTTAAATTTTTTAATTTATCCGGTAGCTTGTTGAATAATTTTAGAATTACGTAATGTTTTGTTCTGTCTCCATAACAATTATTTGTTTTTTTTATTTCTAGTTTTTTATTCGTTATTTGTCTTGTCGTGTATTCATGATGTATTGGTGTTTTGAAACTGTCCTTCTCGTATTCTTCCAGTGTTATTTTATAGTCAAGTTGTTTTTGGATCCGTAAGATTTTACACATTTTGAATAGATTTTCCGGTTGGTCCTTACACGCTTCTTTTTGTTTTTTATTTGCTATAGTTTTAATTATTCTTAATTGTAGTTGTTTTACTTTTTCTAAGTATGATGGATATGTCAATCCGTAGCTGTTTAGGCCATAGTTTACACTTGAGTCTACTAAACTATAATATAAGCAATAGCGTGTGTGTCTTGGAATACAATGTTTGAGATGGAAGAATTTACCTAGTAGAGTTCTTAGCTTTTTACACGTGCCTTTTATGTGCTCTGGACTAATGGACGCCGGTCCCCTCTGAATGACTTTCTTAAAATGAACGCTTCGGACTTGTCTCAAAATGAACTGTGGAAGCTTTTGCTTCTAACTCATGGCGATGCACATACACAACGAGTAAAAAGTGAGACATCTACAGATAAGCACCCGAAGTGCAAGCGTCAAGACTCTCGGGCGTTTTTGGCGCCCTGCGTCGACCGCGTTTTGTCGTGACCGTGCTTCGGGAGGGCCTACTTTTAACTGCCGGGCAAGCTTTTCTGGAAGCCGATGGAAGAATTCCGCGTTTCCTCTAGAAGGTTGTGAAGAAGAGTGTGAGTGACGGAGATATTACTTCGACCGAATTCACAGCGCTGGGTTGGATTCTTTTTGTTTTTCTTGTTTTGTTTCATGGTGTACCTTAGCGCGTGATACGCAACGAGTTTAGTGTTCATTTTGGCAACTTAACAGCTGCTACGGCCACCTCTCAGAAGATCGCCAAAAACATGCTGTAAATATATACTGGGTATATACAAAGACGCGAACCGATTCTTTTTACGGGTCACAGCTAGTCTTATAATAAACTTAGTTCCGTAAATCATGATATTAAAACCCCAAGAAAATTATAGAACAACAGATACCTGATATTAGTCCTGCAGTTCTAATACTTATATAGCCACAAAATTTACAAATAATAAGAGTAGGACAGATATACCTATGGTGATTCACTTTGCGATGATTCTGGCTGTACCGATAGTAGTGATATTACGCAATACGTTCAGTCATTTGTTTTTTTTTAAATACAAGACCTTTTTGATTACACTTATGGCGTTTGCTAGATTCGCAAATCCTGCACCGTGTGGCGTTTACCAATCTATTGCCTTCCCAACATAACTTGGCGTGCGGCAGGATTGGAGCTAAAACCCACCCCGCCCGCACCCGGCGGCAACCCCTCACCCTGTACTTCAGTACAATTTTATATTTGCTCGAGAGCTGTGACATCTTGATTACTAATATACACTGAATTATTATGTCCAAAATAGTCCGGGGTGGTGCAAGAACAATTGCCAATGAAGTATTATAGTTTTCATTCGGTACATTATGTATTGTGTAATAAATTTACAACCTGGCAACTTCTGTTTCGCGACCTCCCTCGCACGCCAAGTTATCGTGGTGGCACTCTACAAAGGTATTTTCCTTACCAACAACTTTTAAATAGCTGGTCGCGCGCGCAGTGGAGAAGTAAGGGGCGTCTCCGGACACCTCGCAGCTGTACTTCCCGGCCGCTCCGAGCTCCACAATCCTCAGCGCCACTTGACTGCTGTTGAAGGGAGATTCCTGAAAATAAATATTTCATCATACATCCAGGAGTCCCAACATTTCATTGCAACATGGTCCTCGGATGCGTGTTCTCACTTTCACGAATCACGCTTACTTTCTCCATCATATCTGAAAAATATGTTTAATTTGTGATATTAGCGATATATATATATATATATATATATATATATATAATATATCGTATTATAAATTAAATAAAGTAAATTTACGGATTACTAGAAGCCGAGCAAAACACATTAACGGCGTCGCTGGAGAAACCCACTCCTCCACAAACACCTGACGCAGAATTTTTCAAACTTTCACTTGACGGTGAGCTCCGGACCCAAACGGTTGTACGCTTTTTGGAGAAGCAGCTCATCGACAAGGCGCCCTGAAGATGAACAGTGAGATCTGTTCGAAACGTCGGCAGACGACTGGTCCTGACGACCAGAATTTGACGCGGGTTACCCCCAAAGTAGTTAGAACTAACACATATTGTACCCGTGAAAGCCTTCGATTTAACATATATATATGTTTATATTATGCCGTGTTATTACGACCTTTCTGGCCGACGTTTCGGATCCCATTGCAGTCAATCATCAGGGCTAATGTGTTACTATGAGAGTTGGTGTTATGGTTAAGTATTGGCTTGCAATACCGTGTCGAAAGCAGGGTGAGAACGTTCTTAGTATTTTGTTAAGTTCTTCTTCAAATGTAGCACATTTATTTTGTGGTAACATAATTATAATTGATATAAATTAACTTTGTTAAAACCACTTATTTATTGAAAAAATTCAACATGTTTCGAAGCCAGCCAGGCTTCTTCGTCAGGATAACAAAAATAATATTTAAAAATCGAAGTATAGATCAAAATATTAAAATGTTATATATGGAAAATGATAATATAAAGTACCTTAATATAGGTAATGGAAAATGATTTGTATATAATTTTCATTATATGCAAAACATTTTCCATCTTTCTCAGAGCCTCGTTCAATTCTTGTTCTGACTCCGCAAGCAGTGCAATATCGTCGGCATATCTGTTCATGTCAATTTTTAGTCCTTGGATTCTCACGCTGGGCCAATCTCTCATTTCTTCGCTCACCTCGTCGATAACCTGTTATATATAGCAATCGAACAATGCTGGTGACATCGAACAACCTTGTCTTGCTCCCTGTCCAGCACTGCTGTCTCCATATATTATTATGTAAAGCTGACGTAAGCAATGAAAATCAGCAGTCAGGCAAACAAATAAAAAACAAACACTAGACAAGCTGAATTCAATTCAATTCAATTCAATTTATTTATTGATAATATGTATATTACAAACAAAACGTTTAAGGCATACATATTAGGAAGTATATATCAAAATAAAAATATTTAATATATAAAAAATAACATAAAATCTGGTCAAAGGTGTAGGAGAATCCCGCTTCGGAAGACCCCCTCAGACACATGGAATATATCAATACCCAAAGCGATTTTGTTCAGCATAGCTGTGGCTCTTCGAACAGGCATAACCATCGGCGGGTTGATCCTGTATATTGGAATATGAAACAATCTATGCTGACGATGTCTAATGTGATTATCAGGAACATACAAACCAATGCACTGCATAATTTCAGGATTATCGATCATACCGCGCAACAATCGATAAAAATGTGTAATCAAATACACATTCCTTCTAGTCTCTAGACTATTGTAGCCAAGCATACCCTGGAGAAACTCGTTTGGGTAAAGCCAAGGATAATGTCCGTACTCTCTCATGTAGGGATATCTCAGAAACTTATTTTGGACTTTCTCCACCATAAGAGAGTACTTGCCCTCATGTGGCCCCCAGATCATCGAGCCACTCTCGAGTCTACTCCGAACCAAGGAGTTGTAAAGAGTTCTCAGTACGCGGGTATTCTCGAAAACCCTGGCAGTACGCAGAGCAAATCCTAACATTCTCAAAGCATTACCACTGATCGTCTCTATGTAATCGTGGAATGTTAGCTTGCTTACCAATCTAACACCTAGATCTTTAACATTTGATGTTCTCGTCAGATTTTGGTCGTTCATTTTGTAGCGAAAAAATAGAGTTTTTTGGGAGGTTTAAAGTATTCTGGAAAAATTAATTACTAATTTTACTTACAACAACGTGAAATCCACGGTGGGGAAATACATGCTTTTGCGGATCATCACTCTGAACAAACCGGTAAAACTCCAAACCATCCTTGAACCACTTAACGGCGTAGAGGGGCGCATCTAGCACCGCGTACAGACAGGTCAGCGTCGCGAGCTCGCCGGTCTGGACCACGGATGGGAGTATCTCTAGCCTCGCTCTGACACCCAGCAAACCTGTCATTAAGGCGGCATATTTTTTTATTGACAAACAAAAAACGACTAGATGAGCATAAAAGAGCCATTTAAAACTTTAGTTTGAATTCAGAAATGGCAGAGCATGCCAGAATGGAGGGGCATAAGTTTGATTCGAAATTGTTATATGGGTGCAGTGAAGGAAGAAGAATGGACATCTTGGAGATCTTAGAAAGTAATTATAATAAAATAAATAATAGAAATATAATAAACATCCAGATACCACCCATAACCTCTCCACTCCTATCCATTCTAACCCCGACCCCCACCACCATTACACCCACCCAATCCCTATAAATACTGTCTTGAATTATTTTTAAATTAGTTATAAACGTGTTGTTATTGACAATGGGAAAAATCACAAAAAAGTTCTAACAATTCAAAATAAATATATAGTGGAATAAAACAGTGTTGTGTTTACCCTAATTTTTTTAAATATTAAAATTTTATTAATTTTTTTAAATATTAAAAAAATTTCATATCGCGAGAAGGCGAAGAGTAAACGTGCTTAGTGTAGTGTACACATACTGTGTAGTGTCAAGTATAAGTCAACGCGCTTACGATATAAATAAGTTACTTAATAATATTTGAAGTGAAAGAAATAAAATCTCTACTCTATAAGACTAAAGTAAATCTCACATTAGAATAAAATCAAAATATACTTGATGAACAAGTCATTTTAGAAGAAGAAAACTAATTTTTTTTAAAAAATCATCATTCCACAAGAAAAAACTAACCCATAAAAACCAATTTTTTATTATACTCCCTTTCTTATTGAATCAGGTTCCGTGCCTACTGCACGCGTCGGGGTCATAACTCATTTGTATTGATTCCAATTTGAAAAAACCATTAATATTTCGAAAAATTCAAAATTATACTATAATTATTAATTTTTTTTAAACAAAAATTAGTAATATCATTTTTATCATCGCCACGAGTCTGCCTGCAAAGTTTCAGCTCGATTGGATCAAGGGAAAGCGGTTAAAAATCGATCCAAAGTTTTTCCGGCAGACAACAAACCGCAGACGCTACGAGTTAAAAGAAAGGGAGTAAAAATTGTAAAATAACGAAGAATATTCAGAGAAACTAAAAGATTTTATAACAAAAAACAGAAAGTTTTATGCCGAAACACTTACAAGAAATACCACTGAACCCTTTACGATCCAATCAAAATATGTATCAACAAATAACTTAAAAAATTAGGACATAAAAGAGAAAGTAAGAAAAAATATTATCTTGTCAAAATTACAAATTGGAATCACAGGAATTAATAAAACTGAGAGCAAATAAAATAATGATTAATTGCTCAAAAAAAGCAGATGAGAAAACTTCAACTGGAGAATAGGTCTAAAATGAGGAAAATAAATAAACGTGGAAGAAAAAAAGAAACAGCCATTCCTGATAATTAAAGATATTAGATAATAAAGAGATTAGAAAGAGGTCTCACAGAAGAAAATATTATAAACGGCATTAAAATACAAAATGGAGATCTAAAAAAAATAAAAGACACTACAAATTACATAAAACTGATAAAGTAATTTTAAAATGTGGACAAAGATGGTAAAGAAAGAGAAAATACAAACTACATTATACAAACCACAGAAAAACTTTAGTCGGAAACAATGGTTGAAACTTTTGGAAATTTATATTTAGTTTTAAATATAAATTTCCAAAAGTTCCAATCATTGTTTTAATAATATACTCAAAAAATAAATTCGCTATTTTAGCAGGTAATGTGAACATAAATTTCGCTGATGACTGACATTATAAATGTAAAGATTGATAGGCTTGCAAAGTTCAATTATAAATCATGCATTTATAATTTCACTAGAGTTGTAGTGCGTCAAAAACCTTTCTCCCTGGATCATATGCTAACAAACTCAAATGACCAATTATTTTTTGTTTTTTTAATGGCGCGATTCTAATAATGGTGCCAAATGATCAAAATTACTTATGTAAAATACTATTCAAATTGAAAATCAACTTCTGTCTCCGGATTGGCCTCATATTTTCGAAAAAAAAATTTATCCTACTTTCTGGCTGGCATTAATGTTACTACAAGTTGAAGTATTACTCTTATTTTAATGTTTTCGTGCACAAAATTTTGCTGAAAATAACTCCTGTGTGTCGGTGATGTAACGTAGGTCTACCTGTCATACAAAATATGAAATATCTACCTTATTACTAAATTACGAAAACTAAAACGTCACATTTTTTGTAATCATCGAATAGACATTTTCACACCAAAATTACGAAATTAAACTGTTAGGAATGTACGGATTTTTTAATTAAAAAATATTTGTTCATTACTCTCGTATTTTCGGCCAGTGTTTAAGAGAGAGCAGTATATTGTGCATCGCAGTTAAATCGAGCAAGAAAGAGCACAACAATACCATACATTTCATGTAGGACAGAGATGGCGGTTGCTTGGGTTTCGGCGAAAGAAAAAACAATATAGAAAGAGTACGATAGAGTCGGGTAACACGTGCTAGACAAAGACGGAGTGCATGCGACTGAAGCGAGCAGGCGACCGCGTCGTTGTATTCAGTTGCTATTGAAACGTCTGCGGAAGCGTGCGCAAATTCGATTTGCCATGATTTTATAATAATTTACTAAAATAATGCAAATATGTATATTTACCTTACATAATTATATGAAGGGAAAAGTCTTATCTGTATTGTGCATATGTATATTTTATCACACATTAAAAACTATGCCGATTTTTAATCAGGTAACGCTGTGTTACTCCACCGTCCCCAAAGTTTTTTTTTAGCACAGTCTTTAAAGAGATAATATCAAAATAACAATTATACACCATTGCGAAATACGCTCGAAATATAAGGATTTCATTTATTTTAGGAAGAGGTCTAATTTTATCTGTTTCTTGTCCACATGATGAGAATAGTAGAATTCTTAGTAGCAGAGAGTACCGCTCCCGAAAGATGTAAAATTTTTATGATAAAAATTGATCGTGGTTAAAAAAAGTGTTTTTTTATAAAATTGTGCTACAAATAGAATTAGAAAAATTCTACGAAATTATTTTACGATTTCATGGGATTTTGCGTAACAGAAATAATCATACGAAATAAAATTACGACATTAGTGTGATGACGTGCGAGGGCGCCTATAGGCTTCTTTGACTTTCTTTGTCCTCTTACACTTTCTTGGTTCGCCATCAGTCCCCAACGAAGAACACACGACTTCAAATATTTTCTGTAGATCAACACTATAGTAGGTAATTAAGTTTGGACATTATGACATTTGTATTCGGGGGATTTTAGCAGATAGCAGATAACAGGTAAATAGGTCCAAAAAATGTGCAAGAAAAACGTAAAATATAACAAACCTGTAGTAACAAGTCTGAATTTTATATATTTTATTCGGGCTAATATAATCGTATTATCGTATTATCGTATTATCGTATTATCGTATTATCGTATTATCGTATTATCGTATTATCGTATTATCGTATTATCGTATTATAGTATTATCGTATTATCGTATTATCGTATTATCGTATTATCGTATTATCGTATTATCGTATTATCGTATTATCGTATTATCGTATTATCGTATTATCGTATTATCGTATTATCGTATTATCGTATTATCGTATTATAGTATTATCGTATTATCGTATTATCGTATTATCGTATTATCGTATTATCGTATTATCGTATTATCGTATTATAGTATTATCGTATTATCGTATTATCGTATTATCGTCTTATCGTTTTATCGTATTATCGTATTATCGTATTATCGTATTATCGTATTATCGTATTATCGTATTATCGTATTATCGTATTATCGTATTATCGTATTATCGTATTATAGTATTATCGTATTATCGTATTATCGTATTATCGTATTATCGTATTATCGTATTATCGTATTATCGTATTATCGTATTATCGTATTATCGTATTATCGTATTATCGTATTATCGTATTATCGTATTATCGCATTATCGCATTATCGCATTATCGTATTATCGTATTATCGTATTATTATATTATCATATTGTCGTATTATCCAAACCTTCTTAACTACTATGGTGTACATCTACATAAAATATTTCAGGCTTGATACTATGACATAAATCTGACGGAAGCTGGCGCATATTCCATCACTTCTCTTAATAATTGGTTGGAATGCTCTACTTCTGAGGTCGTAAATCAGATTTTCATTCGTATATATTATCGTCATGTCGATCTGCTCACACCGATGTGACATAAATTAATTATATACTGACATCTTTATTCAATGAACGGGATAAATAATATACATGTAAAAGTTTATATAAAAAAATGTACAAGTAAAAACGTGTGCATCTTTTACTGCTGCTTATCACTATTTCTGCAATACGACTTGCAATAATACACAAGTTAGAAATTCGCCAATCCAGTGACGTGTGTGTCTGGCATGTAATCCCAATACAGCAATATGCAGTACAGACTCAAGGAAAAATTTCTCATGTGTCTTCATAATCTCCTTTCTAATTTATTTATTCAACTGCTTCGGGCCTGCTAAAACGAATGAAAGTGTTTTGATTGTATAATTTTAGCCATTTGGATTTTTATTTGAAACAAACTAATTATTATTATCTATCAAGTGTTAAATACTCTCAGGCAATCTATCTTATTGTAAGAAAGGTTATCAATCTTTTGATATAGGTAGTGATGCCGAACGAATGAATATCAAATATTAAAGAACGTGTTTTTAATAATATTTGATTTTAATATTTAGAACTTGTGTACGCGTACTTGTGAGTAAATCTATATCTATATCTATACTAATGTTTACTAATAATACTAATGTAATAAGAGGTAAAGAGGTCGTAAGTTTGGATGCAGGAAGTAATCTCCTCTTTCGAAACTATTCATAAATTTTCAAAAATTCTTTCACCAATATTTAGAATAGATTTTCATGGTGGTTATAGGCTATGTATTATCCAGTTAAAATAAAAAGGCTTTTGTGGTGACTTTTTTTGCAACAAAACTCGACGAAAAAACGGTCGAGCGAATGTGTTTCATACGAACGCTGCCTTATCAGTAAGAGATAAATGAATACTATCTATACAGAAGTTTTAGAACCCAAAAAGACCTATAAAAAAGTCCGTAATGGCATACATCTATATGTTAAGGTTAATTCACAAATTGATAAAATATGAATAAAGTATACGTCAGTGATTTTTCACGGGTGTACGGCTAATGTAATATTAAAAGGAACTTGATTTTATTTAAAACAAATAATGCATACATTCTTGCACTTTATTTATCTATTATTGTTGATATTAAGATATGTATAAAATACGTCAATCGATTTTCCAAACAAATATTAAAAGATAAGTTTTTAGTCTCATTACGCTTCCTAGCATAACAAAACACATTTCAAAAGGGGTTTCATTTTTCAGGCGTGTTGCAAACCTTATAAACTCCTTTACTTGATCTACAGGCCGATTTTTTACTCATGGCACTTTACAGTCAACCAAATGACAAATCTGTTACTAGTATATATATATTTTTCAAATTTTTGCTATATACAAAGATTTATTTAATATTTTATGGATCGGGAAAAGACTATTTCGATGCCCTACTTCAGCTGAAACTAGTAGACGAAGAAAATAATTTTTCGATTATACTAATATGATGTACCTATATCCACCAAGATAATTTGTATGTTTTAAAAATATACATACCATACTATTTTATCAATGTGTTAATATACATTTAATTTAAACAATACTTTGCAACACTCATGTCAAGTGTGTTGTTGCATCACTGTATAGCGACTCATTTATATCAATAAAGTTTTCAATGAATTGTCTCTTTCGTGCACAGATATCAATAACACGCACCAGGATGTGCATTGATACACAACACATTCTTGGAGTTCTATGACCAAACAATCTTATCTTATACGAGACCGTCCTCTTACTCGCTTTTTAAGTTTTTCAAAAATTTTGTCGTTCTTTCTGGCAACATGTCCAACACACGTAAAGCTCCCACGTTGTCAAATATCCTCCGGTAATAAATATAAATATATATATATTATATATATATATATATATATATATGACCACAAAGTAATGGCAAAATACAACAGTATAGTTATTATATAACTTTAATGATCTTGAAGGCACCCAGCATGTTACTTTTTCCTTTCTTAATTAATGTCTGTATTTTCATTCCGTACTGGGCTATGAAGAATGCTACGGATTTCACCGAAAAGAATTTGGATGTATTCTAAATGGACCCACGTATCAATTTATTTGTCAAAATGGTCACTGATTTTGCCACTCCAATACGGTCTCAGCACTCTGATTTGTATCCTACGTCGTATCAAGATATAAAAATCCTTTATCCCTTTATTAGTCATTTTAAAAAATGAATCGGCCACCTTATATTTCTTCATTTTGTTTTTTTTTTTTTTTCATTTTGGTTTTATCTAAAAATATTAATACCAAAATTTTGCATATGTGCCCTCATTTCACGCCTTCTTCAATGAATTATTATGATAATTTTTTTTTTTCAAAGCAAGAAAACACGTTGTGGCTTGACATTATAAGACATTTAAGAATAAATTAAATACTATGTTTTAAACCACTTTATCGCTATATATTTGTCAACTAGTTTCGGTTGGACTCAACCTTCTTCAGGACAATTATAATATTACTATTTTACTATTTTAATTGTCTACTACTCAGTCTATATTATACTCATCTACTCAGTCTATATTATAATTGTCCTGAAGAAGTTTGAGTCCAACCGAAACTAGTTGACAAATATATAGCGATAAAGTGGATTAAAACATAGTATTCAATTTATTCTTAAATGTCTTATTATCATAATATATTGCATTAATTAAAACCTTAGCAGCACCTCCTTAAAAATTACCCTCATTTCGATTACAACACAGTCATATTAAAATGTCACACGACAAATTAAGGATGAATAAAAAATATTATTTCTGAATACAACCTACCTCGAATTTCAAAACAAACTGTTATAATAAATATGTACACCAAACGTTGAAAAATCATTTTTAAAATCCACAGACACACTTATCACCTTCTATTTATATTTGACTATGGAGCGTTTTTCTAACCAGCCCTGCATAGGCTTTATTTGACTATCTTTTTTCAGCACTTTATTAAAGGCAACATATTATAGGCAAACTGATGATATTCCGTGTGTTTGATCATTCTACACTGCGTTGTGTATTCTTGTGTGAGTCAATTTTTCAACGACACATTAAAATACATTAAATATTATCTGTTAACCCCGGAACCCCAAAAATGGTCCTCGCGATATCAGCAATTAATTTGTTTTGTGTTTACTTCTGTAATTGTAAATACTGTAATAAAAACCGAATATACTCAAAACGTTGTTAATTATTAAAAATAATAAGTATTTATATAGCTATTAGTGAAAACGTTATTAAAATATATATAAACCATTCCAACTTACTAACTAGGATACGTTTATTTCTAATTCTACTATGTATATATATATATATATATATATTCTTATGGAATTTTATTTTTCTTTTTAAAAAGCAGAGATGCGAACATGGAATGCGTGTCACATCTATATTCTTACTATTTTCAAAGTAAGCTTGTGCTATGAAAATAGGACTAAATTTCTGGTCCGGAGTGAGGTTCGAACCCGCGACCTTTGGATCACGAGGTGAGAGTCCTAACCACAAGACCATCAAGCTCCTCTTGTTGCACCGCCTCTAGACTCGTGCCTCATTTCACGTTTGTTACAAGTCACACGCATTCATTGATCACTGGTAATTAAAAAATAAATGTATTATTTAATGCTTTCTATTTGTCTAACTTTTCAGAGTAAATTATTGATGTTTTTGCGCGCATACTGAGATTCGCTATTAAATCGAACGTCGAACGAAATTACGCTTCTAACACGGTTTCGCTAATCTTAAACGGTGTTCTCTGAGTTTTCCAGATCTCAACAGACGTACACAGTGCTGAAAATTATCCCAAGTCTATCTCTGATGCTTATCTCATCGTGTCTCATTCCGTGGACACGGGCCACAACACTTCTCTAGATATCAACTAGTCCACGTTCATAGCATACACGCTAAGCTAAGTTTGAAAATAGTAAGCATATTGATGTTAAATTTTCTATCAACATACGTCTTCTTCTTCTTCTTTTGGTGTCATGTCAGGTCCCCCCAACGTTGACTATCACCCGAGAGAAAGCGTCCCTGTCCTGGGCAGCACGAAACAGCTCTCCAACACTTCTTATGCCCGTCCAGTCGCGTATATTGCGGAGCCAGGAAATTTATCTCCTTCCAACACCTCTACGACCCTCTATCTTGCCCATAAGAATCAGGTGGAGCAATTCATATTTTTCTCCTCTGAGCACATGACCCAAATACGATACCTTTCGGATTTTGATATTTGTCAGCAACTCTCTATTCACTCTAGCTCTTTGAAGAACTCTTGTGTTGCTGACCATATCCGTCCAGGGTATTCGGAGCATTCTCCGATGTATCCACATTTCGAACGCCTCCAGCCGGTTCATGCTACTCACTTTGAGGGTCCACGATTCCACTCCGTACAGCAGGACTGACCATATATAACATTTGACCAGTCGCTGTCGAAGTTTCAGGTTAAGATTGTCATCGCAGAACATACGTCTACTTTTAAAAAATATATATCATATGTTTTTCTGCATCTGCTTAATAAACGGAATCGATATACTTTAAGGCTTCTTATTTGAAATTTATTTAAATAAACGAAATCGGTAACTTTTAGGCATTTTATTTTTAATTTATTTGAAAATTTTATTTCTTGAAAAATTCTTTGCTGATAATAGTGGTCTCTTCCATTGCAAATATTCCAATGTTCGCTTCATCCAAGCAGCGCACATTTGCCGAAGAGATTACATGGTCACAGTCTTCGCTATATTCGCTGTAAAAGCCTTCGCTATAAAAGCAAAGGCAGCTATTGCTACAAAATTATCCAAAAAAATGAAAGCAGTCATTGAGGATTACAAATTTATAATGAACTGAATTAGAGATTTAGGAAAAATAGCCTATAAATTTATAGGAAACATGATTTTAGAAGGGATAGATACATAAAATTTAGAATTCTGTACATTCTAAATTAATAATCATCGGTGACAGCATTCAAAACATATTTTCAATTTTTTTGGATATTTCTGCTTTTGCTTTTATACCCCACGATGGTGTGACCATATACTCCATCGTTTTGGCTGTCTTCGTTCACTTCATCCGATTTGCACTTTTCCAAGTTCATCAAATTGCCGTCGCATTGTTGCATTGGCATGAAATATATACAGAAATATATGGTTCTCAACTTTTAACACCAAATTATGAAATTTTTACATCATACTGAAGTATACTTACGTACTTATCACTTTTTTGCATTGTTTTGTGATAAAGGTTTCTCGAAATAGCGTGATATAATCCTAAATACATGAAAGCCTATGTCCCTTCGCGTTCACACGAGTCATATCAATCAAATATAATAATTTCCTTGTCTGTCTGTCTGTCTATCTTATCCGTAACTTCGTGTAGCGTTCGTAATTTTGTTACGATTCACGGCTAAACAAACGAAATTAAACAGAAGGCTGCAATGATAGCGATGTTGCTACCGCCAGACCTGCAATTACCCGTCAAAAATACAGTAAAAGTAAATATACTACAGCAAAGACGTGAACCATTTCATGTTCCGCCCAGCACAATCGACGGGGTTTAAAATTACCGTTAACTGCCGAGAGAACATATTTAACAAAAAATGTTCAAATATTTTGATAAAATTCATTACTATTTCATAGGTGTCGGCTATAAATAAGTAAAAACTTACTCATTAGGAACCGGCATATAAAAGTACAGTAATTTTTGACGGGTTATAATATTATTTGCAGCTCAGCGAAAACTCACCTCATTTTCTTCTATGTTCGATACAGCTTTGTTGATATTTTTAATTAATCAAATTATTAGTCATACAATAACAATACTTTTTATTTGAGTATGGAACTACGTGAATCCACATCTTACTAACTAAACTAGGTTAATGTTTAGGTTATTTTTACTCCCTTTATATTAACTTGTGGCGTCTGCTTGCTTGCTTGCTTTCCGGCTTGCCGTCAAAAAAAACTTTGGATCGATTTTTAACCCTTTTCTTGTGATCCAATTGAGCTGAAACTTGGCAAGTAGACTCGTGGCGACGAAGATCAATCAAATTTTCGTTAAAAAAATTAATAATTATAGTATAATTTTGGATTTTTAGAAATTTTATTGGTTTTTTCAAATTGGAATCATTAGAAAAATTTTATTAGCAACGAACGGCGGCCCGATAACGTCGCGGAATATTTTCTAAATTTGAATTACTCCGTCGGTATACATAATAGGTACTTCACTACGAATGTCGAAAATCTAAATTGACTGACAAATGTTTTAAGAATTTAATCTTCAAAGCGTGAAGTGACATTTTAGAAATATATTAAATGACTGTATGTTTAGTGTCATGTTATATGTTTTAATTCGTCTTTAATTGTTGTTATATTTTACAAAGAAAGGGAGTATGATAAAAACTTCGTTTTTATGGGTTACTTTTTTAACTATTAAAACACATATTCTTTTAAAAAGAAAACTTATATAATTTATAAGGAAATTAATAAACAAGAATTAGAGCGTATATTGAAGTTATTTTTCTATTACATTTTTGTCGGTTTTCGTCTACATGGAAAGGTTGATTGTCAAGTATATTGAATTTTATTTCTGGTATATTATTTTATGTAAAATTATAATATAAACGTACGTAATAGCATATCAACCATTAATTGTTTTTTGGTGATTATGCTAATTATCAGCTCATTAGAGAAGGGTAAAAATTACTTTTTAAAATGAGCAGAATAGACGACTCAGTAGTGTTTGTGGTTAGAACTTGTAGTTAGAACTCTCCTTTCGTGATCCAAAGGTCGCGGGTTCGAAGTTCACCCCAGACCAGCAAGTTAGTCCTATTTTCATAGCACAAGCGTTTAGCTTAGTTTGAAAATAGTTAGAAAATAGTATTTCGTGTCCGCATCTGTACTTAAAAAAAATTCTAAAAAAAATAATTTAAATTAAAATCTTTATAAAACACTGGCATTCAGGCTATAATTTGTATGTACACTTATATAAAAACAATTTTCTTATAAATGTATAATTTTATTTTATTTATTTTGTGAAAATTTTACATTAATATTTTATTCTGTGCGATACATTTAATAAGCTTCATATTTTTTAAGTATACCTATTAAGCTATCACTGACTTTCAGTCAACAAATACATTATATTGATTTTAAATCCGTGCATCGGTTATGTTGTTGTGGGTGAAATATCTACTGAGACATTTTATTACGAGTACAGATTCTGTCATTATCAAGCTATATGTTGTCTTATTGTACACATCATTCAGCACTTATGTAGCAATTTAAATACAAGTTGAAACATCGACAATGACCAAACCCTTAGCAGTATCAGATATTTCCGTAACTTTACTGTAATGTATGTTTGATATAGTAAACAAGTGGACGATAAAAACTTTTAAAGTACATTTTATTATATTAGATAAATTTTTACTTTATTTTTTATGAATGCAAAAATTGCTTGATGCTGTGTTTTTTAATATTAAAATAATATATGGCAGCCAGATATGAGAATTGAATCCCCAAGCATTTTCCCAATAAGGAAACATAGCCCAATGCAGCCAAACGCTGAATATTTTTATACCATTATATCGATATAGTAAATCAAATTAACTAAGCCGTCATCACAGTTGCTTAAACATACGACTATCAATAAATATGTACAACATTTTAAATATCACTCTATTTTTAGTAGTTTAAAGCAATGAAGACATCATAGCATCCTGTACATCCTCGTAGCCATAGTCGGAAGTGAGTGCATCATAGTCAGAAAAGCTATATATTTCTTCGTACTCCAATGGTAGTACTGAATTGATTACAAATAAAATGATGAAAATTAGTACATAAAGATTATGTAGAAGTAGCGATGGTACTGTTGCTCCTGATGAACTCATAACTGAAACACAACAAAAACATAACAATTAGAATTGTTTTGGAGAAAACATATTGATAAAAATAAATTGATTTGTAATGATTGTGATTATTTTTATATAGGAAAAACGTGTAGAAATTTTGAAATTGTAGAAAGTCAAGGAACACTTCACGTGTTTAAATAGTAATAATTATTCTGAATTTCTAACCATCTTTGGGCTATGGATCATCCTTTTGATATTAATAAGGGTTTACAAATTTTACATACAAATTATACAGAATCACAGTTGGAAATAAGAAAAGTGTTAATAGTAAATTGAATATTGTAAATAAACAGGTCATTTTTACAAATAGTTATCTTTTAAATTTATTTTCATGTTAAGTAGGTTATTTATGAGTATTCATTTTCCTTATATAACTTTTTAATATTTTGATTATCTATACTTCGATTTTTAAATATAATTTTCTACATTTGTTATCCTGATGAAGAAGCCATTGGCTTTGAAACATGTTGAATTTTTTTCAATAAAAAAGTGGTGTATACATTTTAAAGTAATTTCTATAAATTATAATATATTTCATACGACCCTATCTTTAGCTGAAATGAAAGAAAATATATTTTAACAGAGATCAGATTAATATCTCAAAAATAGTAGGTCAATCATTAGCCGAAATATGAACATACTTTTTTAATCTAAAAATGTTAATTAAATATATTAATTAAATATACATCACACAATAATTCAAACTCAACTTACTGATGATAAATACTAATATATTTTTAGAAATGCATACATACTTCTCTCAGATTTCGGGTCAGATCTTAAAGGAAGAGTCAGGGTTGCACTGTCTACGTAGACGGGGTGAAGTTGTGCAATACACCTCAGTACCATCTTTCCTCCCCTAAAGTGGGATTGTTCCAGGGGGAGGGAAATCATCACGATACTCCTTTGGAAGCCTCCAGTAGCATTAATGGAAATCTTGGTTGCTCCTGACATCTAAAAAAAATGTAAGTTTTATTTATTAATTTGATAGAAATCCTACAATTATATTTTGATATGAATATGTATCATACGCATGTACAATTTTTCATTTTAAACCTTTTCCAAGTAAATTTTTAAACATTTATCTTTTAATAGCATTAGATACTTTTGGTTTTTGAATATATTTTCAGGACCACGTAATAACATTGTAAAAATAGTTGTAAAAATTGAGCTATATATCTTAGGAAACTTAGCTATTTATAGTAACAAAAATGTAATTAATATTCAAACATCTTATATTACATCCCCTTCTCTGCGCATAGTGACCCTACTCTAGTTTCCCTCTCACTCCTCACATAGTCCTTTAGTTTTAAGTTTAGTCTAAGTAAGATGAATTAGTAAATAGTTGAGGTATTTGGTTTCAAATATAATTTAAAATGGTCTTACATAATTCAATTCAACAAGATTCACATCACAGGAAAATTTTGAAAAATTTAAATTTAAATTTTGTATTAAAATTTTTCCATAAATTTAAAGAAAAAGGGATTGTAGATCACACGTATTTTATAACTTTTATTTATATTAGGTGCATGTAACAACTACTTAGCCTTCACTTCAGTCTATGATAAATATTTTAGGGTTCCTCAGATATTTTAAGAGATATTTATTAAAATCGACGCAATTCTATGGCAAGAATGTATCATTTCCACTCGATGAGTGACATCTATTGTTCATAACATTCACAAAATGAATCAAATGCATGTGTCTGCCGAAATCGTTTACTACGCTTCACATGTTCGTCGACAGGAGGATGTAGGATTTTCTGATTTATATTCAAATACTAGCTATTCGTACCCGGCGTTGCACGGGTTGAAGATTAAGTTAAAAATAAGACTGTGAGGGGAAACAAAGGTTCCATTGTTTTGAAAAGTCTCTAAAAAAAACATTTTTCCATGTAATCTAGGCTAGTATGGAGGGGATGTCCGGGGGGGGGGAAATGTGGCCTATGTTTAACACCAGGCCCTTAAGAATATTTATGCATAATTCGGTAGAATAGTACAGATTTGCATTGAAAATATATCAGGGGTGAGTAAAAGTGAGTGGTAAAAGAGAAGGGTGCAAATTTCGCCTTTTATTAAGTATGCTAAATTTGGGTCAGATTAGCCAAACGTTGTAGATTTGTGGGTTACTTTTTTACTTCCATTCTTTTAACTCATAGCGTCATGTTTTGGATCGATTTTTAACCCTTTTACCGTGATCCAATCGAGCTGAAACTTTGCAAGCAGACTCGTGACGACGATCAAGAAAATTTATCAAATTTTCGTTGAAAAAAATAATAATTATAGTTTTGGATTTTTCAAATTAATAATGGTTTTTTCATACAACTCAGTTGTATGGAGATTCCGATGCGTGGTGGCACGGAACCTGATTATAGTATAATTTTGGATTTTTGGAAATTTTTTATCACTCCCTTTCGTAGCGTCGCCCGACTGAAGCCCAACGCGTAGGTTAAGCGCCAAACCAATTTCCACTAGTAAATGAGAAAGGGAGTATAATAAAAACTTTTTTTTTTTGGTTTAGTTTTTTAGTATATTTTCACAACATTTCTAGTTTAGCTCGTATGTGATCCAGCAAACAGTTATAACTTTTCGCTAATAAGAATTTTCAAATAAAAATATTGTTACAATTTTTAGAGCAACTAAACTCTAATATACAAAGCAGTCTTCTCACATGATCGTGTATTTGATTACTTACCACCTGGTTATTAACTAAAACCGTCAGATTAAGGGCTGGACGGGAGGGGGGAGCGGTGCAGTTAGCTTCCAGGACATCCCCGGGGCTGTAGTTGTAGCGATCCACATAAATCACTGGACCAGACTTGGGAGGAGCTACAAAAATTTAATTATGTAAATAAAAAATACAATATTGTATTAAACAAGTGAGCGAACAAAAATAAATACATAAATACTAGCTGTGCCCGCGCGGCTTCGCACGCGTAGATTTTTTGTACACTGTTTGGATCGTCATAGAACTTTCGCGAACCTTCTAGAACATTCTCCTTCCATAACTTTCAAGAATTTTGTCGAATGTACAAGAACTTTCTTGACACACCGACACATTCCGCCACTCAGTTTAGAACCTTATAGAACTATCGGGAATTTTCTAGAACCTTCTCCTTCCAGAACTTTCTAGAGCAGGTTTTTCCTTAACCTTCTAGACGCACCGACACCGTCGGCGCGTCTATTTTGAAACAATCTGAAACATTTGCGACCTTCCCATAACAAAACAATGTGCTAGAAAGCACATTTTCGTCACTCACTCCCACCCACGCACAACCACCCCCACCAAACTCGCATATTTTCGATGTGACACCAAGGGCTATCCACCACCATAAACACTGGTGGATGATTGTGGCTGGTTGTGGAGAAAACTTGGCGGATAGGGAAACACGGGTTTCTTTTTATATATATATATATATATATATATTGATTCGGGTTTTTTTCACGTACGACTTCTGCGTTGACATCTACGGACATCATTTTTTCACACAATTAAAACTTCGGTTCACGGACATGAAGATTATAATATGTTTTAATTATTTTCTAAACTTTGTGCGCATTTTGCAGTTTGTGTTGGGTCACCAGCGTCATCCCCCTTAGCGGCGGTTGATGAGCTATTCTTAAGGGCCCTTTACACATTGGCCGAAGTTGGCCCAAAGCGAGGTTGGCCCAATGTTTACTGGAGGTTTTAGCGCATTTGGCCGAACTTGGCTTACTTGTCGGTTTTTCGAGCATACATCAAAAGACAAAAGAGGCGTGGCTAGGCCGTTTTTAGTTAGTCAGTGTCCGCCGACTGTGGTCTGCGTCTCTCGTGTTTCGTTCATTGTGTTTCGGATTGCCGAATTTTCATATTAAAAAATATCGTGAAACAATGAAAAGACATTCAAGTTAGTTAAATTATTATTTTTTGTATTGACAGAAATGTGAGATCGCTGTCTGCCATTTTGCGAGGTTTGCGGACGTTGGCGCTCTGCCAAGGTTGGCCCAATGTGTAAAGGCCCTTTATGTTTTGCTTACCAACAACGTCTAAATGGCTGGTCATGATTGCAGTGGAGAATGACGGGGCATCTGCAGACACTTCGCAGCTGTAGTTCCCGGCCATGCTGAACTCCAGCTTCCGCAGCATCACTTGAGTGGCGTTGGAGAAAGATTGCTAAAAATATTTATAAAATGATTTTTTTTTATATAAAATGTCAAATATATATTATTAATCATACATTCAAGTGCTTCTTCAATAATCACATTATATTTTTTACCATTTTTCTAATTATAAAACAAGAATGTATAGACAGACTTTACAAGTATATTGAGTCAAAGAGATGTATATAACTTTTGCTTTAAGTTTTAACTAGTTAATTATAATTAAACTAGCCGTACCCTCGCGGCTTCGCAAGCGTAGATTTTTAGATCAAGACACTGTTTAGATCGTCATAGAACTTTCGCGAACCTTCTAGAACATTCTCTTTCCAGAACTTTCAAGAAATTTATCGAATGTACAGGAACCTTCTAGACACACCGACACATTCCGCCACTCAGCTTAGAACCTTGTAGAACTTTCGAGAATTTTCTACAACCTTCTCCTTCCAGAACTTTCTAGAGGAGGTTTTTCCGGAACCTTTTAGACTCACCGACATAGTCGCCGCGCCTATTTTAAAACAATCTGAAGCATTTGCGGCCTTCCCATAACAAAACAATGTGCTAAAAAGCATATTTTTGTCACCTACTCCCACCCACGCACAACCACCCCCACCAAACTCGTATATTTTCTATGTGATACCAAGGGCTATTCACCATCAAAACCACCGGTGGGTGGCTGTGGCTGGTTGTGGAGAAAACTTGGCGGATAGGGAAACACGGGTTTCTTTTTATATATATATATATATATATTGATATTGATTTAAAAAAAGAAATAAATATCAAAATTATTTTATTCTTTAAGTACGTAAGATCATGCTATCATTCTCAAAATATAAACACGTGCACGAAATAAGATTTTTATCTGTATTCAAGAAGTACATTCCTGAAATGCAATATGCATTACGACTGTCAAAAATGATATCGTCGACAAACCACCTTTGAGCTGTTCAGAGTCATGGCGGCCCAAGTCACGTTCCTTTACCGTCGTATTTCACGGAATAAAGTCGTGTGGATGTTCTGGCGGAGCGAGGAAATGCAAAGCGTACAAAGTACGAATAGCGACCCTAGACTATGTAGTGCGATGGCGTCACTTTGTTTTAGTGGATGCATTTTAAACATTGGGGAACTAGGAAACATTCGATAAGAAGTTTTGCACGTTCCTATATAAAACTACCTAGTATGTCTAGTTGGCTTTGTCATATCACTAAAACATTGTGTTGGGCACATCCCTACAGAAGCCATTGAGACATTGAGAAGGAGATTGTTGCCAACCATTGTCATCTGTCAATTGACCGATTGAGGATCTAATAGAGTCTATATCAAGAGTCTATAAAATATTAAACTATTATTATTCAATAAAGACAAACCATACATTACAGGCTACTGCAAAAACTGGCCAACGTTGTAAAATAATCCAGAAGACATCCTACCGAAATTAATAAATTAATAATGTAGGTACATTGAATACTTGTTATTATTGCATATCATCGAAGAGAGGATGGTTAAGAAAATACACAAGGCGAATTTTGAAGATGTAATAGCATCCGCAAAAGACCTAACACGTTCATAAACCAAATTTGAAGATGTCTCCATTAAAAACTTCAACAATCGAAGAGCACGCACGAGAATATGTACGAATATGGTCGAAAGTGGTGTGCCAAGATAGAGGAGTGTTACGTTGTATTCTTCGTGCCTACCCTTACAGTGAAACAGCGCGATGGTTAGTTAGTTTTGTATTGATCGAGCTTACCATCACGCCGTTTCTTCAAGGGTCAGATGGAGCAGACAGAGAGAATGAAGTACCACACTTTTTTGTTCAGTTACATGTACATATCTCGGCTAATCCGCATTCCTATGATGCCATGCATCTACGTTTGAGCCTCGTAGCGTAACCATAATCTATTTTAGTAATTGATTTACTTGAACATGCAAAATATTCTGCAGACACCTTCTTTTTTATTTCTAATCGTTTTCTCCTCATTCATCCGTTCATCACGACAAAATTATGTATAAGACTCTTATTAAATCCTATTTACTATGTTTATTTATTTACGCCCATGGGGCTTTTACAAGTAATAATAAGAATAAACAATAGATGTAACAAAATAGAATGGTTGAACATTGTAAACTAAATTTGTTAAAATAAAATACAATAACATAAAATAAGACATAATACTGTTTAAAAAAAAAATTATTAATTTATTGTAGGTTTTTACATGAAATCTATTAATTTACATTAAGTATAGTATAATAGAGCAATATATTGTTATTTCAATTTGTTTATATAAAAATCCATTTAAAAAATTTAGAAATAATTCATTCAATGCAAAAGAGAAGACACGTGAGATAAACAATACAAAACAAGAGTATATATTTTTAAATAAAATAAAAACAGTCAACAAAATGTAATTTAAAAATTTGAAAAATAATTAGCTTAATGCAAGTAAGAAAACAAACATATACAAAATACAATGCATATACATACACTTGAGTAAATACACAAAAAAAATATAAATATCTGAGACAGGTAAGATTAAATTGCATTAAAATTGTTATACACTTTTTCTCTATTCCTTTATTCTTTACATCTTAAATGAATTTGCCACGAAGACGCCTAATTATCTCATTTCCAATTCATTCTGTCTGCTTTCGTTCATCTTCTTCCAGGTCCAGGTTTCACTTCACGGTTTCACTGTTGGTACAGCACTACAGTGGGTATTATTCATCTTGCCTCGTTTGACAAGATTCCATTAGATTATGATTCTTTTCAGTCACCCTCCTTCCGATCTTTATTTCTCCTTAATCCATAAATAAACCGGTGTACAAATCTTAACTTGTTCATTTACTTACATCGACATAAATTCCAGCAATGGGAAATTCCCTCTTTTGCGGCGTCTCGCTCGGGGTGAACCGGTAGAACTCGTAAAATCCTCTGTACCACTGTACGGTGTACAAGGGGGCGCCTTGCAGCTCATACAGGCAGCGCAGCGTCGCATGCTCACCCCTCTGGACCACAGCCGGGATTATCTGGAGCGCTATTTTAATACCCAGCAAACCTGTAAAAAAAAGTATTGCATTTTTATTGACTTGTTGGCGAATAGCCTTTCTTTTCGAGGTTTTATTTTTAAAATAAAATTAATATTAGTCAAAAATAATAACTAAAAATATTCCTAATTCAATTCAGCCGGCCTTTTATACGAGTAACAAATTTAAAAAAAAATACATACTAAATAACAAGGACAGTGATGATCCTATCATGAAATCAGGAGTTTATAGATTTAATTGTAACAATTGTGATAATTTTTATATTGGCAAAACAAAAAGAAATTTTGAAACTAGGATCAAAGTTGAGTCTGCTTTTGCAAAACATTTAATAGAATATGACCATAATTTTAATATTAACACAGGTTTAAAATTTTTGCATTTTAGCTATAAGATCCCACAAATAGATAATCTAGAAATACTTGAAATTAGGAAGAATGTTAATATTAATTCGAAATTAATAAATACACAGACAATATATCTTTGTTATTTTATTCTGACTTTTGTCACTATTACGGTTTTTATATTTACTCTATATTTTATATCTTTTATCTTTGTTATCTTATACTTACTATTATTTACTTTCTCAATTTATATTATAAATTATTTTTTCATTTTATATCATAAATTACTTTGTTACTTTATATTATAAGATGTATTTTGTGAAACATAAAATTACTTCTTAGAGAAATAAGGCAGTTCATTTTAGTTTCTAACTCTGTTGCTACATAATTTCATAAATTGTAATTAATTCTCATTTGTTAACTTTTTTATACTATTGAATATATATTACTTCTTCTTAGTACTTTTGTTATTGTATATTTACTCTGTAATTATTCTTTTTTTTTATCTCTGTTATTTTATGCTTACTTTTGACATTATTATGTTATTTTATATTAACTCTGTATTCTACCTATTTTATCTTTATTATCTTATGCTTACTTTTACTTACTCTCATTTTATATTATAAGGTAATTAGTACAACATCAAATTACTGTAATAGGTTTTGTGACCGTTGAAATAAATAAATATTTTTTCATAACCCGATATTGAATATTTTTCCACTTAACATTCCATCCTCTCCAGATGACCCATAATAATTAACACCTCTGACCCCACCCTCCCCTCACCCATCCCTTCACCGTAACACATATGCATGGTTTACTTTTTCAATTTTTAGTACACCAATAATCCTGAAGGAGAGAACATTGTTCTCGAAACATGTAGATTGTTTAATCTAATAAAGTGGTGAAAACAAAGTGATTTGTGTTTTATTTTAATAATAATGTCACCACAAAGTTCAAGCCTTCATACAGAAGAAAAAATATTCTTCGAACAGTTTTATTTTTGTCAAAAGTCTTTAATGCACTTTGCACAATATAAATGTATTCAAATGCTTGCATATTTTTTTATATTGTAACGAAATGATGAACCTACTTAATACTGACAACAAATTCAACGGCATCACGTAATACAGGATCCGTCATCTATGACCGTATTCTCTCAAAGATTCTATTACATTCCATTTTGCACTAAAACATTACTTTGGACTCGTCTAGAATGCTTTAGAACAAATTCCTCGAAAGAATTTATCTATAAAAAGCATCGCGCAATACGAGGTCAGGCAATTCATTCCTGACATGTGAGCCATCACAGTGTTATCAAACCAGTGATACCAGCAGTGAATAAAACAGTGAATCTGCGGTCCTCGTAGCCCAGTGAGCATGACAGTGGCTTCTCACACCGAGTGTTGTGGGTACGATTCCCGATGAGGTCACAAATCACCCATGTGATTTACTCAAGCCCGGGTGTTTTGTGATGTGTTTTGCTTCGGTAATTGAGCCTCTTGGCCTGTTGAGGCGTAAAATGAAAATATAATAGAATGCCGGGGTGAGAAGTTTTTATACGAACGAACATTGAATGGAGTTCACTAGAACGTGATCAAAGCAATAGGAACAGCGTTAATTAGCGCAAATTAAGGAACAAGAATAAAAAGTGTCTGAAACATTCTGGAGACATTCACTGACTATAAAATTAAGAATAGTACTCTTATTTAACTCGTATTCAGTAACTTTCCTTTGGTAATAAATAAAACTAAATTAATTTCCTGTGTTTCATTTGTTATAATATAGAACTTTGTATTAGAGTTGTTAAATTATTGTATGACCGAATTTATCTAATATTAATTTATAATTTTATTTAACATAAACCTACAAAATCGGACAGTTTTATCACTCAGATAAGAGCTTGTACCAAGCAGTAAACTGATTAGCCTTACGTATAATTATATTTTAAAAGTAACGAGCCACAATGGGCTAATCTTTCAATGAAATCACTAAAAAAATAATTGGTATTATTAATACCGATAATATATAGAAAATACGCTAACAAAAGCATTTTAAACGTTGAGATTTATTTTTAGAGAAATAATTGCTTAAATTTTACAATAATTATTTTTAATAAAATGTCTATTTTTTTAATAAATAGAGATGCGAACACGGAATACTCGTCGCATCACTAATCTTACTATTTTCAAAATAAGTTAAAACACTTGTGCTATGAAAATAGGACTAACTCTCTGGTGTCCTGGAATGGTGGGCTCGAACCACCGACCACCAGATCACTAGGCAAGCATCATGAATCATGACTACTACACCAACAAGATACTCATAATCTCATATTTGAATAAGTATAATCTTTTTAAAGAGTTAAAGTTGTTATACTGTCGTAAGACATATTTAACTGTAACTGGTTGCGGATATTTTATACGAACCGTATGTTTTTCCGAGAAACGATTCTCGACGTTTTGTTGAATATAATCAGTCCGCCCTCTACCTCCGCGGGTTAAGGTCGTCCTCCTGATGACGTTGAATAAGAATTCAACGAAATTTCGAGAATCGTTTCTCGGTTTCGTTGAATACGGTTCGTATAAAATATCCGCAACCAGCTACAGTTAAATATAATATTTTTATTTAACTGTTTTTAAAAATTTATATAAATTTAAAATAAAATTGACTTAAATTACTATGCATTCCATTTTAAAAGTTAATTTATCGACACTTTTTAACGACCTTAGAATATGAATACCTATTACGAAAATAGAATTTTTACACATAATTATACACCGATATCATAAACAAAATAATGCATCGTTGTTTGCAATTCGAATAATTCTCTTTGCATTGGTATATAATATATTGTACTTTAATGAAAAATATAATGATAATTTATATAAAATAACTTTGTAAACATCACTTTTTTATTGAAAAAAAATTCAAGCAAAAATTCAACATGTTTGATCGCTTCGAAATGGCTTCGAAACGTGTTGAATTTTTTTTCAATTCAAAAGTGGTGTTTACAAAATTATTTTATATAAATTATAATTGTCACCAAAAAATAATTTTGCTATATTTAAAAAAATATATATATAATGATTACAAAAAAAAATATTTAAAAATTTCCTTTATTACCTCGCTTCTAGAACCACTTACATTACTAACATATCGTGAACATTATTAATATATCAACTGAACAATTGAGCTTCCCTCAGGAGTGTGGGTGTGATACACCCGTCAAATATTCCTTCGAATGACACATTTATAACACAAAGTTTTTTTATAATTTTCCAATACTTATCGGGAGTGCCTGTCGTAGAGCTTGATATAACAGTGAAATTGGTTTATGTACCTTGTATCATGGAAAGAATTTTCTAGAATAAAGTAAATCTTAGGTATTTAAGTATATTCAGAATATTTTGAGTTTATGAAAGTTTTTCAATGAATATAGTACTTGATTTTTATCCCATGGGACATCATTAATAATCAAGATATATTATAGATGTCTCATAGACGAAATTATATTTTTTTATGGAAAAGTAAGATGGAATGGAAGTCTTTGGGTGTTCATAGGGTTTACGGCCTATCTATATATCTATAATATATTATACACAACTTTCAAAAAAAATATTTTATATATTTATTTATTTAATATTCACAGAAGACCAATAGCACAATAACGAAGCATAGAAAAGATTAATAAAATGTACATGGCCAATTATAGATCTCAACTTTTAGAAATATATTAATAATTAAAAATATATGTTATAAAATAAATATAGGCATGTTAAGAATAATACAACAAGAAAGAATAAAAAATTTAACCAAAAGAAAAAGAGACTTAATTAGTAAGCAGAATATATATTTTGTATTCTATCATGGGTGGAATGGTGAACGTTAAATTGTGTAAAATAATCACTTAAGGTAGCCGTACGAAGCCCTTTGAACATCCAAAGGCTTTCATATCTAGTATCCCATAAAAAAAATACAATTTCGTCTCTATGAGACAACTATAATGTATCTTTATTTATTTTATTAAACGTCACGTCGAAGTTACCTACACTATATATAGTCAAATTTTAAATTGATTAAATTTAAAAAACTTAGGTATCTCTAACAGTGAAACTCTCAACCCAATCTGAGATATCAAGAGTGAAGCCACCTCCATTTGGAATCCTTAAGTTCGCAATCAAATCCCGACGTACGAGTCGCGAGGTATGGGAGACTTAATCCCTCGCCATGTTTGCAGATCGATACAATCCTCGGGCTGCTCGTAACTCTCACAACTCTTAATTAGTATTATTTGCTGGAATGCTTCCCTTCCCCTTCCCTTTCCCCACAGCTATGAGATCGTAAATCCTAGAGCTTCGATCTACGACTACGACCACCGCCGTGTATAATTACCAACTATCAATTTTATAGAATGTTAGTTTACTTAGTAAAAACCATTACCAGATATAAGGTCTACCGGTTTCGAAACTTACCCGTCTCTTCGTCAGAACCAATACTACACTACTATGTTCACAACACTGTACACCCCAACCATAGTGTGATGTTCTTATCATCTCGTCGTGATGTCGGAGTTCTCCAATAAAAGAGGTTGTCGGTTACTTTTGGTTTATTGATGGCAACAATACGTATACAGCGGTTACAATGAACAATAGCGGTCTGTCTCGATATAAAGGTGAAAAAAGCCTAGAGGCGACATGCGCGCGACCTTATAAAGCATTTGCTCTCTCTTTCATGTTCTGTCTCAGGCGTCGCGACATACGTCCCTCAGATCTATTACACATAGTATTGTTAAACTTTCACCAATATTTATCACATGCCTGTTAATGTTGTCAGAGACAAGCGTGCACTAACTAGCCTACAGAACAATCAGGAATCTAACGGGAGAGAGTGAGAGGGGGCGGGGTGAGTGAGTGTGTGTTACCAAATCTTTTGTGAATTTTATATTGAAAAAAGTGTAGTTTTGAATTGTATTGAACAAAGTATGGCATAGTGTTGGTCCTGACGAAGAAACGGGTACGTCTCGAAACCTGTTTATCTTAAATCTGGTAGTGGTTTTTACTAAGTTTACTAACATTCTTTTATAATGTCCAACCACAAAGCTTTAAATAATAATATTAATAATATAAATTTTACATTTTTGGAGGTCATCGCTACATTTTTGAATTCATCGCAAAATTCGTTATGATATAAATTAATGGATTGTTAAATAACGCAGTAATCGATGTTTTGAAATATTGAATATGGCTGCTAAAAAGTATGAAACGTGACGGTTAATAAGCAATATCGGCTAATAAAATAATAATTAATATCTATCTCTTCTGAATGAGCTCGTAGAGTTATCTTATTTATATTTGCCTTTAAATACTGCTTTCGAAGTACTTCCAAATAAATGTTAAGGACATCACATCCTACAATACATATAATTCCTAGATAATTCACTGGTTCATACAAAAAGCTATGTAACTCCTTAACCGTAAACTCCTTTTTTGAGGCCAACCTTTTCCTCTCTTTCTATCCCAAGATCTCCATCACAAAATTCTGGGTGACCATCTACAGGCGCGTGCAGTGAGAATATTGAAGCGTGAATTTTACATCAACTTATATTTCCTAAAAAAATCGAAATGAAATATTTATCAAACAGCATATTATGAAATATTAAAATCTTCATGATATGCTGATAACTGTGATAGGAATATTACGAGATGTATGTTTTCTTTCGATTTTTTTTCTAAATATACCTATGCTTAGGAAAAAGTCATGCTTCAATATTTTAACTGCACGCCCCTGTTCATATGCGTTCCTTGTCTAACGACATGATCTTCCCGTTGCCAATTTAATTTGGCGTTTTTTTCAGCGTCTGATTTCTTTGTTTCTAATTTTGTATCTAAGACTACACCTAGCAGTTCTCTCCAAAAATAAATATTTCATATAATTAATAAAAATGTACTTTGTTTTCACCACTTATATATAGACAATATCAACAATAACCAAATTAAAAATCGAAGTATAGACAGTAAAATATTTAAAAAAAAATATATAGCAAGTGAAAAACAATTAAAGTACTAACATGAAAAAAAATTTAGAATATAACTATTTGTAAAAAGGACCTGTTTATTTATACTATCCAATTTATTATTCTTTCCAAAATTTCTTCTTTATAAAAGTTTAATTCTGTTTAATTTGTATGTAAAATTTGTAAACCCTTATTAATATCAAATAATGATTCATAGCCAAAAGCAGATTCACAAATCACAATCGTTTAGCTAAGTTTGAAAATAGTAAGAATATTGATGTGTCACGTATTCCGTCTTCGCATTTCTATTTTTTAAAAATCGGAATTATTATTGCTACTTAAACACTTAAATATGTTAAATAAAAAGTATAAGAAGAAGTTTATTAAATCTTTTGTTTACTTCCCAAACAGTTGTTTAATAAATAAAATTTATGATAAAAAATATTTAGATAGATTTGTTATATTTTTCTATTTATTATAAAAGAAAAAACTCCCAAAAAATAGTTATTATAATAAATCCTTGAAATTAAATTAAGTCAGATGCATTCCGCAGCATAATTAACATTTTAATTTTACTTTTATCGAAAACATTTTCAAATATTTCAAAAAAAATCACATACCTCGAATTTCAAAACAAGTTGTAATCACAAATATGTACACAAAACTTTGAAACATCATTTTGAAAACCCACAAAGGCACTTGTCACTTAGTTGCAATCACTTTAAATCATTATGTATACGAAAGCATGTTTCCAATCAATATTAATGACCGGACGTACTCGGGGTATATTAGGATTGTCGATCAAATCATTTTTCACGGGCTGGTGGGACACGAGCTACGCGCGCTGCCTACGTATCGCGATTGTCTAGGCGGTACTTTCGAGTGTGCTTCGCGCGGGTCCCGCTCGTAGAGGCAAACTGGCGCGACTCGCGTGTCTACGCGTGTGTCCGGCCGCTTAGCGTAGCGTTGTTTATTTGTTCGAGGCGTGTGCAACACCAGGCATCGTGTGCTACGGTCGTTCAAACACATATCAGAATGCTTTCATATCAAATACCATCCATTAATCACGTTACATAAAATAATGTTTTTTGTATTTTATCTGTAATTTAGAAGGTATTTTATGTTGTAAAGAAAGAATGTAGAAAAAGACACAAAAATTGTAAGAAATGTGTTTTTTAAATACATACTTACTTACCATCGCGCCACTTCCCCGTGGGGGTAGGCAGAGAGGATAGAGCGCCACACTCTTCTGTCCTGACATACAACTCTCGCCTCATCCACATTCATACATTTTCGCATGCAAGTTCGCCGGTTGTTGAAATCTCTAACGGGACCATCTTTCAGCATTAATATTTTTTTAAATATGTATTAAAAATTAAAATTAAACCTTTGAAGCAGTGAAATATTTTTGTGTGCATAGTTAAGTACCTAGGTATTTTCATCGCATTTCCATTTCACAATAATAAGAAGCAAAAATAATTTTGAATATCAATAAAAATCGCTGCGTTTATTTTGTAAAATTTCTTTTTTCTTATTTTCTACATTGTTTGTTCTATACTTTTTATTTTTTACTTACATCAAGATCGAACGAATTTCTCCGGTTTTCATGACCGTTTTTTCTGAATTTTCTGGTTTAAGTTATTCTGTCTTGTGTATATAGCCTGTTTGGCCGAAATTTCGGATCGCATTGCAGGGTCTATCATCAGGACCTTTGTGTTATGAACATTCATATTCTGGCTAAGAATTGGTTGCAATACCGTTCTACTGACTCAGCTACAATACGGTTGTGTACTTACTTGGCAATACTATTTATCGTTTTAGACATTTCTTTACGAGATATCATCATACATTGTTTTTAAATGGCGGCCCTCGTAGCGCAGTGGGTATGACACTGGCTTCCCACACCGAGAGTTCCGGGATCGATTC
The DNA here is from genome assembly GCA_016648135.1 of Agrypnia vestita. Taxonomy (NCBI): domain Eukaryota; kingdom Metazoa; phylum Arthropoda; class Insecta; order Trichoptera; family Phryganeidae; genus Agrypnia; species Agrypnia vestita. Next base: position 507,337 of record JADDOH010000353.1, on the reverse strand, counting down.
CCGGTGAGGTCACAATTTTATATGTGTGATTTATGCAAGCCTGGGTGTTTTGTGATGTATTTTGCTTCTGTAATAAGTCTCCTGGATTGTTGAAGCGTAAAAATAAATAAATTAAGAAACGAATTATTTTTAATTTTCCGCCACGTTACCGCAGTATTCAATTATGTGTTTATTCAATGTTACAAATGTTTACAATTTTACAGTGTTTACAAAATTAAATTAAGCTTTTTTTTATTGTTGCAGAGTCTTGGCAGCAAGTAAACACTAAATTGATTTGAGGCCCTGCCTGCTACACTAATAGTTTACTGTATTATAGCAGACAGTGCTCTTCCAGTAGTATAATGTTCAAGAATATTTAGTATTTATATAACATTTGTGAATCAATCTTATTGCTAATTAAAATTGAGTAATATTAATAATTAAATGTTTACTATCTAATACTGGTGTTAATTAATTCTATTATAGACAAAGGAAAAAAATGATCTGAATAGGATATTTAATAAAATAAAACAACGAAAAGTATTTAAAAAGATGAAAGTAAATATTCTTGTAGGATTTGTATTTTTCAAATTTAGTTTATATAATGACTTTTAATAGATTTTGGGCATGCTTCCTTCCCTTTTCATGCAGCCATAGTTTCACTTTTGAAGAAAAATACGCGAGACTATTCAATGGGATCACTATTCGTAGCAATGCTGGTAGCGAATTGCAGCAAGGTTCAGCTCATAGTAATGAACGCGCTTTGAAGTCAGCGTAGTTACAGGACTGTTGATGAATTCATTTCATTAACAACTACTTGACATATAACTAATCTTCGCGACTAGGAAACTTCGCCCAGATAAATTGATTCAGTTGCTTTGATTGCATGATTCAATCCTACGACGCTTGGCTGCACACGTTTAAAATTGACATAACATAGTTTCTACTTCACTATAAACGAGTGCCCTAATGATGGCCTTTAATAATGCAAATGCTAATTTATATCGCTCATAAAATGTATCCATGCGGGGAAATTTGTAACTACTGAAATTTAATTATTCATGGATACCTTTTAATTTTACGCTTGATTGGAAACGGAGAACCAGGTATCGAGACTATGTAGTTAAATGAAAATTATACGATTCTTTTTCATAACTTTTGAACTAATTAAATTAGATAAAATTTGTTTTTAAAAAATACTGGAAATATTATTACATACATATATTCTTACATGGATATATATTATAATAGTGAAGAAGAAATAAATGCATTTTTAAATCCAAAAAAGGCAAATCAATTGTGAATCATAATCTAATTCTAGGTTATAGGTTAAAACTGAGATGTTATTTTCCTACTTAAAAAAACACAGTATAAAAATAAACTTTATAATATTACTCCCTTTCTTTTAACTCGTAGCGTCTGCTTGTGAGGCGAAAAAACTTTGGATCGATTTTTAACCCTTTTTTCGTGATCTAATCGAGCTAAAACTTTGCAAGCAGACTCCCGGCGACGATTAAAATGATCTTGTAAATTTTCGTTTAAAAATTTTAATTATTATTGCATAATTTTGGATTTTTTCAAAAATTTCATACAAATGAGAAAGGAACCCGACGCGTAGAGAAGGTGCGAACCCTGTTTCACCTAGTCTGACTCGAGTCATCAGTCGGCAATATGTTGATAGAATATCAAATTGGAAACAATACAAAAGAGAAAGGGAGTATAATAAAAACTTGGTTTTTAGGGGTTAGTTTTTTATACTACTTTATTAATGTATCATGATTTCTCGTGTCTCAATTTGATAATATTATGTGCATACTCGTGCGCTACGCAAGTTGCCACGCACGGGGGATGAACGAGGGTAAGACGGGAATTAAAGGAATGGGAGTAATAAAGGGGTGAGGGAGCGAAATGTACGATGTGGACTGTATAATTCGAAATTAGGAACAGGAGGTAGATGAGATGTCGAAACTTACCGCCGTGGTCTTTCTTCCTTTCTCCTGCTACGATATGATCTTGATTGTTGATTTACTAAACTTGATTCAATGACAAACACTCCTACAACTTGTAATACGCACTTTGCGCTAATGAGGAACACTACAACTTGTAATACGCACTATACGCAAAAAGGAGCCAGAGTACAAATGACACCATGATACGGATACCGAACAATGCTATTATCGCAAATAAAGCTCGCAGAAAATATATCTGTGAAATTTTTTTAACCATTTAACATACGCACCACTTTTGCACATTACCTTTTGTTAAGATATATTAAATATTTTTATTTTTTTTAAACTACTCGGTACCTCAGAAAATATTTTCTTTATACTTCTTCTTTTATCTGACCCATCATTGGAAGTTGGCTAACATCACCTTATTAACTGCGGCCCCTAATTTCTCTACAGCGGACTGGCCAAACCACTGTCCTACGATTTTCAACCGTTATGATCAATTTTTTCTGGACTTCTGGTAAACTTTCCCTGCATTGTGTGATTCAAAATCTCTTACTTCTCTGGATGTCTCATCCTATGTTTTCGCGTATTTATTTTCAATACTTTAATTTTATTTATCCGTCCGATTTTTTTAAATATTTGTTTTATTTAATAGATAAATAAACTTTTTTTTACAATAAAGAAAGTGACAGCTTTTACAATGGTATTTCTCTTCTATACGAGTGATAAAACTCTTGAGTAGGAGAGGAGTATTATATTGGTCTTGTGGTTAGAACACTCGTCTCGTGATCCAAAGGTCGCTGGTTCGAACCTCACTCCAGACCAGCAAGTTGGTCCTAATTTCATAGCACAAGCGTTTAGCTTTATTTGAAAACAGTAACAATATTGATGTTACCCATTTACCATGTTCGCATCTCTATTTAAAAAAAGATATATCTATTTATTACATTTTTTAATTTTTTTTTTATAATTAACGGACTTAATCCAATAAATACATCTACGTAAGCGTAGTTGTGAATAAAGAAACATTTTAACATTGAGAAAATTATTTAAATTTCCTTTCGGTCATATATAATTCCGTTATAATTCCTTTCGGCCATATAAAACCCGCTCGTCAGATTTTTCAGTTGGCGTTTTTGTTTTATGGAAACGTGTATCACGATAACGTGGAAAATAATTTGAGTACTTTTAAAGTTATATTCATAATTAAAAGTACGTATCGTGTCTCGTGGGTATTAGACTTTGTCATCCATTCTGCTCATGAAAGGTGTGGCTTTGTCGCACCTTTATATGAATTTTCAACATGAACTCAACCATAGAATGAAGCACTTTTAATTATAATAATATAAATAAAGGAAAAAGTTCATTCAAAATAACAGAAAAAAATTAAAATAGAGAAAAATTATCTTTGTTACAGCGTTAAATTTGCGATTAGACATGGGTAATTATTAATTTCAATAAAATATATCTGCAAATATAGTTTTTTATTTATTTATTATAGCTCTATAGGGCTTTTACAACAGATAGGTAAAGTATCCATTAACAGAATATATAGTTTAAAGAAAAAAAAATAGGAACATGTAAACATAATAATGACATAAAGTGGAAAGAAAATACTTAAAATGCAGATACAAATATATATAAAGATAAATATAATATAAAGTAAAAAGCAAGTTTATAAAAAGTAGAAGCATAAGAAAACATTATATAATAGAAATTCAAAAACAAAAAAAGTAATAAATGTAGAGTGAAAAGATATAGCACAAACCTTGAAAGTCATAATATAATAAAAAATATCCATACAAATAATACAAATTAATTATGACCAATTCGACAAATACTAATCTTTCAATACACCTTTTGATATATATGTTTGAATAATATACAGTTATTGGCAAAAACGTCCAGTTGCTCGTCTCTGTTTGCTAGTCTAGGAACCTAGTTTATTTCAATGTAGTTGAGAAAAACTTATTTAAATCTCATAATTTATGGCAAACTTTCCTACAAATATCTATCTAATACATACGAATGTATCTTTCATAACGATGAATTAGTATTAGATTTATATTTAGTTGCAAGGGATGGACTTGAAATGGATTATTTTTGCAACAAACTCTAAGTAGAGCAGAACGTTTGAATCGATGACCATCTTTCAACATCTGAAGGCAAACTTGATGCTGAGCTGACTCTTCAAAAACCAGAATGGAGTCAAAAATACGTAAGTAATATTATAAAAATTCCATCGGTGAAGTTAGGTTGGAGAGGACATGCTTGTATCCTTACGTATTTTGATAAGTTTATCATTAAAACTTAGCAATAATAATAGGTAATTCAGCAGAACCCAACTACTATAAAGTAGTCAATATACTAACCTGCTTTCAGCTATTCAATCAAGGCACAGCATATTGTGATGTAGTATACCTATGTGTTGCAACAATCCTCAGCGCGGCCGGCAACCAAAGATTTTTCATTTCCCTTAAATGACCACAGATGTCACTAATGAGACATATTTTTGATTTTTTGAAGTTTGTTAGCAATATACTTTATATGTATAATGACATTCTTCCGAATTATTAGCATTACACTAGAATACACGCCAGAAATATCAATTTTAAATTTATTAAACTCCTTTTTACCAGTAAATTTGTATTATTAGCTGACTCTTATAATATCATATACATTAAATATACTTTCACCTACATATGTGGGAAGATTTAAATTCAGTCATATTCCAAATTTATTCATTTCATATTACTCATTATAAACAAAAATGATACCCTTATAATTCATATCCTTGGCGAGGTGCGACCGGTCGTACGTTACGCTGATTTATCGCCTCAAATGAGCGTGAGCTAAGCGGGTATTAAATTCTCAAAAAATTTCGTGATTTTTTGAAATTTTATCTTCCGTAATCAAGTGTGTACCAATTTAAAATATGATACTCCATATTTGGTAGGTATGTCCTCGCGAAATATAATTGTTGCAAGGGGTACAGAATATAATTTTTTACAACATTTGTAAAATAAAATTAAAATAATCATACTTAAATTGGTGATTATTGAATACTTTAAGGGCTACTTTTCATAAGAATTAGACACAGAAGCATTATATATGAAAGCGATGATCTACAAAAGGTTTTTTGGATAAGGTCAAACTATTTTGGTGTGTAATATAACAGATCCATGATCGGAAAATATCTATTATGCGTTATCATCTATCATATATTGACCCCTATTGTATAACATTGTACACATCGTAAAATTTTACGTGAATATTATTTTAAAATTTGCTAAAATTTGGTTGGTTTCACACACAACTACTGGTTTCTTCATTCCGTGTTTAAATATTAAACTAAAACAAATATTGCGAAATTATAAATTTTTACATTTGACATATTTCTTGACACTAGTCATATGGGCTTTACCCGTAAATAAATTAATACGTTAAGTCTTTTTTGTTTTAGGAAATTATAATGATTTTGTTATTCTGAGAACAGGGAGGAAAGTGATTAAAAATCCCATCACTAACTGTATAAACTTGTCACGATTTTAAGAAGGTCCGAGTATATAAATGTATCTAATCTCCTGTTAAAATGTTGTTATACTTGGTACGTTATCATAGATTTTAGTGCATGATCATGTCTTCAAATTATAATGTAGTCCATATAATAACAATCGATTACATACCTGACTGAATTTTAAAAATATATATATTTATTTATTTAATAATATATAAATAATATTTTTTTTACAATCATACGTAGAAAATGTTTACAAATCAATATTTTTTTGTGTGTGTATACCTCACCAATAAGAATTATGATTCTTGTGTGTGGTGAGGGATAACCACTTGCAATCACAATTTCTTACAAAGATATTGCACTTAAATTCATCGATTTACAATAATAAAAGTTATTTAGGTTTACAAAAAAATTCAAAGAAAACAATATTTGTAGAAAATATATTAAATTTATATGCATTTGCATTACGACTAACTTATTTACCGATTTTGAGATAAATTTATCAATCAATTTAAGATTGATCATCTTATACAACGAAACGCATCCAACGCAAATTAAATAGAGAACAAAAACAAATATATTTTCGTTACAATGATATAAGTCAAGAAAACTACCTTATTTCAGCGAATTCGAGGAACCAGTCATCTAATCCTTATAAAATATATCTTATTAATTGAAAAAAAAAATCAAATAGAGATATTTTGACCTGCTTATGAAAAATAACATATTTTTTGCGTCGCACTATTTTGTTATCGTATCCTTTCATTATTTCGTCCTAATTAAGGATTTGTTTGAAACATTAAATGTATATAAATAATTCAGATAAGATAAATTACCCAGATTATTACATTATGAATGTAAATATAATTGTGTAGCCTCGAAAATAGAAATTATATAATACTAAATGCTTTGCAATTCATGTCCGTGAAAAATAAATAATTTCTTCCATGGTGACGAAATTATAGAAATTGTATGGGAACAAACAGAAACCAAGAGTACACAGCCAAGTGTTATACAGGATGCCGAAAATCATACCACCGTATCATGAAACGTGGTGGGTGATTAAAAATAGCATTTGTGAATAACAGCGTATTAAAAACTAGCTGGGCCCGCGCGGCGTCGCACGCGTAGATTTTTAGTACACTGTTTGGATCGTCATAGAACTTTCGCGAACCTTCCAGAATATTTTCCTTCCAGAACATTTAAGAAATTTGTCGAATGTACAGGAACCTTCTACACACCGACACATTTCGCCACTCAGTTTAGAACCTTATAGAACTTTCGGGAATTTTCTAGAACCTTTTCCTTCCAGAACTTTCTAGAGGAGGTTTTTCGGAACCAACACTGTCGGCGCGCCTATTTTGAAACAATATGAAGCATTTGCGGCCTTCCCATAATAAAACAATGTGCTAGAAAGCACATTTTCGTCACCCACTCCCACCCACGCACAGCCACTTCCACTAAACTCGCATATTTTCAATGTGACACCAAGGGTTATCCGCCACCATATCCACCGGTGGGTGGTTGTGGAGAAAACTTGGCGGGTAGGGAAACACGGGTTTCTTTTATTCTATATATATATATATATATATATAGATATATATATATCTATTATATATATATATAAATATAAATGTGTGTTTTTATATTTAAGGTTTTCGCGGGTAAAAGGTGACGAATTATTTTCTGGGGGACTCAACATGAGAGGCCCTTGAGAATGAGCAGTGTTACCTGTTCGAAACGTCGGGATTTTAAGAGTCCTTTTCAGGAAAGTAGTTCGTTATAAGTGTACATATATATTTTTTTTATTGTTTATTTACATTTGTTAATACAAGTTACTAATAACTGCCACACTAGGTAAAAACCTGTTCTATGGTAGTTATACTCATATGATATTTATGTAATATTAACAAATGACAATTAAAGAAAGTATAATGTTTTTAATAAACAATACATCATTAACTGAATAAAGATATATAAATAAAATAAATAAACAAATAAATCATGTTGCAAGTAAAGCGTTGAAGAAACACCCCGTGCGATTAAACGATGACTCCATTACAGTAAAATATATTCTCCGTAATTTTTTTCATTAGCTAATTGATACACGCGCAGTGACATCGCCAACCCTTACACGTGCATATTAATAATATACGTGTGTACGTACGTGCGTATTAGCAGAACGGGGAGGGATTAAAAAAAGGGGTGCGCCTATTTATGCGGGGTAATAAACACGTAGCAGGAATGGGATATTACACGGAAAACACACCCTTCGTCAAATGTTGACCTAATACAACATGATTCTAATGTTCACAAAAATGACCAACCTCATTTCCTGCAGGTTTGTATAAACCAAAAATAATCATTCATAGCGTAGAAATCAACCAAAATCTATATATATATAAAGAGAAACCCGTGTTTCCCTACCCGCCAAGTTTCCTCCACAACCAGCCACAACCACCCACCGGTGGTTGCGATGGTGGATAGCCCTTGGTGTCACATCGAAAATATGCGAATTTGGTGGGAGTGGCTGTGCGTGGGTGGGAGTGAGCGACGAAAATGTGCTTTGTAGCACATTGTTTTGTTATGGGAAGGCCGCAAATGCTTCAGATTGTTTCAAAATAGGCGCTCCGACTGTGTCGGTGAGTCTAGAAGGTTCCGGAAAAACTTGCCCTAGAACGTTCTGGAAGGAGTTCTGAAAAATTTCCGAAAATTCTATAAAACTGAGTGGCGGTGTGTCTAGAAGGTTTCTGTGCATTCGATAAATTTCTTGAAAGTTCTAGAAGGAGAATGTTCTAGAAGGTTCGCGAAAGTTCTATGACGATCCAAACAGTTTACTAAAAATCTACGCGTGTGAAGCCGCGCGGGCACAGCTAGTATCATATAATTTAATTAGTATAATGCATTCCTTTTACGATAACATTAAACTGATACATAAAATTATTTTACATTTGAAATCAAATTGCAAAACCTTATCTTCGTTCAAAAACTCACTCATACACAACATCCATTTTTTAAATGATGACACGAACCTATAGATCCATTAATTAAATCATTCATTAAATAATAATCGCACTACATTCAAACACAAAATATACAATACACATAAATTTACATGTAAATTATAATTAATTGCAAAAATACATGTTACTAGAGCGTGCAGAAGACACTTGTTATTGGGATAATAGGCATAGTCTTTACTATAATGTTTATTATCAGAGTATCATGTACCTATTATCCTGTTAGTGTCTCTAATAAATAAAAAAATAAAAAAATAAAAAATAAAAAAACGAGCGAGCCTTACAGTAGTCGCATATAATATGTAACATTTGACGTCTCACCTAAGTACTATCTTTAAAATTTGTAAAGGGAAAAGGAACATATTTTATCATAAAATCATTTCGTGAATTTTCAAATTAAATTCTTTTAAATATATTTAAGTTATATTTGGTGAAAAATATGAAATTTTTCGAATTAAATATTATACCAGATATTTTCATTTTCTTATCCCGTCATTTATAAAAAAATGAAATAGTCATTGTGGCCAAATATATTGACTAAGCAATCAAGTTTTTTTCAGTTCGTCATAAAATTGTTAATATTTTGCATATATATTTTAGAATAGGTAAATATACTTAACTAGCCGTACACTGAAAAATCACGGGACATAATAATTTCAGGATTTTGAAGCAGAAAATTCATGAATAGAAAAACATTACTAAATTAACTTTATTCGCTTAAACCTAGAACTAAATATCACAACATAATAATATAAAAATTTGGTGCCGCGAACTTTGTGTATTGTGTAAGCCACCCGCTAATTGCGTGTCACACTCTAATTTTCTTAAGTTTTAACTCCAGCAAGTTACGGACTTTACGGGCCGGCAGATACACAACGAAATTATTATATTTGTATGTTAGCCACTACCAAAACCAAATATTACTGCGTTTTTGCAGCGGCTAACATTAAACATATTTTACAATATACTGATTGGGGTTAAATAATCTGATATAGTTTTTAAAAAATGCAGTGTGATGCTTATTTACGAAAACAAAGATAAAATATATTTAATGTAACAATATCAAGATTCAATATATTTTTACATGTATAGCAGTATTACATTTTCATTTTGTTGTTACTGCCCCATAAAGTTAAAAATTTGAGTAAATTATGTTGTAATATTATCTACGGTTTCTCAAATTTGGTATTCTAACCATAAAATTTAATATTCTGTGTTAATTTATATAATCAAATTAATTATATCTATTGCTATTTAATAAATGTGACCAATATTATATATATTATACATGTTAAAAACATCATCATATTAATTAATATAGATGGCTTAGACGAGTGTTTTAAATACCAGAGAAACAATTTTAATTAATTAAGTTTTTTTAAAACCGTTATTCTTTGGTATCCTTGTAAAACAAAGACACACACTCCTTTTTACTTTATAACCCTCCACTCTGATGTTAATTTGGCTCCAGGCCGACTACAAACAAGATCAATAATATAATCGAAATTTCGTATGAATTCGCAAATGTTGCTCTCACAAAATAAATTGAACGCGTCTTACTATTTGTTCTTTATCGTTAAACATTATTGTCAGAACAAACTTATTCAGTACAGATACATGAACTTGAAGTTATTAAGAACTTTGTCCCAATCATATGAATCGTATGAGAAAGTTATATACAAATTAAAAGCTTGTGGTTACATACATACCTACACATTTTTGAATATCCATTCTTATATCATGAATATCTTATTAAAATTATGCTCGTACATTTTATGAACTAACATTACTGTGAATATCTTAAAATGAAATAATGTTTAACATAATAAATAATGTTATATTATCATATTTTTTGTCTCTTGACAGACCTCAGGTTGAATATAACTCGATCATTTGGTCGCCTCACTATGCTAGTCATTCAACGGCAGTTGAACGAATCCAAAAAAAAATCTTAAGATTTATTAATTACAAATTAAATATCCGCTTGGAAGATATCAATTATGAATATCTCCTTATTTATTTACAACTATTAAACTTGTCTGTGAGACGTAATGTGACAGACCTAATATTTCTTTAAACGATCATAAACAGCATGATTGATTGCCCCCAGATTGTTAGTCTGATCGACTTATATGCCCCATTGAGGTCATCAAGACACAGTGCATTATTATATTATAGTGGAAATGTCAGAACTAATGCATTAGCAAACTCCGTAATTCCCAGATTACACTAAATAGGCAATGAACATGCATAGGCGGCATTTTTGCTGATAATATAATTGTGTTTAGGATAAAGCTGATACAATTCTTTACATCTCAACGAAATGGAAATGGATACTGAATTTTTCTGCATTATTATTTTACCTTTAAACTATTATAATTTGTACCTTTTATCTGTATTATTATTTTATCCGTCTTATGATATTTCTTTTTAATTTTATATTCTGTATTTTTGTAAAAGCCCGTAAGGGCGTTAAATAAATAAATAAATATATTTTCGTTACAAAAAAACTTTACTATGTAGACACAAATAGTAAAGTTTAATTTGAAATATGATTTTTATTTTAATATTGCATTACACATATTATGAGTTATTAATTACCACAATAGTATCGAGAGGAGAAGTCGCTCTCATCATCGGGTAAAGTTTCAATGATACATAAATTATATTTTTGTCCGCCAAGTTTACGTTTACCAAGGACTTCACCGTGTAGTACACGCTTAGGCAGTCTGAGGTCTCCCATACGTATCTCATGTCCGTAGGTATGGATAAGAAAAATATATGGAGTTTGTGAATCATTTAAAAAAAGTTGTATTACAATTTTTACACATTTAAGTGAAAGACAAACATAGTAAATAACAATAATATAAACAAATATTATGTTTATCGCAAATAAATAGCTGTTTTCGATTAAAAATTATTTTTGTACGGGGGGCAGTGGGTTGTTAGCCAGATTTTGAGTGGTTGTGATTTACAATCTTATTTTATTTTCAAAAACATTAAATTACTACAGCTACTTACCTACCAAAAATAAATAAAATATTAATAACTTACATTATTAGGTCGAAATGCGGTCACTAAGATGCTTGTGTAGAAAATCTCTGGTCGATAGAGTGAGGATTGAAAAAATTATAAGTGAATGTAGTGCTGGCTTTAGTGTGGTAGACAAAATAAAGAAAGGAGTGCTGAGATGGTTTGGTCATGTGGAATGTATGAGCGAGGAAAGGATAGTCAAGAAAAGAAAATGAGGTGAGTGTTGAAGGCAACAGGACTAGAGGGCGTCCGCGAAAGACCTGGCACAATCAGATACTACAAGTATTTAAGGATGGCCCTGTTAAAAGCCTCAACGACCGTAAAACTTGTATGAGAAGATGTTTGAATGTAGCCGAAGCAAAAATGTTATGCCAAGATAGAATAATACGGCGTTCTATTCCCTCTGCCTGATGGTTAGTTAGTTAGTTTTTTTTACTATATTTTATAAATACATAATGATTCAATATAAAAAGGTCACTCGTGTCAGATATGTGAAAATAGATTTAGATTATTAAGGACTTGTGTTTAAATTATTCACGCATCTTGTCTTAGAAAGATATGTTTGGATTTTTAAGCATCGGTTAGTTAATAACATAATTTGAGCATGTCCTGAAAGAGCAATGACAAACGCTGTTTCTTTATTTCCAGGGAACTTCCACGATGACCATCCACAAATTAAACAAAGGCTGCTGAATTGTGGAGTGATCTGTGACGAGATCAACAACAAGACAGTGGAAGACAAAGGAGAAGGCACCGTGATCCCCGCATATAACAGCTGCCTTTACACAGTAGGATTCATTTATACATTTTTAATATTTCAAATACGATTATTTTTACGTAATATACGCAAGCGGTTATGAGCACAGAATATTGTTGTGATTTAATTCTAATTCATTATTTAAAAAATAATATCGATAAAAAATGGAGAAAACTATTATTTTTTAATAATTTAATATCTAATGCAATTTCAAAAAACATACCTAACAATATTCTTCCCGCTTTCTGTACCAACAATAAATTAAAAAATTACATCATAAACAATAAGGATAAAGAAAGCTCTATTAAAAAATCGGGAATTTACAAATTAGAATGTAAAGATTGTAAGGCTTTCTACATTGGCAAAACAACCCGAAATGTAGAAACAAGAATTAAGGAACATTTGAGATGTTTAAATAGTAATGGATATTCGGAATTTGCCAACCATTTAATTGAACAGAACCATACTTTTGACAGCAATTTAGGTCTTAAAATATTACATATTAATAAAAATGATAGACAATTAGATAGTTTGGAAGTTTTAGAAATAAGAAAAAATATCAACCTTTATAACAATATAATAAATAGCCAAATTCAATTCCCAAACAATCCGATTCTTAATATTTTTCCAATTTTAAACAAAAAAACCCAACACTCTCATTACCAAACACTTACCTATTCCGCCCCCCCTGCTCTTCCATTTACTCCGCCTACATTCCACTCGCCCCCCCCTTGTTAATTTTAAGTCTACATATGTTCTATAATTTTAGTATACTGGTTATCCTCCTGAGGAAGGGAACTTTGTTTCCGTAACATGTAGAGGTGTGAATAAAAATATTATAAAGTTGTTTTATTTAATTTAATTATTTAAAAAAATATTATTCTGTCTTGACGCGATCGATTTGTTATACAAAAAACAATTTTCAAGTCTAGCCGAAGCGTTGAGACTTGAAAAACGACAAACTGGAAAGAGCTAAGAAAAATTGCTTACGTCATAAGTCATCCCTAGCCTGTCATGCACACGTGGCAATTGGTACACGTGAAGTTTACCTTACACGTGCGCGCTTGTATGTGTTTGAGATTTTTTATTTTAAGATGTAATACTGCAATAATTATAACAGAGCGTTAGTTAAATTAGTAAAAACCACTATCAGATTTTAGGTCTACCGGTTTCGAGACGTACCCGTCTCTTCGTCAGGACCAACACTATATCTACTATTATGTTCACAATACTATATACCACAACCATAGTTTTGTTAACTTTTCGCCAATATTTATCACATGTGTGTTAATCTTTTCAAGGACAGGCATGCACTAACTAGCCTACAGAACGATCAGGAATCTACAAGGGAGAGACAGTGAGAGGGGGTGGGGTCTAAAGTGGGTGTTACCAAATATTTTGTGAAAGTTAAATTGAACAAAGGGCTGTATGTTTAATTGATTTGATTATTTATTAGAGATGCTCTATGATTCACCGTTTCCCTAACGTAAAAAAAATTCTAAATTATTTAAAGTACGTCTCTAAACCGGTAGACCTAAAATCTGGTAGTGGTTTATACTAATTTAACAATCACACTGTTTTGTTGTCTAACCACAAAGTTAATGCATTAAATATGAAAAATATCAATAAAACTACAATAATTATTTACAGGCGGACTTTTAATAACCGTTTACATAAAGCATTTTTATGGACTTGTGACCTACATTTTTGATTTACAATCTCTATTCCTATAATTGTTCGATAAATATCATGGTACAATAAAATAATTATTTATTAATTCACCCATTGCCATAAGGATATAATATCGTAAATGCAGTATTTTTATTATTATTAGCACTAGCGTTTAGCTGCATTTGCACATATTTCGTGTTCGCTTCTCCATTTTCCTTTGAAATAAATTAAAATGACTTGCACCCATCATTATGAACATTGGGTATTTTATGTCCAAATGATACGAGTTACTTTCATCCGTCTATTTCCCCGGATTTTTTACCAAAAACTTCAATTCCCGACTAACTTTGGCTCGTCGATGATCAACGCGGTCGAAAATTATTGTCGAAAACTTCAAACTGTCCCAGCGAGTTAGTTAGCGTCATATTGTCCGAGTTTCCAGCGAGAGTGAGAAGGTTGATAATTTATCGGACCTCGGCCAGAACTTATTTATTTCTACTTCAGTAAACTTAAAAGTTCGCGAGTTTCCTCGTACATTCTCCCTCTGCTGGACATCTCCCAGAGGAACGCGGGGATGTGAAGAGATGATGAAGTTTTGTCCCCGGTCGTATTTTTTGCATTGACATGGAAACGAATGAGCGTATGGGATATTTTCGAAGCGATTTTATTATTATTTAAATTGTATTTTAAAAAAATTAAATCGATTCAGCAACATTATAGATTGACATTTTTAAATATTGATTGTATTATTTGTAAGCATCTATTTATTTTTTATTTATTACACCTACATTCGGAAAAACCTTTTCATCGTCAGGGTGTTTAATAAATGTCAAAATAATAAAATGAAAAATGTCTTTGGTTTTTCTAAATTATTTGAAAAATTATTTTTATATATTATATCTGAAGTTCTTGATTACACACAATTAATGGAAAAAATTTAGAATTGGGCTTTTAATTAAATTTAATTGATTATTAATAATGTTGTTTACATGCTTTAATAATTTCTAATGATTCTAAATTAATCAATTTCAGACCAAAATTATTTATGTGGAAAATAGAAAGTCCTAAATTTTTATCAAAACCTTGATCACTTTCTAATAAATGATTTGCAAATTCATTTTTGTATTAAAATTGTTACTAGAACCGTAATACAATAAGTAATTATATTATTGAAATAAAAACCACGTCTCCACTTTTTTTTTAAATCGTTCACCCGCGTACGACAATCTATATTTATAATACAAAATTAAATTATATTTTTAATTATAAACGCTACGGTATACTATTGCAAAAAATTTTTTAAAAATATTTATTGATAGTTGTATATATTTTTTCATACGACAGCCGGAGTCGCCTCAGGGCGTCGGCGTCGCGTCGAAGAGTTTCATATTTACTCTTTAAAAATACATTTATTTTGTTTACCAGCACTCTTATAAGCGTTTACATTATTTCATTAAAAATCCAAACATTCATAATATATCTACATATGCGCGTAATACAGCCTAAACACACGCCTAAGCGAAACACATCACAAAACACTCAGTAATGTAAATCACATAGTTTTATTCCCACCAGGAATCGAACCCGGAACCCTCGGTGTGAGAAGACAGTGTCATGCCTGCTGGGTACGATGGCCGCCTAATTATATTATACCACTGTCACATTTAAGTATTGAATTTAGTAATAGAATTTTCATAATATTAAATGAACAGTACGTACAAAAATGTGCGTTTCCCACTTTGAAATATCAAATGAAAAAAACAATATTGCTATTTTTGGGCACATGGTCTGTTTCCGTATTAAAAATGTAGGGCATAAAAGGAAAGGCAGAAATATATAAAGAAAAATTAACCGGTCGGGTGCCGGAGTGCAGATTTTCGCGAAAACTTTTGTACCCTCTATGTGCCGGAGCGCATATCTGCGCTCCCTAGACACGTATGTGAATTCAGCCTATTATACCTGCGTTTATGGGTTTTTAAAGCTTATTATTGGTTGTATCTCAAATTTTTTTAATGAATGATGAGTTATATTTGTCAAGTAACCTCATTTGCCGCGCAAACCAGACAAAAAATCATTACAAATGTCGTCTTCGAACCGCGCATTAATTGTGTTATTTATGTGTTAAAAAAGTGTTTTTTCTTTAAATAAAAATTAAGTATTTTTATATTCTTTGATATTATTAGAACGAAAATATTGAAATACAATATCTTTAGTATTATTGCTTCCATGGGTTTATTTGATAAATATGTGCGTAAATTTCGTTACTTATTTTCATAATTAATAAATAATAAGTAATTATTGTACAAGTAATTATTGAAATATAAGTAATTATTGAAGGCTGTTTATTGAGAAACCAGAAACAGCAACTTCTTAGCGATTATTGTTGATTTTCTCATGAATATAACCATGACTCTTGTGCGTACATGAGTACACGCTCCTCCAGTATTTTTTTAATTGTATATAAAGAACTATTTGGAGTAGCTTTTATCCACAAAAATAACTGCACTATAAAAGAAGTTAGACTGACAAAACTGAGAGCTGTTTCGTGTTGCCCAGGACAGGGACGCTTTCTCTCGGGTGATAGTCAACGTTGGGGGGACCTGACATGACAACCAAAAGAAGAGAAGAAGATAAAAGAAGTATTTTAAACAAGGATTTTCTAAATAAATAAATATTTTATAGGTAGTTAATACGGCAAAAATTTTCAATATATTTCTATGACAATTTATATATAATTAAATCGGGAATAATGCTGATTTCAGATATACGTTTCTTTTCACAAAAATAAATCAAACATTGTATGACATCATCGATGGCAATGTCGTCGTAAATAAACATTTTAATATTGCGTATAAAATGTTCAAAAACCTACATTTTACGAGGTTTCTTAATAAATCACCATAAACTAATAATAAGAAACGGATCAAATTAGTGTGATTGTTGAACTCAGTAATTCATATAAAAATAATAAAAATAAAAAAATCAAACGTAGTCAATATAATCATGATTTGACAGTTATAATTCACCGTAGAAAAGAGAAATAGAATTCACACAAAAAGTTTTGGGTGGAATTTGTAAAAAATGTCATTTATGCAAGTGACATGCGCGCAGTTCTCTCCTGACATTATACTCTTCAAAGAAACACGCTATTCTATGAAAAAATTACTTGTGTACTACAAAAAACTCGCAGACATAGAGATGAGTCAAAATACGCATTTCAGGACGAGTTTTTTTTTCGACTTGACTAGATCTATGGAAAAAAAATTGTCGGGCGCAAACAAGTGAGATAAATTATGGATTGATATGAAGTTGGATACAGAAAAGTCGGAAACATCTAGCCGTAGGACAAATTCACCATTGAAAAGAGAAATAGAATTCACACAAAAAGTTTTGGATGGAATTTGTAAAAAACCTCATTTCTGCAATGCATGCACAACATGCACGCAGTTCTCTCCTGACATTGGACCTTTCAAAGAAATACGCTATTCTATAAAAAAAAAATACTTGTCTACTACAAAAAACTCGCAGACATAGAGATGAGTCAAAATACGCAGTTCAGGACGAGTTTTTTCTCGACTTGACTAGATCTATGAAAAAAAAATTGTCGGGCGCAAACAAGTGACATAAATTATGAATTGACATGAAGTTGGAAAATAACGGATAGAATTTTAAATGGACTTTTTCTTACGATAAGGATTGTTTAATTTCTTTCCCAGAATCTTAACTAATGCACAGCTTTTTTGCTTGTATGCGCTGCACGCAATTGCAGAGCGGGTATGTGTATATCGGTGTCTTTGCTTTAATAGTCCTCAGATGATATTCTAGCCATTTACCTAACTTATATAAATATTTATAAATGTATATTATAAATTTCATTATACTTAATTAAATAGGTATATCTGTAAAGTGGTTGAATTATGCCATCAAAAGTTTTCGGTGAGATTTACACCAAGCACCGTAAAAATATTAAAAACCTTCATTGTAGGTATAGAATTTTAAGACCAATAGTAAAAACTAGATTTTATTACTGCCGGAGATAGTTGGAAAAGCGGACGGTGATTTTGAAAGTTTTCACGAAAAACGACAAGAAAAGGCGGTCTCGGAAGAGCAAGGAAAAATTCCAATCAAAGTTTATTATGTTGGTTTCATTGAATGGATTGAGAGACGAAGAAGTTTATCTAACTCCCAGTACAGAAATTCGTATAAATTCAAAGTTTTGATTCACAAACGAATTTCAAAATATCTGCTTCAAAATATTACTTCAATACTTTCGATTTATTTTGGAAAAAATTCCCTTTTAAAATTATATATAATTTAAAACGAAAGAGTTCGGAATGAATCTGACAATCTCATTAAAACTTTATTTAAAACAAATTTGTGACGTTCGTTCAGTCTATGCAGTTTTCGCCGTTTTTATGAAAATTTGTTATTACTATGACTGGATTTTTAGAATTATAATTAATTATTTTCCATATAATATTTATGTCACCTAGTTTCGTATCCCCCTAATGATTACACATTGGATTAAATTTTGGAACCTTTTCATCGAGAGACTACAAAATCTCGAATACATTTTCGTAGAACAATCCCATTGCTTCGTTTGAAAATTAATAAGAATATATGTTTTCCGCGTACGCCTCTCGATTTAAGAATAATCTAAAAATCTATATATTCAGTTTGCACTTTGAGATTTTGTCACTCTTTACGGGCATTGGTCCACGCAGCAGCTTCCACGCTTTCAACTTTCTCAGGGTATCGGGGTCGTGTGACCCAAATTCTTAAACTTGATCTATTCTCCAGATAGATTATCATGTGCTAATCTCGAAGGATTTTATTTTCAAATACCTGCTTTTCTGCACCAAAAAACACCGAATTTCATATTCTTGTTGAATAATTACAATTTTTTTTATACCACTTTTTAGTCTCATTCATTCTCTGTATCGTACAGGAGGCGCGTGCAGTCAGTACAATGAAGCGTGTGTTTGACGTGAATATTAAATATGAGTATATGTCGAAAAAAACTTAATTAAACTTTATTATAATAAATTTAAATATGAAATTATAACAACAAAAATTATTATAGGAAAATTATAAGATGCATTTTTTTTCAATTTATTTGGTATAATTTCTAGTCAAGTACAGCTTATCTCAAAATAATGACTGCACACTATGTCGTTGACGTATTTACCGTCGACGAAACGAGACCGTCCACGTCCGTCCATCGACGAGACGATCAACTAGTTGAATTCGTCAACTAGTTGACGCGTCAACTTCGTTACGCGGACGTTCTATCTAAACATCGGGACGATGGTAAACTGTCTACGGTTCGACGCGACGCTGCTCGACCGTTGGCTATTTTTATTACGTTAATTTTTTAAATTTAAAGAAGTTCGAAGGAATATAGTTTCGGGGAAAGTAAAACCGCTGCTTGTGCTTATATGTAAAAAGAAATATTTTATTATTTATTTGTTTACGCACATTATAGGCTTTTACATATTGTTTTATATACTTCTTTCTATATTTAATAAAGAAAGAAGTAGGTATACACAATATCAGGTGTAAGCAGTAAAATATTAATTCAATAAAAAATAAAATAATTAAACAGAATTGTTTTATTTTATACAGCGCAAAATTGGGAATTCACCGAAACGTCGCACGCGCACATCGCATAAATCAAGTAAAAAATAATAGATAATAGCTTATTAAGCATGCATTCAAGTCTCTGTCATAGTTAGTGTACACAGATCTGCACTCTATGGTCGTGTACTTTAGAGTTGAAATGAAATTATCCGTCGAGCCGTCTATGGCGTCTACAAGTCGACAGCGAGAGATGAGAGAGAAATAAACGGAGACGTTTTGTCTTGCTCTCGCTCGTTGCTTTGCACTACGTTGTATCTCGAATCGTCCACCGTCCACGGCGTCCGCCGTCAATCGTCTAAGAATTCAACTAGTCCATGCGATAAACGTAAACCGTTGACGCGTCTACGCAACGTCAACGGTTGATTTCAACTAGTCCGTCCATTCAACGCCCATCCCTACTGCACACCCCTGCCGCACACACTGCAATCTCTGTATACCTACATAAAATGACTCTTTAAATGACTACTTCAATAATTTATTTCATAAGATAACTGACTAATTTTTAATAAAATACTTAATATTAAACATGTTTTAAGTAAATGGAAAACATTTTTGATGTTAACTAACTTGAATACAACTTTTTGGTTAACGTAATTATTAATTTCAAAAAACTACAAAACTTACGAACCACATTGTTAGTTTTTGACACATTGACGGTCGAAAAAAGCGTCCTGGCGTACTGACGAAGATATAGTAGTATCAGTAGCCAGTGGATGTTTTAAAATTAATCAATGTGGTTCGTAGAAAATTTTGTTAGTTTTTCGAAACTAATAAAATTGAAACTTTCGTATCCAGGAAAAATACTGCCCGCTTATGAAAATTTCTACCTGTAAAAACTAAACAAAGCAAAGTAATTAATAATAAGAGCACAAACTTTGAAGCCCAAAAGTCTTCATACACTTTTTGCATTTAATTAAGAATCAAACAAGAGGAGCTGAAATTAATTAAAAATATTCTCAAAGCTCCGACTGAAAGAAATCATATCACTCCTTGTTTATTTTGCTCAGAACTTCCGAGTTAATCCGCATCCTTCGAAAATAACTTCAAGATCTCGGGCGGTGTTATCAAAAGTATTAATTACTTTTTAATTTTTTTAAATAATTCAAAAAGTTAAATCTGTTTTTCCCATTTGTTTTGTTGGCGACGACTGAAAATTTTTCTTTCTATTTACACGTAAAAATTAAGTTAAGTTACAATAAATATCTTTTTTGTTAATAAAATAAAAAAAATGTCTATCAAATAAGATAACATCTGTAGAAGGAATCTTAAAATATTATTTTGAATCAATAAAATTAGATAAAGCTGTGTCCTGACAGTATAAAGTTTCGGGCTCCATTCCTGGTGACGACTGAATTTTTTCGTTACCTGCATTGAATTTTTCTGTGGATTGTAAAGTGATTAATTTAATTGCTAACAAATTTATTAAATATATATATTCTCTACATGTAATGTGTTCATTGCTCTAAATTTTTTTTTTCACACGAAGTAAACACATTGTGGTGAGACAGCATATCTTTGAATAAAATAACTTTTTGTTTAACACCACTTTATTGAGTTAAAACCAACTAGTTTCGACTCACAATAATTTACATATATACATTCGTCTCAATAATTTAGAAGCTTTAGAAATAAAAAAATCTTTAAAAACAAATAAAAAATATTTACTTAATAAGCAACTAGATTTATCGCGTAGTTCAATTCTAGATATATTCCCTTTCCAATTAACTACACCCACCCACACCCACTCTCTTTCACTCAACCCCCACTACAGTTGACTTCTGTCTCTTTCTTCCCTTATTGCTTTCTTAATTGTTCGTAATTCTGTTTTTATTTAGTTAATATCTGAACCCTGATGAATACTCAGTTGTGAGTCGAAACTAGTTGGTTTTAACTCAAAAAAATAATAAACAAAAAGTTATTTTATTTAAAGCTCAAAATTATATTGGCGACAAAGTGTTAAATTTCGATAATGTATTCATTAACTAGTAAGTATATTTTTAGCACTAACTATGAGTTAATGTGTACATTTTCGAAAGTTGATCTATACATTATCCAAATTTACACTTTATAACATATTTGTATTATGGTCTGGTGTATTATTTCCAAAAATGTTGTTCGGAGCCCACGTTATGCTGTTTTTTTGACAATCTGAGAGAGAGAGTCTAAAATAAATTTCTTTGATTTGTCAATTTAATAAAAAACACCCTCGAGGAACATTCATTATAACTTTCCTAAATCCTTTTGCTCTCTTTAAAAAAAATGGAGACATGAAGAATAGTGACTATCCTCATCTATTGGAAAGTATATAATGTTCCATGACCTTTAAAGTATATAATGTTCCATGACCATGCTAATTATGTTAAACTAGCATCCTTACCTGGCGTTGCACGGGTTAAGGATTAAGTTTAAAATAAATTTGTGACGGTAAACAAAGGTTCGATTCCAACGGTATACATTTGCATCGAAAATATAAGCAGAGAAGAAGGTTTAAAAATATAGGGGGGAAATTTCGCATATGTTACCCGCCGAGTCCTTAAGAATAAGTTTACAAGTTTTGAGTCCGATTGGTCAAACGGTACAGATTTGCATCGAAAATATATCAGGGGGAAGGGGTAAAATAATACGGGGGAAATGTCGCATATATTACCCGCCGAGTCTATAAGAATAAGTTTACAAAATTTGAGTCTGATCGGTCAAACGGTACAGATTTGCAACGAAAATATGTCAGGGGGAATGGGTAAAATAATAAGGGGGAAATATCGCATATATTATCCGCCGAGTCCATAAGAATAAGTTTCTCAATTTTGAGTCCGATCGGTCGAAAGGTACAGATTTACCTAGAAAATAAATCAGAGGAGAGGAAGAGTTAGAAGAATAGGAGGGAAATGTCGCATATGTTACCCGCCGAGTCCTAAAGAATAAGTTTCCAAATTTTGGGTCCTATCGGTCAAACGGTACAGATTTGCATCGAAAAAATATCTTGGAGAGGGGAAGGGGTATGAGAATAGGGGATACCCGCCGAGTCCTAATGAATAAGTTTCCAAATTTTGAGGCCGATCGGTCTAACAGTACAGATTTGCATCGAAAATATGTCAGGGGGAGGGGAAGGGGTATGAAGATACGAAGGAAATGTTGCCTATGTTGCCCGGTGAGTCCTAATGAATTCGTTTCCAAATTTTGAGTCCGATCGGTCGAACGGTACAGATTTGCATCGAAAATATGTCAGGGGGGAGGGGAAGGGGTATGAGAATAGGGGGGAAATGTTGCATATGTTACCTGCTGGGTCCTAAAAAATAAGTATGCAAAATTTGAATCGAATCGGACAAATGGTGTGGATTTGTATAGAGAACAGACAGACAGACAGACATTGAGTTTTATAGGTATAGATACCAATAAAACTGGAATTAAATGACTTTACTGATTCTTACGGTCACATGTTGGGTATCGAATGTTTGTATATCTGATACATCTGACATTGACATATGTTATTGTTATGACAATAATAAATTAGAAGCGATATTTGGCTCCCTCCCTCCCAGCTGCGTATCGCGAACCCTGGTTGGGAATTTTCGATGATATTAACATAACACAGGTGGAAGAAATCGTCAGAAAATCACCAACAATCTCTTCTGATTCATTATTGTTACGAAGCAACAATAACAGGTGTCAAATCATAAATTTCACGTCAAAATAAAAATAAAAATATATATTAAATATTTTTCTGGCTAGACAATATAAGTAATATGATAGACATGAAACTAAAATCACCATATTTTTGCAACCTTCGTTGAATAGTCGCTTTTGAGGCCGTTAATCAATCATCGCAAATGTCTGGCGAAGAATTTGGGGGCTTTGCTCTCAAAGGGGTGGGAAAGAGCTGCGGCGTTTACCTTTGAAAATCTTTTATCCTTGTGCTCTCTTTCAGTCTCTTTAGGGGCCACATTCACTCATGCTACACTCACTTAAACTTGACAGCCATTTACAGCCTTTAACGGGAATATAAACTCCCTCGTTCTTTCTTCGAGAAAGCCTTTGAATTTCGGTTTCCCCTATTAAAAGGAATGTTTTACATAGTTCTCAAGCAGCTTTGACAGCTGCATGCTAAACGGGATTTTACTTATTTATTTAAACAACAAAAAGTAGCGTAGTATTATTGTTAATCCTCTCGAAAAAATGAGAAAAAGGGTAAACTAAAAACAAAATTGGATATTCTATAAAACAGGCGACTATTGTCGGATCAATTCTTTCATTTCCAAATAATTCATAACCTTGTTGATTCTTCTGAAATCACCAGCTTGCTATCATTTCACGTCCCATTCCGACATACAAGAGAGAAATACCTCTTTTCCCTTCCAACTTATCAAACCAACAATAGGAAATACTCTCCAATTCCACGCATTTGATCAGATTATAATTACCTTTTAAATTCAATACATATTTTTAACACTGAATATGAAGACTATCGTCATATGGTGAATCAGATACTAGAAACTCGTCCCCATCCCTGATCGTGTATATTATATACATTCATCATCATTCTTGGCACTACAACCCTTGGTGGGTCTTGGCCTCCTCAATAATTTTCCTCCACTCATCTCGGTCTAGTGCCAGCTTTCTCCAGTTTCAAAGCTCTAAGGCAGAGATACCTTTGAGGACATTGTCACTCCATCTTAATTTTGGCCTTCCTAAGCTCTTTCGCCTTATTGGCCTTGAGTTTTTATTATATACATTACGAGCCCTTTTGTGTCTATGTTAAAGTTAAATTGGAAATAAACGGTTAAATGAAACTGTAAAGTTGTTATATCTGTCATTGTCAAATTGACTTATCTATGGTTATGTCCTATTTGTGTTGTCCTTTAATTGTGGGAGACATTTAACTTCTTTTTTTTTATTTTGTATTTTGTCTTACCAAGCGATTGTGTCTCCCTGTTGGATGAACGATTAAAATAAAATAAAATAAATTAATTAAATAAAATACTTTTATTTTCTTGGATGACACAATGAGTGTTTTTATTGTGAACTCTTGGCGCGTTCTGTAATTCCTCGGTCAATCTTTATATTATTATGATCCATAGTGCTGAAACCTATCCCGGATCAGGCTTATTCTCTTCGCTGTTTCTCATCAAGTAAAATTTTCGTTTAGTTTGAGACAATTTTAACAAATATATATAATACTAATAAATAATAATAAATATATAATACTCTAAAAACATTTCTTTTGTTCAGAATATTTTGAGTTTGTTCAAATCTTTCAGAACAGTGCTGGATTTATGTCACAGAGACATTATTGATCAATTAGTGTATATTATAGATATCTCACAGAGACGAAACAGTATTTTATTATGGGAAAGTAGGTATAGAAGTCAGTTGGGTGTATATAGGACTTATGACCTATCTTTATGGTTGGCTTAAGTGACCACTTTACACAATTGTAATATTCGCCATTTCCACCCATGATAGAATATACCATGCTTATTCATTTTTTTGGAAGTTGTATATATGTTCAAATTGCGTGGAAAGCTTTCACATATGAGTTGTAACCGCCTTTCCATGCGGCCTGTACAAAGCCATTTTCATTCCCCTAAATCCCCACAGATGTCGCTAATGAGAAAATCTACAGTAATTTTTACGGAATTTACGCTCTCAAAATTTCTTCCGTTAAGGATTCGCTTCCCTTAAGGAAGAGGGAGTATTTTGTGAGCCACTTTCGGGTAGATAGCTTATATGCGTATTCTTAAGCCGCAGATTTCACACTAAAATCAACGATGAAGTTCCCTGTACTTTTTCTGTCTTTTGTGGATATTATATTTTTGAGCCTTAATTTTTGAGTTTTAATTTTAATAGGTAGCCATGCTTTAATGCCTTTCATATCCTTTATGTAAAAATCGAAGGGCTAAAAGAAAAAATCAGGTTCATATATACTTGAATAATAAATTATTTTTTTTAGACTGTAATACCGATATTACTCTCATCCTTGTAGAAATGACATTTTTATAGAAAAAAATGTGATCTTCTAAGGACAAGCATTTATTTTTTTCTAACGCTGTAAATAAAGTATTAATAATATATTTAATGCTTATGTTTATGTGAATTTTTAATTTATAAATGAATCATGGGCACTCAAAATAATTAACATGAACAGAATTGAAGCATTTGAAATGTGGTTGCACAGATGTGGTCAGCAATGTGACATAGATGTGCTCCAGAGAGTCAGAACTGAGAGAGATAGAATTGTTGACAAATATCAAACTCCGAAAGATGTCATACTTGGGTCATGTGCTTTGAGGGGAAAAGTAGGAACTTTTGCGTTTGATAATTAAGGGCAAGATAGGGGGGAAGAGATATCGGCAGGAAGCAGATGTCGTGGCTCCGTTATATACGATATTGGACAGAGATAAGGACGGTGGAAGAGCTGTTTCGAGTTGCTAGATACAGGAGATGTACTCTCAAGTGACAGTCGACGTTGGGAGGAACTGATACGATACCAGGGAAATAGAAGATACAAAAAAATCTTAAATGCTTTCTACGTCATGGACGAAGCCCTGTGAGACTGGTATTATTGTGTTTCAATGTATTGTATTGTGCTTATTCTATGTATTGTATTTGTATTAATATTTTTGATATATTAGATAAATAATATAGTACCTTTCTCATTGTCTTATAAATTAGATTACCTACATATATGATTGTAAGTGGTTATCCTTCACCACACACAAGAATCGTAATTCCTTTTGGTGAGGTATATAGATACAAAAAAAAATGAATTGTAAATATTTTCAAGGTTTTTTTGTAATAATCAAATATTATAATACCTGACACCAACTGAAACTGTATATCGTATAACACAACAATTAAACATTGACAGCATAACAAAAATCGAAACACTTAAAATCATTCACAAACTAGCAAATGGCGAAATACAAGACAAACATAAAATTACACAAAATACACGAAAACTACCAACACAACCCTAGAACGGCTCAAAACTATCACACAACACACTCCAAAACAACAACAGCATAATCATGACTAATTTGCAACGGATTAAAACTATACAACGACCTAACACAACTGACTACTGACAAATTCAAAACAGATGTGACAAAAATGCTAAAACTCGGTCAATTATAAAAAATGATTTTGTATCTAAATTATATTATTATTATATTCCTATATTGAATCAGGTAAAAAATGTTAGTCATAAACCTTTTCAGGTTTCTACTATATTTTAAGTAAAAAAATATATTAATTAAATAAATGAAAATTAAAAAATAAAAAATACAACAATATTTATTGCATTCATGCACAAAGCAACTGTGTATGAAAACGGTAATTAGACCGCACAGCGTGGTGTAGCGTTAAAAATCAAAAATTTAAGAAAAAATCAATTATTATCAATTCCAAAGCTACTTTAAGTGAAAAATTATACAGAAGACGTATTACATACAAGTGTGTTGTATGGTTAAAGATATAGGTGTTGTGCAGCCACACTTTAAAAGCATCACCCGCAGCCAAATCATCTTGAAAACTGTGCAGGACTGCATCATCCATACAGCCATTGTCTAGTGGGGTTGTTCATTTATATCGTATATTCCAGCGACGTGCAGTCAGTACTTTGACATATTCTGTACTTAACTAGAATTCCTACCAAATATGCAACTTATATGTTCATTCCTATGTTATTTGTTATTTGAGTTTTGTTTATGTTATTTGAGATAAATATATCGCTTTTTTCTTAATATCTTTTGATACGAATCATACGTAATGTACTGACTGTGAGTGGTATATCGTCGCTGTATATATAATAAAGCCAATGTGCCGTTTAGTACATTCTGAGATGAACGAATCAATTTGTCAATTTTTCATATAAACAATGGAGATATACTAAAAAAAAACGTTCATCTGGAAAATCTTCCTGGTAATTATTTAAAATATGTTTTGTAAATCTAGTCTGTGAAATTATTTCTTAAAACAGTTTCATTCGTTTATCTCAGAATGTACTAAAACGGCACATAGGTTTAGTTATATATACAGCGACGGTATACTCGTATCATCGTAAACAATAATAGAATAACGTATAATTATAAAATAAATGTGTCAGACCATTTTAATATCTCATAAATCAAAATATTTCTTTCGTAATGCTTAGGTAAGCAATTCGATCTATAACCATCGACAAAAATAACGAAATAAAAATCTTTTTTTTTAATAGAGATGCGAACGGAATACATGTCACATCAATATTCATACTATTTTCATATTACACGTTTGAACTACATTTTGCATTTTTAAATATTCCTAACCTTCAGACTTCAGATCAAAGAGGCGTAATAAATTTTCTATCAATGACGGTCCATAACCGGCGTGTTATTATGAAGAAAATTAATTGATTGCTTTCAAAAAATTAACTGACTCTTGGAGGGAACGGACATCTCTGAGGAAAGTTGGTGTACGGCAGCCCAAATGAGAAAAACAGCCTGTCGTTTTCCAGCAAGTCACACAGCGCACCCTCGTGCCTGAACAAACCCTCCACAAACTTATTTCGCTTCCATTCATAGGTTTTCATCAGTATCTGAAATAAAATTTAAGCCACGTTAAATTAAAAATAAACACGCTTTTTTAATTGAAATGAAATAATTGTATGAAAATATTGTCTCCGAGTTTCTGAAACGTATTAGTAAGTTATTAAATGTTAGTTCTTAATCAGTTACGATGATAACAAATCGGCTAGAGATATATTATTTTATGGAAAAGTAAGAAAATAGGATAATGATTTTCCACTATATATGATTGTTTGTTTACCAGATAAAAGTCAATACTAATATTATTATGTACAAAGTCAATACAACTGAGATAGCGCAGATGTACTGACTAAATCTTGCTTAATAGTTATAACATTCTTTCTTTCTATATAATTAATATGCCTTAGTATATCATAAATATTTATCATTACTGACATATTTCTAAATGTGGAGACCTGTAATTGGCCATCTATATTGTATCAATGTTTTCTATGCTTTTTTTGTGCTGTTGGTCTTCCATAAACATTAAATAAATAAATAAATAAATAATTATTGTTTTGCAGCGTATATAATGTATTTTAGCTTGTATTTCATCATCATCACTCTTGGCTCTACAACCCCTGGTGGGTCTTGGCCTCCTCAAAAGTCTTCCTCCACTCATCTCGGTTTTGCTTGTATTTACTAATCTTTTAAAAAGTGACAGTTTTTGATTTTTTCACTATAAATATGAAACAAAATAATATAACCTATTTATTCATCACCCTTTAATATATAAGGAGGGTAAAAAGATTAAGTGATTTCTTGTAGATGCTTTAATTAGGTACTCTATTAATTTGTGGAAAAATATTAAAAAATAATAAAATTAATCTAAGGATAATAGGACACGCATTGCAATCAACAAAATATATTTATATATGAGTAGCTTATTGGTGTAGTGGTCATGACGCTTGCCTAGTGATCTGGTTATCGGTGGTTCAAGGCTCGAAATTTCATTTTTTTTTAATTTAAATATAATAAAAATGTGTCTTGAAGAGAGTTGATAAATTTTAGAATCAGTAAACAGGGTTCAAATTAATGACAAAAAACTAACCCATAAAAACCAAGTTTTTATTACACTCCCTTTCTTATTAAAACAGGTTTCGAGCCTACTCCACATGCCGGGCTCGAAAATTAAACAATATATTAATCGTTAAGATTTCGAAAAATCCAAAATTATACTATAAATTATACTATAATTATTAAATTTTTTAAATCATTTTGTCATTTTTATCGTCGCCATGAGTCTGCCTGCAAAGTTTCAGCTCGATGAATCACGGGAAAAGGTTTATAAATCTATCCAAAGTTTTTTCGGCAGACAAGCAGACACTACGAGTTAAAAAAGAAAGGGAATAAAAATACCGTAATATTATTGGTCGGCTGCCGCTCGAAGCGGGCGTAGCAGTTCAACACACTCGCCGAAGTCTTGTTGAATTTTGTTAGAGTACAAGATGCATTTCTGATAATTTCCGGGTCTCCTCGCTTGATCGCTATTCTGTCAATATCTACGATCACCCTTCCCTAAAATAATTAAAGGTGCTGTAAATATCACAAGAGATTTTTTATTGCTGGTGTGAAATACCTTTAGCGGCACTTATAAAAATTTGGGACTAAAGCCAAACCGAATACTGCTAATGAAAATGCGAGACAAAATCGCTTACCTTACTTATTTTAATTTTTATCTTTGAACTGGCTTATCTCGCTTCATCTGCCTCATTTATCAATTATTTGTTTTATTATTTGTTTATTTGGAAATATTAACAGATATAAGAAATGATTTAAATAAATATATGAGAGTGTAAATAGTTAGTGATTAACATAATTACTTATATCCTAACATATCTCACATAGAAATAATTTTGAAGTAGTAAAAAATAATACAATAAGCATGTTAAAATAAACGGCATCAATTGTAACAGTAGTGAGTAGAACATAATAAAGTAAATAACAATATTAAAGTATACGTATTACCTAACTTTATTTATATATTGTGTTGCAGTAATGAATCAATAATCAGTTATTAATCAAGTATTAATTCAGTGTTGCGTCGCAGAATTATGTTCACTTGTGATCTTAGGTGGTGTAGAGACACATGATAGATGTCGATGTCGTTGAATAAGTCGTTGTAGACTCGGCACATTCTCACTATGGGGGAGCGTAGTCCGTAATTGGTACGAGCTACAGGAATTTGGAAGATGCACTGTGTTCTAGTAGCTCTTGCTGGGACGTAGAAATGATAAAAGGGGTGAACAATCAAATTGGTTTCGACAGATCTTATACACATTAACAATTTGTAAAGTTAGTTAGTTAGTAAGTTAAAGTTAGTTAAAAGGTAGTTAAAAGTTAAAGTTAGTTAGTAAATAAGTTAGTTAGTTAGTTGAAAATATGTTGTTATTGACAATGGGAGAAATCCCGAAAACGTTCTAACAATTCAAAATAAATTATTGTGTTTTATTGTGACAATTCGGACACAAACTATCGTTCAAATTCTAGCATACCTCGGTTGCACAAACTGGGCAATGAACTACCTACATATGTCGACATTTTAAATCTATCTCTCTCAAAATATGATCATTTCTTTTCAAAATATTAAATTTTTATATAATGTCTTAAATTTTTTATATATACCTGGCTATTCAAATTTAATATTGCTATATTATCGGTGAGTAAAAATTTCTGAGATCACTACTTTACACTTTTTTGCATATATACTTTTTTTACATATATGTCTAACCTCATTATGTTTAAACTATGTATATATACTTTTTTACATTTATACCCTTTATTTTTCTTTTACATTTAATCGTTTTTTGTATTTTAATTATGTATAAACCTGATGTAAAAGGCCATTAAGCCATGTAATTAATAAAATAAATATATAAAATAAAATAAATATAATGGAATAAAACAGTGTTATTTACCCTCATTTTTTTAAATATTAACAATTTCAAATGATTTGGTAAAGAAAATATGGGGAGTAGTCATAAAAAACTCATATTAGTTTCGGTTCTAGCTAACAGCTAACCAACAGCTAACTGTGATAAAAACAAATCTTTATTCTAATTCTGAACAAAAGATAAGATCATTTAAAGATTTTTAAGAGATAAATCGATATATCATTCATCGAGCTTCATAAAGCTATCTTCCACGTTTATAAATTAACGACTTCAAAAATACAGAGAAAGCTTTCAAAAGATTGCTTTAAAATGTTAAACTGATTATTTTCCTTCCCAAAATCATCACCATGTCAAAGAAGTTTTTTTATGATTTTTTTTTAAGTTTATTTACATTTACAAAATTATATTCTCTAGTTTCTAAGATATCTTTGTTTTGTCAGTTTCCGCGTCACTTAAAAATGAAAGAATTATTCAATAATTTAAACTTCATTAGTGAAGTTATCGACAAAGATTTAATGAAAAAAGCATTAATGAAAATACAAGAACAGTTTGTAATGATGGTACATATTTAAAATATTTTTCTTGTAAAAGCATCGCGGTCACAAACGTATATTAATTAAATTTATATAACTTTGTGTTTCACAACATTAGTTTTATAATTTTTACCGTCAACTCCAAAGCGCTACTCCATTTTAAAAATGCGAACAGTATATTGACTAATGCAACAACAGTAAGAGCAAACATATTTTCGTTGTCAACCGTCGTATGACTCGGTGAACAATGAAAATTTAAAAAACATTATTTCTGTGTTAAATTATTTAATTGCATAGCAACAATTTTAATATTAATATCATTCTCATAAAAACACAAAATGCATATTAGATTCGACCATGATTATTTGATAGAGCTTAATCACATGTTTTCTCGGTCATCGTTAAAACATCGTAGTTTGTTTTGTCATCTATCATAATAATAGTTAAATAAATATCAATAAACTCACCTCCAATCTCTGTTATTTTGTTCTTCCAATTGGAACTTTCTGAGATATTCTGCCGTGTTTCTACGACTTTTCTTGCCAGACCAAAGAACAACAAATTACCTATTATTTTTTTTACATATTTTACATACAAATTATACAAAATCATAGTTTAATAAATTATAAATTTTGGAAATAAGGAAAACTGTTAATAGTAAATTGAATATTATAAATAAGCAGGTTCTTTTTACAAATAGTTATATTTTAAATTTGATTTTATGTTAAGTAGGTTCTTCATTAATATTCATTTTCCATATTTAATTTTTTTATATTTTGAATGTCTATACTTATGCGAAGGGGCCATGAGCTCTGAAACATATTGATATTTTTCAAGACAAAAGTGGTGAAAACAAAGTTCATTTTTATTTTTTATTTAATTTTTTTATTACTTAAGTAAATTTATATTCATTCTAATTCGTTAGAAACGTGATTAAACTTTTAATAAGATTAATACTGTAATATGAAATAATTATTGTATTATTAGGTATATAAGTATTTGATAAACATAGACTAAGTTTTAAATAATTTTTCACAATACCTTCTGTATTAATAAATCATTGAAATTTTTGCATTTAAGTAAATCAGATTTTAATTTAGTTGTTTTCAATAAATATATTTATTCATTGCCTTCATAAATGTAGTTAGTTAAATTTCTTATAATAATTGTACAAAAGAATAAATGCGTTGTATATATAATCTGTGAAAACCTATAAATTAAATATGTTTGACTGTATAAAATGACTTTTAAAGTTTAATATTTTGTTTTATATTTGTTAACTAGTAGCACACTGTTAATTTAATATTTCTTCATTCTTTCATTTCTTCATAAAAGTATATATTTTTTGTAATTATTTATTGCTACACAAAGATGATTACGTACAGCATAACTTTTTATGCTACTAACATTTATTTCATACATATTTTTTGGATAAAATCTCTGCCTACATATTTTTGGTATGAGGTTTTGTATTGATTAATGACCTAAGTATGATTTAGTTGCATTTTAATAAACGTTTCCGCTGTCTGGTGGTATCTACGACGGATTGTAAAATATATTATTTTTATTTGTATTTTCAATCAAATTACTCTGTTTCGCATCATGGTGCTATGATACGTGCACAATAGACACCTTTAGTTTTTAAAGTACCTGATCAGAACCTAAACATTTTGTAAATAATATAAATATGAGATTTATCGTCTACTGCTAAATACCATAATTGTTAGTTTCCCTTGTAGGATTCATATTAAATAATTTAATAAAAAATATATAATTACAAAAAATATGAAAAAGAGACATCTAGATGTCTCAATAACAATAACATTTCAAAATTCGTGAACCATCTTTTGGAATAGGCCACACGTTTCAAAAGGAAAACGGTATCGAGATTCTACATGTAAATAATAGAAGCCTTAGATTAGATAACTTGTATTATTATTAAATTCTAGAAATAAAAAAATGCCTGAACACTAAAGCCAATATAATTAACAACCAAATACATTTTATGAATAGCCCGTTACTTGACATATTCCCCGTTTCGGCGTCCACTTCTCAATTACCCCCACCATAGCTGCAGCCACGCCCCCGTTCAAAAATTGATTTGTTTGTTAGAGTAGATAATGTATAGTAAGTTTGCGTCGGTCCTGATGAAGATGTGGTGGTATCAAAACCGGTAGATGCAGAGTTACTAGTTAAGTGGTTAATACATAGTTGTTTAAATAAAATTAATAATTAAGTCCAACCACAAAGTTAACGCTATAAACATTAAAAAAAAGTTTTTTTAACTAAAAATTAATTCTCGGTCAAGTGCACTATTTGCACTTTAACACTATATGCACTATATCTCTATATATATGAACTATTGCACTATAAAAGGCAGTAGTGGCGGCCCTAGGGGGTAGCCTCGCGCAACAACCCTAATAGAAAAAATGCTGCTACTTTTTATTTTATGCTTATAGCTATTAGTTTATAACATATCATGTGACAATTTAAATTTGAAATTCCCTATAAATATTATATTTTAAAGAATTAAATTGCGTCAAAAAATGTCTCCTCCGCGGCCCCTTTTTAGTCATCCCCAGATCCGTCGTATTAACAAAGAAACATCTGGCTTCAACCTTTCCGGCAGCTTCTCAAAAACTGTCCCTCACCCCGCGGAATAGCTACCCCTCGTTGCACCCATAAGCTAATTCTGCAAAACATTCCAGAAGCTTCCATATGCTTCGTTTTTTTAAAAGCACACATGTGTAGCGTCTCACGCGCTCATCTCAGTCTACGGGAAGAAACGGGCCAAATAGCACACGCCAAATATTCTTTCGCGCGTTCCCGCTCGGACGCGGGAAGACTGGTAGCATCAGTAGTTGATACGACCGGCCCAGAAGCAGATAAATTATCTACAAATATTTATGTAAAGTCTGTTCGCGAGCGTGGTGACTGTCTCTGTAAGTCTCTGTCCCTCAGCATCTTTCGAGAGGCACGCTCTGTGACTACAAGTGCCATCTGCCGCCCTCCGTCTCGCCTCCAATCTCGTGGGCAACTTGCCGCCTTGCCGCCCTCCTCTACAGCCACTGGTGCAACGTGCCGCCCTGGCGAATCGCCTTCGTATGCGCGGGCAATCTGCCGCTCTGCCGCCCTCCCCCTACAGCCACGGGTGTAACTCGCCACCGTCCCGACTCCAGGCGTGGTCCATGACGTGGGGCGGGCCGCCCAAGTGGTACGTCTCATCTCCTGAGCAGAATGACTGCAGGTGGTTTCCAAAAGTGAAACACTCAAGTAAGATAACGTGATCCATTTTTTTTTTATCCATGTGTTAAAGTGTGCCCTTTCCAAATGGTCCCGACCACAGAAGAAAGTATAGAAAAGCATTGAATTTTTATATTACACAACATTATTGCCAATTTTCTAACTGTCTGTTATCTTTTAGAATTGTAAAATCGCCAAAAGCTTTTTTTATAAATTTAATTTTCATACAAATTTGTGTTTCATTTGTGATCAACTGGTTGATGTAAAATAATAACACCGAATCCACCCTATACCGGAGATATCAGAGTCCGCTTACCAACCTAGCCGAGGTAAATATTGTAGGTGAGTACTTCTCCAATAGGTATTTTATTATGTTTAAATTATTATGAAGAAAACACCTACTACAAACAATACAATTTTTAAATGAGGATTATTCAATGTCTTATTCGTAGTAAAAGAAAAAAGCCAGTGAATTATAATATTTTTATAATAAAAAAACATAATTTAAAGATTTAGTACTATTTGAATCTCGCGCCTCGCTCATTCGACTTGCCAAATCAAATTACCTCAACTTACGCTTAGTATGCTAACAACTGTATGCGCTACATAATCGTTTGCATAGCAAATTATCTTTAAGCACGTAAATAAAAATTGTAATACGTTTTAGTGAATTGTACTTTGGGAACAGTATTTACGGTAATTAAAAAAAAAATCTATTTCAATTTACATATTTATTTTTAATATAACATTTACATTACAAACATATGCTTTATTCGTAAATATTGTTAACAAGGGAGAAAATATACAAACAACAAAATATCAGAGACACGGATGTCCAGAGTAATATTGTTCAGCACAGCAGTAGCTCTTCTAACAGGCATAAGCATTGGCTTGTTGGTCCTGTTTATTGGAATGTGAAACAATCTATGCTGACGCTCTCTTAGGTAATTATCAATGCTCAGCATTGGTTCGTATGTTCCTGATAATTACCATGTTCCTCTCCGTAAAGAGTGTACTGTTAAAGAACTATGTAAAACTGTTTGTCAATTATTTTTTAATTAGTTTTACGTGCGATACAAGATTAATAAAATGAGCAGGAGTAAATCCATCAATAAATACCTATTCCCGCAGACTATAGAAACAATACAAAAAAAAAATTAAAACATTGTTCTTAAGATATAAAATTGTAAAAAAAATCTCATCTTCTTCCTCTTGTCCTATTCGGGTCGGAGACCCATTAAATCGACAAGGCACCTACATTCTTCCCTGTCTTGCGCTGATTGTGCGGCCTCCGTCCATTGTATTCCCATCCTTTCCTCACACAGTTTCTCGTGTTGCCTCGCCCTACTGTGTCTGGGGCGGCCACCTCGTCTTCACTGGACGTCTTCCCTCAGGAATCGCGCTCAGTATTTTCCTAGGAATTCGGTCATCAGATATTCTTTATACGTGCCCAAGCCACCTTAGTTGCGATTTTTCTATGAAGAGTAGCAGTGTTTCAATGTTTAGATCGTCTCGGATCGTTGAGTTTCTGATTCGATCCCATTTCGTTATCCCTGCCACTCTTCTCAAGTACAAACTGATAGAGTTTGGAATAATTGTAATAAATAAATAAAAGATAGTCGTTTGCTTTGTAATATTAGATATGAAATTGGCGTTTTGCCGTACTGGCAAATTTGATCTCAAATATCTTTTCTTTGGTTAGGAATTCCAAATCCAAATTTATACAGCTATTTACTCATATATTTGTGTTTTGAAAATTATAATTCATTTGTTTTTTCCTCAATTGTTTTTTTCTTTGCGTCACTCAGTTTACAAAATGAAA
The DNA here is from genome assembly GCA_016648135.1 of Agrypnia vestita. Classification (NCBI taxonomy): domain Eukaryota; kingdom Metazoa; phylum Arthropoda; class Insecta; order Trichoptera; family Phryganeidae; genus Agrypnia; species Agrypnia vestita. Next base: position 470,712 of record JADDOH010000353.1, on the reverse strand, counting down.
ACTTGAAATATCGCGTTATTTACGAGTACGAGTTCCACCGTGGCACCAGTGCTGCAGAAACGGCTCGAAAGATTTGTGTATGGCGACGGTGCCGCAAAAGAAAACAAAGTGCGTTTTTGGTTCCAACGTTTTCGTTCTGGAAATTTCGACCTGCAGAACAAGCCCCGTGGACGGCCGGAGACCAAAGTTGATAATGAAGAATTGAAGGCTATTGTGGAAGCGGATCCATTGCAAACCACCTCCGAGTTAGCTGCAGGCTGCGGTGTTAGTGATAAAACTGTTTTAATCCACTTGAAGCAAATTGGTAAGGTGAAAAAGCTTGAAAGGTGGGTACCTCACGAATTGAGTGAAGCAAATCAACAAACGCGCGTTGACTGCTGCGTTTGCATTACTCAACCGGCACAATAATGAAGGGATTTTAAATCGAATCATTACCTGTGATGAAAAGTGGATCCTGTACGATAATCGGAAGCGCTCATCGCAATGGCTGAACCCTGCCGAACCAGCCAAACCATGCCCCAAGCAAAAATTGACTCCAAAAAAGGTACTTGTGAGCGTTTGGTGGACTAGTGCTGGTGTCGTTCACTACAGCTTTCTTAAATCTGGCCAGACGATTACGGCAGATGTCTATTGTCAGCAACTGCAAACCATGATGGAAAAGCTAGCTGCTAAACAACCGAGGCTGGTTAATCGCTCTAGGCCACTGCTGCTTCATGATAACGCTAGACCACACACTGCACAACAGACGCCTACCAAATTAGAGGAGCTTCAATTGGAATGTCTAAGACATCCACCGTACTCTCCGGACCTTGCCCCAACAGATTACCATTTTTTTCGAAATTTGGATAACTTCTTGCAAAGGAAAAAATTCAACTCCGATGGGGCAGTCCAAACCGCCTTCAAAGATTTTATTGATTCCCGTCCGAATGGTTTTTTTAGTAAAGGGATCGATGAACTACCTATGAGATGGCAAAAGTGCATAGATAGCAATGGTACATACTTTGATTAAATAAATATATTATAATAAAAAAAAATCGGCTTTATGTTCCTCCCATACTAAACGCCAATTTCATATGTAAGGACCTAATATTATTGAAAAAAATATGTCTCACGATATGGTCACATGAGGACCACAAAGTGGAGCAATTTTTTTTCATTTTTAAAATATCGTAGGTTTGGTAATTTATTAATTGATTAAATAATTTTGTTTGTGTCATTTTGAGAAGATACCCCTATTTAATACATATGTAACTTTATGAACATTTTAAGAAGACACACCTATTTAAAATATATGCAACTTTATATAATATCTTTTCCTACAAAAAAGTATGCAAGAGAAAATATAAGAAAAAAAATTGAATTTTGGATTGTAAATTACGGTCTCATTCTGAGAAGCGCACTTCTTGCCATCTCTATTGGAGCTTTTACTCCTTGAGATGGATCCCAATTCTCATTCACCCTTGCACCTAAGTACTTAAGTAATACCTGCTTTGTGTTGGTTCATTTTTGATGATTATATTTGGCGTCGGCATCGTTGATATATATTTACATATATGTATATTTTTTTTTTCGAAGGAAGCGAACACTTGGTGATGGGACATTATAAATATAATTTAAAGTATGCTCTAATATAATATTTATTTTTGTAACTACTTAAATTCTTATCTTAATTTTGTATGTATATTTTCTTTTCTTTAAGATTTAGGTATTCCTTTGATTTACTTTATCATTATTGATCTATTTTCATTCTTACGTTTATACTTTCTTTAATTGTCATTTGTTAATATTACATAATATCATATGATAATAACTGCCACAGAACAGGTTTTTGCCTAGTGTGGCAGTTATGAGTAACTTGTATTAACAAATGTAAATAAACAATAAATAAAAAAATAACTTAGTTAAACACCACCATATTTATTGTCAAATCCGACCAGGTTTCGCTACGACCGTAGCTTCATCAGGGAGAATCTTAACTGCCTAAACATTGAAAAATTATGTGCTTATATACTGTGTGAATTGTGTGTTGTGAGGGAACATATTTAAAAGTTGACTAAAAGATAAGTCTTTATATAATTATATTATCTTTTAGTCCACTTTTAATTATATTCCCTCTCAATAGTAATATTCCCTACGCACTCCCACCCCCTACCCTCACTTTTTGCACTCCGTCCTTTCACACTAGTATATAAGCACATAATTTTTGAATATTTAGGCAGTTAAGATTCTTCCTGAAGAAGCTACGGTCGTAGCGAAATCTGGTCGAATTTGACAATAAATATAAGTGGTGTTTAACTAAGTTATTTTTATTTATTTCATATATGTTGCAGAGAACGTGTAAATTTTCATATACATGTATACATTAACTTTCGATAATGTATGCACTAAGTCATAGACAGTGCATACATATATTAGTGACTGTATACTGTATACTCTATCGAAATTGGACACTTTGTATCATACATATATACAAAAATATGTGTAGGTATACGTATTGAAAATTTTAAATAAATTTGATGATGACAATTGGAATAAACATGGCAAAGCCCTAATTGAATTGAATTGTAATATTTTTTTTATATTGGAAAAAATAAAATATTTTATTATGAAAAAGTATTTATTGGTTTGTTGGTTCTGAGATTGGATGGTTGGAGATTGTATGGAACTAGATGGTTCAGAGAAACAAAATGTATTTCATATTATAACTTTGATTTTATTCATAACATTTGTTTATTTTACATAGATTTAACATTCTTGCGTGATTTTATTATGTGTTCAAGTGACCTGCTTATTATTTTTAATGCGATTTTAATACTACATAAAAAAATATTAAAAATCACAATGTTAAATAAATTAAGACATTTTTTGCTTAGTTAATAGTTTTCTACGGGAAAATATAACATAATTGTTTAGGCAGGTAAGTTAACCATTTAAAAAAATATATCTGGATCCACGTGCATCATGTAAGTTAGTTAATAAACAATAAACATGATTATTAAGTAGAATGCTAATTTTAAAAAAATTGATAGATCTACATGTTGTATTTTTAACAGTTTACATCTAAATGTTTTTAAGGTTTCTGAATCTTCTGGCTTGAGTTTTCTGGAATATTCTGCAGAGTTTCTACGACCTTTCGGGCCGACGTTTCGGATCCCATTGCAGCCCTGATGATGGACCCTGCAATGAGATCCGAAATGTTAGCCAGAAATGTCGTATAAATACGGCAGAATACCCCAGAAAATTCAAATCAAAAGTCTTAGAGGTGTCATTTTCATATAAGAAACCAAAAATTTATATTTTATTCAGATCTCCTTAACGGGTCACACCTACCCGAGCAAATAAAAAAATCGTTTTATTTAATATTGTTTTATGTTATTCTATTCATCACTTTGTATATCATAAAAAAAAAATTAAAAAATCGTTAATTTTTTTCACGTTCAGTTAGGTGTGACCCCTTAATTTATTCAACACTTCTTTGCCATTTAAACAAAATTGGCAATATTTTCGGCATATACAGGGTGTCCCGTATCTCGACGTAAAGCCGAAATTGGGTGACAGGCCAAGTCATAATAGTTATCAAAAAAATATTTTAAAAAATAAAAAAAACAGTCAGTTATAATTTATAGAAACATTATTCAGGATTACATAATAATAAAAGAAATGAAGAAAAATAAAGATTTGTAGCAACAGGAGTGAAAAGATCGTCACAGGATGTAGATTTTTTTGATTTTTTTTTTATACTTATAATTTTTAAAACACGTGACTTCGATTTTTTTAAATATTTTTCTGATAACTATTATGACTTGGCCTATCACTTGATTTTGGCTTGACGTCGATATACGGGACACCCTGTATAAAATTAAGAGAAGTGACACATTTAATTTGATAAATGAGAACAATTATAAAAATAGACAATTAGTGTTTCAACTTAATACTATTTTTATTGACCTTAACATTGCGTGCCCTGAATTCTTGAAATGAAAATGCAATGCTATAGGATAAAATTAATTTCTCAAATTTATTTTGTACTGCAGAAACATTGAATCGCCAACGCGAAGAGGGGAAGTTTTTAGGAAAAAAATTAAGTCCCACTTCAAAGTTTCTTGAATAAACGTTGCCAATCTGAAAGATATGTTGAAATATACATTTTTTGTTTACATACATAAATATATATCTTACATTGATACATGAATCAGTATTATGTTTCCTGATCAGGAACCTAATTGATAGTATTTTAGTATTTTATTTTATAATTAAGGATAAATTATAGAAGTCTCACAGAGACGAAGCTATTTGTATATGAGAGAAGTGGATGGAAGTCTCTTATACGATAGCTCAGGGCTTACAACCTGTATGAGCTGGCTTAAGTGATCACTCTGCACAATGCAACGTTCACCAATTCCATCGTAAGAACATCCACACATTATAATTTTTTTTAAGTTCTATATATATTTTCAAATCAAGAACATTTCATATATTGCACTGGTGTCTGCTAGAGACATCTGTTGTTTTTTTTTCTCATTAACAAGTCAGTTTACATAGATTTCGCAACTGGTAATGATACCTCTATATTTTATTTTTCAAAGTGGAGTTTTTTTATCAATATTCCTTATTAATGTATAATATATTATATTCTTTAGAATTATTACTATCTACTAGAATAGGCCTGAAAATCAATATTTTTAATTTTTTCCTCTTATTATATTTAAAATATTTTTATATGAAAGTATGATCTAAGAACACAGTTACTGGATTTGGTCCCCAGAGGGATGATTAATTAATTAAGAATAAATTATTGAAGTCTAATTTACTATTTATGTTATAAATTGAATGTAAATATTTACCAATGGACATTTAGAAGGAAAGTTTCCAAAAATTTGAAGAGCTGGAAACGCAAACCAAAGCACTGGATTTTGTAAAGCATCACAGAATTTGTCGTTTGCTCGTATGAAGCTCTCTTTATATTGATTGTCTTTGAATTCGAAGGACACCGCATTCAACTGAAATAGATATCAAATGTATATAATACAGAGCTAGTCCACAATTCTTTACAGGTGGATTCCTACCTTGATTATGAGTTGAAAATTTTCAAGCAACCATGACCTAATATCAATAGTTTTTTTTTATTATTAAATTTATTTAGTAAATGTACAAACTGTGGAGTGTATTCAATATAATATAAATAATACACATTTATATTACACGCTTACTCACTTTTAAATGAGAATTTATTCTCGTGTTTAAAAGTGGAGGCATTGTCATATATGTTTATCTATTGTTAATGTAATCGTTAATGTGAGACATAAGATTAAATAAGTAAGATATAGACAAGGAAACATTTGATTAAGTTATAAAAATTAAGACATCAAATTAATAAGTAAGATATAAACAATACAAGAATACAAAAACGTAAGACATTAGATTAAGTAAATAAGATATATACAAGGAAACGTTAAATTAAGTTATAAAAATTAATAATTAAGAAGGTATTGTAATAACATTTAAAAGTATGTATATATTGATTGTTTTTGGTAAGTTTTTTTCATTGCGTTATTATGATGGTTTTTTTAGAAGATTTCCAATTTAGTTTTGAATTTTCTATAATTTTTTTCCGTCTTCATTTCATTGGGAAGAGCATCAAAGAATGATACTCCTTGATAGGAGAAATGGTGTTGGGCTGTGCTAGTATTACATTTAGGTGTCAAAATATTTCCAGCTGATCTCGGTCATTAAAACATCCAAATGTACTATTATTGATAAACATTTTGTGAATTTGAAGTATCGCAAATTTTTTATAGATTTGATTAATATTTGGGACGATAAAAATGTTGAAAAGTTCCCTTGTTGAGAATATTGAGGGTTTCCTCAAAATCACTTTGATAATTACTCTCTGAACTATTTCCACTGGTAGTATATTAGACTTAAAGGTTCCACCTCAGCCAACTATACCATACTGTAGTATGGCCTGGGCAAACGCAAAGTATACCACCTTAAGCATGTTTTTTGATAAGATATTTCGTAGCCTTATGGATAATTTTAATTGAATTTAAGTTTAATTTTTATATTACATATAATTACTGTAATGAAGTTTTAACGTTTACTTGTAATATTATCGAAAAAAATATATCTCATGAGTCCATGTGGTCACATAAGGACCACAAAGTGGAGCATTTATTTATTTTTAAAACATTATAGGTTTGGTAATTTATCATTTTTTTAGTAAACGCCACTAATGAAATAAAAAAATTAACCCAAAAAAACATAGTTTTTCAAAAACAAAATTATAAAATTGTGCGAGGTCTCTGTTTCAGCTTGTTTACAATTTGATTACGCTCGATGGACTCAAAAGTGACACTCCCTGAAACTTGTCAAGGTTTTTATGCCACTCCAACACTTTGTTGTATCCATGCCTTCTAAGTGCCACCACCCACTGGCATGACCTGTCACGCACTGCATGCTGCCATTTACGTAAGTTTTGTATTCAAAAGTGCACATCATCTGTGCCGCGCGCGGCAAAAAAATACATTTTGAAGTGTCCTTGGTTTAAACTATTTTAGAAAAAAAGAAAAAATAATAATAGTACCAGAAAATGTGTAGGTACTTGTCGGAACATCTGAGATAAATTTGCATTTTTTTGTTGTTTATGCGTGTGTGTGTATGTGACTCTAAATCTATGAAAAAAATCATTGTCATCGACATCAAGTCTATGTGCAAAATTTCAGCTCGATTGGATGACGGGAAACAATACTCCAAAATAAAGCATTAAGGATTATATTAAAAACAAATCGATACACAAGAATCAAATTGATGTTAGAAAGTTTACAAATAATGATATTTAGACAAATAATTAAATTTAATGAACTTCTATTTATATACACAATTGTTAATGGACACAACAATACATTTGAATTAGTAAGAAAAATAAGAGAAAACCAACATGAACGTGACCATTGTACAAGAAAAAAAGATGAAATAAGATTGCCATTCAGAAAGAAAAAAAGATCGCGAACTTCTGTGATGTACAGTGGGATGAAGTTGTATGTGAGTCTGCCAGAGGATATTAGAGACGAAAAAAATATGAAAATTTTTAAGAAAAAACTGAGAAAGTTTGTGATACGTACTTTTGATTAGAATTTTCATATAATGATTTTTACATTGTATATATTAGGAAATATAAATGTTATTATAGTACCTATTTTAAGAATTAAAAAAAAGAAGTGTGTTAATTTTCACTTTCAAGATTTTTCCACAAGAAATCAAGATTGACGGTTTACCTATAAAAAAAATAGCTTATAAATATATAGTTTTTAAAAATATATATATGCTTACAGTCACATTATTGTACCAGGGACGAATCACAGTGGCGCTGAAATTTAGCCTGTAGGTAGATAGTCTTCCCAGCCTTCCAACGTATGTGTTCATGTCGGTTACATAATCAGAATCAATATAATTAATAATTACTCTTTCAATATTTATCTCTGTACGTTTCTGAAATCAAATTTTATTTTTGTTAATCAAGACAAAAAATACATTTTTTTGTACAGGGTTATTTGTAAAACATTAATAACCTCGCAGGACTATATTCCTGCCTTCATTGTGAGTCGAAAATGTTCAAGCTATTATGACATAATATCAATAGTTATGGAGATATACGACATCAAAGTTTGCATTTTTTTTTTCAATATTTCTGTCTTATTTTTTGTAAAACCTTGACCATCATTATAGTAACTCATATCGATCACGAAAAATTCATTCGTTTTAATACAAGTTAAATAGAATGATAAAAACCCTGAAAAAATTCCAATTGGAAAGTTTTCCAATTGGAATTCGAAGGTTTTTATTTTTTTATTTGACTTGTATTAAAGAGAATGAATTTTTCATGTTCGATATAAGTTACTGTAATGTTTTACAACGTTTTACAAAAAATAAGTCAGAAATATTGAAGAAAAAAATGCAAAATTTGATGTCGCATATCTCCTTAACTATTGATATAAGGTCATAATAGCTGGAACATTTTCGACTTATAATCAAGGTAGAAATAGTCCTGCGAAGTTATTAATGTTTTACAAATAACCCTGTATATTTTTCCTTAATCAATATTATATATATAAAGAAACCCGTGTTTCCCACCCGCCAAGTTTTTTCCACAACCAGCCACAACCACCCACCGGTGGTTATGGCGGTGGATAACCCTTGGTGTCACATCGAAAATATGCGAGTTTGGTAGGGATGGCTGTACGTGGGTAGGAGTGGGTGACGAAAATGTGCTTTCTAGCACATTGTTTTGTTACGGAAAGGCCGCAAATGCTTCAGATTGTTTCAAAATAGGCGCGCTGACTGTATCGGTGAGTCTAGAAGGTTTCGGAAAAACCTGCTCTAGAATGTTCTGGAAGGAGAAGGTTCTATAAGGTTCTAAACTGAGTGGCGGAATGTGTCGCTGTGTCTAGAAGGTTCGCGAAAGTTCTATGACGATCCAAACAGTGTTTAAAAATCTAAGCGTGCAAAGCCGCGCGGGCACAGCTAGTTTCCATTATATTAACATGCCTACATTTTTCTGCTTAATAATTAAGTCTCTTTTTCACTTGTTTAAATTTTTAATTCTTTCTTGTACTACTATTCTTAACATGCCTAAGTTTTTCTGCTAATAATTAAGTCTCTTTTTCTTTCGTTTAAATTTTTATTCTTTCTTTTTATATTATTCTTAACGTGCCTAAGTTTACTTCATAACATATTTATCATTATTAACATATTTCTAAAAGTGGAGACCTGTATTGGTGAATCTATCTTCCGTGAATATTAAATAAATAAATAAATAAATAATGGATATCAAAGAAACTTTTATTCCACGGACGTAATCATAAATTCAATAGAAATGGCAAGATTCAAGACATTGCAAGATTTGTCGAAAAGTATTAACTCTGCAACCCGGCTGTTAACTTTTGAAATAATCACTGTTAAATTATTTATAAAGCAATGTAAAACACAATATCCATGTGCAAACAAACCTTTTCTGAAGTCAAACAGCCAGAGACGTAGAACATGAGTAAACATACAAAGTGGTCCCTCATTTTGAAGAACTGTCAAGTCCAGAGACTTGTATGTTACGGCTTCATTTTATTGGGCATTATAAAATGTTACCAAATACTTTTAAATTACGGAATGTCCAATGCATATTTGATGATGTCAGATTAACATCAATAATAATAAATACGGTCGCGTTTTTAAGTGCTCCCCAATCTTGTTCAACCATTTAATTTTATTAAAAAAATTATTTCTAATCTCAATTGAAGTTATTCCGGGAAACTTTTACACCAATTTGGTTTCATTAAATAAGTTAACTAACTGACCATCGTGCCATTTCTCTACAGGGGTAGGTAGTCCAAATTTTGAATCCGATCGGTCAAACGGTACAGATTTGCATCGAAAATATATCAGCGGAGGGGAAGGGTTAAAAGAATAGGGAGGAAATGTCGCCTGTTTTACCCGCCAGGTCCTAAAGTATAAGTATACAAAATTTGAATCGAATCGGATATATGGTATAGATTTGTATAGAGAACAGACAGACAGACATTGAGTTTTAGAGGTATAGATTAAAAAAAATTCTCTTTGATACAAATCAAATATGTAAAATGATTTCACCACTCCAGAAACAGAAAATGTTATATGACTGAAACGAATGAATTTTTGATATTCTGTACAATAAGATAGTTTCTTGATATTCCAATATTTTACAGAAGATAGGTCAGAAATATTGAAAAAAAATGCAAACTTTAATGTTGTTTATCCCGGAATGTATCTCTGGAATGAAATTTCATTCCAAAAATCAATCGCTCTTTCATTCCATCGAACACCAAACCTTCCCTAAATATATTATTCCTACCAGCATAGTAAACATACCTTACTGTTTGGGTACCTACTATTATAAATTGAAATAATTATTATTTCATTAAATTAACGTTTTTGATATATTAATTGTTCGAAAGAATAATTGCACCATCATCATTAAAATGTCATTGGATTTTCATTTGAAAGATAAATTAAATATTAAGTGTGCCACATTATCTTTTTCAGAGCTAGAGGTGATTTTAATGGTATTATACTTATTTATATTTAATAGGTACTTAAATAAAAAACCGTGTAATTATAGTATCTACATACTAACTATTACTATACATTCTTTGGCTGTTCCTCATTGCAAGGGTCGTCTGCAAATGCAAGTAGTTCTATAGCTTCAACGTATCGGATCTCCATCTTTTTTCCTATATTTTTTCAGTTATTGTTAGTTACAGCCCTTTTTACCCTTTTGTCCATAAGTGTCCATAATGTACTTGTTGATGCGATTACTCTCGAATATGGGTTACGAATAAGGGACGCGATGGTCAAATACGTGGTAACCCTATGCACACGCAGCCTTCCGTGCTTTTCGCTCATTTTGGTGGCTCAAGTTATAACCCAGTAGCCGAACAGTTACTTATTTACGAACAATTTCTGAATAAATAATTACATACTATTAAATTATTCATATATCCTCACAAAGATTCAACATGAAAATCTTCGTAGATAAGACTAAGAGCATGGTGACATCGAAACAGCCAGTACGATGCAAGCTTGCAATTGACAATAACTTCGAGTACTTGAGTGTCGAGATATACAGCAGTAACGACCTCTACGAAGAAGCAAGAGAGCAAGCAAATAAAGCCGCAACTGTTGCTGGATGCTTGAGAAATGCTGCCTGGAGAAACGAACACAAAGCAAAATGAAGATAAATAAGACCTGTGTCCACCCAATCATGACGTACGGTATCGAGATAAGGGCTGACACTACCAGAACTAAAAATCTCCTAAGAACAACTGAGATGAAGACTCTCCGACCCATTGCGGGACTGACAATCCGAGACCTAGTGAGGAATTCCGAAATACTAAGGACTTGTTACGTCGAGGATATTGTCCGATGGGGAAGATCTAGAAGACGTTACTGGAGAGATCATGCAGAGAGAGCTTGTTCTGAGAGAGTAGTAGCATAACAGCGAACAAGCTGCCGTCTGGTAATAGACTCCCAGGAAGACCACATAAAATATGGCGAGATAGCTGGACATCTGTAACCCAGGAACTGGCTCCGAAGAATGACAGGACGCAGTCCTAAATGAAGCAGAAGAAGAAGAAGAAAACAAATTTACATCTTTAATTTCCGTTAATGAAATAGAATTTGTAAGTAGATTCTTTTAGTCGTTCTAGAGCGTCATTTTTTAGTCGTTCTCCATCATTATTTTGGAATAATTGGAATTAATAGCGGAACCAAATCTGTTTATCTGATTCTATTCAATCCACTGGCAGTATTTTCAATCAATTTAATAACGCTTAAATTTAGTGCGCGGTCAGTTGTCATCAACGTGAAACACCAGTCGTGCAATATGAAGAATTCACTAATACGCATGTTGATATTATATTTCTTCGTCTGTTTCACAATAGGAAAGGTTTGTTAAAAAATAAAAATCTTGGTAATATTACAATTTATTACTTAATTATTCAGAGTGCCTTGTAGCTAGTAGCAAAAACTTTAGGGAAGAATTCTTTAAATTTCGTATAAGTATTTTTTTTTCTTAAGTAAGTTAATATTACAGTTTGTATATTAACTAGTATTTAACATTTTATATTCTTAAATCTATTACTAATATACTATTCATAATAACCTATATATTTACATTTACATCTTATCCAATCTATGGTACAATCTATAATTAATAATACATCTTATGCTCTACAATTCTATACTATTTTTACAATAATTATAGCATTTGTTTTTAAATTTATTCATCTTGTTTATAATCTTCATGTTTTCTGGAATCCCATCGTATATTTTAACACCTCTGTACATTAGACAATTCTGTGATATACATTTTTCTTATATGGTAATCTTATTCCATTCCTATTTGAGTGACGAAAAAGAAAATGCATTTATAAAAAAAATTGTAAAAATATTATTTTTAAGTATTTTTGTAATGTAAATTAGTGTTGTGATCTTATATTTCAATTACTTTTTCCCGCTTGGTGCGTAAATGAGACTTCATAATAATTCTAAATTTTGAAAGATTTTGGCGAAAAATTGGCAACAGTCGGTGGCCATATTGGCCATACTTTTATTTATTTTACAAACCAAAAACCAAAAAAAAATTATAGTGTACAAACCAAAGATTTGATTGGTGTAAAGTTCAACTTTACCTGCACTTGTACAAACGATGTTGCCCCTGTTATAGGTCGACCACAATCATAAGACCATTCCCTAGCTTTGTCCGTTAAGAAGAAAGCGTAAAGTTGCCTGGCAAGTCTGTATTACAAGCCTCAATATGATATTCCAAATGAATTTTTTAACAAATCATGAAATAAAATACTGAACTTTGTTTTTTTCCACTATTTTATATTTGAGACTTGTTACACTACATGTTTCGGAAACATCTGTTTCTTCATCAGGTGAGTTAAGACTGAGGTATGTGGGAGTGGTTGTCTAGTGTGTGGGTTGTGGATTCAGTAGAAGTGGAGGGGGTATCTAGGTGGTAGGAATCCTACATAAACAGACATACGGCCTAAAACAAAATAATTTAGAAACACTTGAAATTCATAAAAACCTAAACACAACAAATAACACATCAATAATCAAGTACAACTCTTCACATCACCACCTAGATACCCCCTCCACTTCTACTGAATCCACAACCCACACACCAGACAACCACTCCCACATACCTCAGTCTTAACTCACCTGACGAAGGAAATGGATGTTTCCGATACATGTAGCGTAATCAGTCTCAAATATAAAATAGTGGAAAAAAACAAAGTTCTGTGTTTTATTTCATAATTTGTTAATAATGGATTTCCACAAAGTTAACGCCGAAACGTTCAATTACATATTTTTTAGTTTGAAAATGGTTACTTACTTACTAGAAAACTTATTTTGTGTTCATTTTTATCATTGTAAAAACACACAAATTTTTTGCGCACATTCTTTTGAATGCGGTCTAGCTATATAGCACGCGTGCAGTGGGAACATCGAAGCATGACTTTTTTGCAAACGCATATTTTGGAAAAAATATAAATCAAATATTTATGCTACAGATTTTTATGATATATCAAAATATGAATACTATGACAACAATTGTGATAGAAATTTTACGAAATGCGTGTTGTAATTCGATTTTTTTTCTAAATAATTGGTTACGTAAAAGTCATGCTGCGATGTTTCAAAATAAACATTAATCAACACAGTCTGTTCCATTATGAAACCATTTTTTTTTAGAATCGCATCGAATTGAAGATCGGAAGGGTCGTATTTCCTTACTGTGATCCTGAGTACGTCACTAACGTTTCATCGTTTGTGAAAAGGATAAGTAGGACATCCAACTACAAACTGAATTTCAGTGTTATTGTAGTTCGTCCTTGGTACAATAACGTAACTGTGAGTTCGTTTAATTACAGTATTTAATAAACATATGTGTGTAGTTATGAGTGATTGTTCTAAAACCACGTCTGTATTTGTGAAAAAAAAATACAATATAAGACCGGCGCCACACTGCGCGGATCTTTCGTCGCGGAATGCAGCTATATGCTGCATTTCTTTCCATACAGTATGCGCTTATCAAACACACTGCGCGGACGATCGGTGCTTTGCCAATTTTATGCGACAGAAAATATGCGAAGGAAGATCCGCGCAGTGTGGCGCCGGCCTATTGAACTTTGTGGATTTTCTATTTTTATAAATATAAAAAATACCCTTCGAATGAAAATTTTACACGAGGTGGTACAGTGTAAAAATAATGTTATCACACTATACCTCATCAACAAATAAGATTTTTGTAGAATTATTGTTTTTTTTTAAATCTACTGTGTATTCTTAGGCATATAAGATTAAATTGTCCACTTAAATATACAACCATATGTTTGTGATATAACTGATATGTTTGCAGAGATAATTTTTTATTTTTTACTTGGAATCATTTCGATTTCAATCTCATTTCTAAATATGAAGCATTAGCGTAAACTCAATACAAGAAGTAGGTTCAAAGATCATGGATTAAAACCTCAGTTTAAATTTTTTTTAGATTTTTAAAAAATAAGTAAGAACAGATTTTTAGTGATTCGTGGTTATAGAGTGTGGCGTTCAATCCTCTCTGCCTACCCTTGCGGGAAAACGGCGAGGTGGTTAGTTAGTTAGTTAGTTAGTTAGTTAGGTTATAAAAAGTCGAATAAATAAAATAAATTTAATATGAATGGAGAATACTGATCTTGCACCATTCCCGCTATTAAGTAAAGTTTTTTTTCTGGTTTGTGTCTTCAGGGATATTATGCCCTATTTTTACGACCTTTGTGGCCGACGTTTCGGATCCATCATCAGGGCTAATTTGTTGACATCTCGTCATGTACCTGATGACTCCATCATCAGGCACACTCAACACTCAACATATCAGTCCTGATGATGGACCCTGTAATGGGATCCGAAACGTCGGCCAGAAAGGTCGTTAAAACACGGCATAAACCCCAGAAGACACAAACCAGAAGTGGCCGTGAAAACCTAAAACATTCTTAAATAAAGTTTTGTTCTGTCATGCACAATTCGATTCCACATTATATAGATTTACACTTCGTTTTTTCCTCTTTTCTTTTTTTCCCGAGTAGCGTACAAGATAGATTTTATGTTTATTAATTTATTTTATTTATTTATTTTTATTTATGTTAAATATAAAATTTTTGGTTGGACTGTGCCTGTCTAGTGAAAGTGTATTTTTGTGTTTGTATGTGTATTTAAGAGTAGTATTCGCATAAATTTGTTTTATATCGAATACATCGACTTTGTTGAATATTTCATCTGTCCTTGTTGAAATTGAGGTTTTATCGAGATATCGCGAGATCAAGCGACATCTCGAATTTGAAAAAAAAAATATTATGATTTTACAATTTACTTTCATATCCAACATATTCGTGATTTTAAAGGAAATTGTCTTTGACATGATAAAAAATATTATAACTGTCACTCTCAGTATAAAACTACAAAAAAAGAACATATAGAATTCTGATGTATTAAGAATGTTATTTTAATATACTAGTATACTCCTACATGTTTATTATAAAACGTCTAGAAAATAAACTGTTTTGAAAAATAATTTCAGATATCACTAAGGTCTTTTGAATTCAAAGACAATCAGTACAAGGAGAGTTTCATAAGGTCGACTGATAAATTCTGCGACGCTATGGCTAAGCCGTTGATTTGGTTTGGATTCCCATCCCTTCAAAAATATGGTAATGTCCCTACCAAATGTCCGCTGGTAAGATGTTGGCACCTTACAAGAATTCGTAAAAAAATTGACTGATTATTTATTTTTAAAAAATGCTGAAGACATTTTTTTTTCAGGTTGGCCGAATTTACGGAAACAACTTTGAATTAGATACCAACACCATGCCCGACAACTTTCCTACGTCAAGGTGGCGTTTGAATTATTCCTTTACTGAGACCGCTACGAAAAAAGTATTTTTCATATTTAGCTTTTCTTTTTCTTTTCAGGAATATAAACCTGCTAATAAGGCAGTGGTATTGAAAAACTAGGTGTTTATTGAATTGAATTTGTGATGATGCGAGTTTTCATATCATTCAATATATATTTCACACTTTGATGAGTATATATCATATACTCATTAATGTCCTTACACTCCCACTCCATGAATATGTACGTGTAAGCGCTTGTTCAGACACAGCGGGAACCGTTCAGTTTCAGAATCGCGTTTCAAAACACGCAATTTGTGTCATCTGTTCACATAGCCGCGGTTAATAAGCGATTTGTGCGCGCGAAAATAAACGTCAGTTTGACAGTTCTGGTGCCGTTCTCCATCTTTGAATATCAGAGATATATTCGCTCATTACTTTGTTAACTACGGCCGTGTTCCATGGCAAGACACAAAAATATCATTCTGTCAGTTCATTTTTGGTGAATAAATACCTACTTCTCTAAAATACTCTTTTTTTCCACCATTTCCAAATATCTCCACCAACTCCTGCCAAGCTTGGTTCTTGGCATATTTGAGTAATCCTCACACTATTACAGGTCTTTTTCCCATATCACAGGTCTTTTCTCCACTTCATCAATAAAAAATTCAGTGTCAAAGCGATCCATAATCATAGAAAAGAGAATATAATCCACGCGTGCTCCTGTTGTGACATGGGGTCCGTGCGGTGCCCGCGACGCGACTGAACGCTCTCGTAAGGCACCATAGTAATAGGATCGTGCGGGCGCCGTGCGGGTCTATTTTCTAGCGGATGGGTTGCGGGCACCGCAGCGGTTGACTAACCGCACGGTTGTGTCTGAACGATCACATACAAACCTATGTAAATGAGACCCGCACGGATCTCATGCGATTCTGAAACGGCACGGTTCCCGCTGTGTCTGAACAAGCGCTAAAGCACATATACAAATCGTTACGCAAAAAGCATAGATTTTTACGAAAATGGGCTGTTTGATTGGTGAAAAACGTAAAAATCTATGCTTTTAACTTACTACTGATTAAACAACGGGCCCTACATGCCGGTTGTTTGATAGTGATGGTTGAACCGTTATTTTAACCGGTTATTTTCTGTACAGTTATTTGGGATATGTATCTAATGGGAGGGATGTCCGCCAGTTATCCCGCGTGGCGGCGCTGGTGTAGTTGGGAGTCAACTCTTTTTGACAGCTCGTGCGTTTTATACAGACATATTAAGTTTTGCTTCGTTTTTGTGGATTTAGGGATAATTACTTTTGAAAAATGGCTGTTACATAACGTTTATTTGCATTTCTCATCCTCATGCGTAAACATGCGAAAGCAGTGGTCATTAATTTTGAGAAAAATGATTCGTATTTACTTCGTAACCGTTTTTAATTTTTTCAAATAAAATAACTATGTTTTTGTATATATTTTGAATATGTCATTCATTATATTTAATAAGATATTAAAAGTTATCATTGTAATTTTAAACTTAAAAAAATATAAAATAAAGGAAACATTTCACTTCGTTCCGCATTCGTTATTTTTTTCTAATTTTTTGTTGTTTTTGTAAATAATCTGTTTCTATGTCTTCGGTGGCGGTAGGGGAAAGCTCGCCAGATATGGAGGGTAGGAGGGAAATAAAATACCTCTCGCAGATCAACAAGCAGTAGCGTCTGATCACTATTGTTTGATCAGGACTAATGTTAAATGATAGAGTATGTTAACTTTCCTTAATTTTACCCATCCACTAACGGATTATTCTCAGTCAGGAATTACA
This sequence comes from Agrypnia vestita, assembly GCA_016648135.1. NCBI lineage: Eukaryota > Metazoa > Arthropoda > Insecta > Trichoptera > Phryganeidae > Agrypnia > Agrypnia vestita. The sequence goes on along the minus strand of JADDOH010000353.1, from coordinate 453,429 downwards.
GGATGTCCAGGCTAATAATCATTCCTTAAATGACTTTTCTTTGCTAAGGAGGTTTCTGTTCATGTTTTCTGACGTTTCCGTAAAATTTATGGAATTTCGAGTGTTAACGACGAATATAAATTCATATATCTGTCTTTATTTCGTCATGACGAAATTTATTTAATTAATTTAATTTTATTTATTTAATTCTGACGGAAACTTGGCTAAACAACAATATAAAAAACGGCGAACTGGGTTTAAAAAACTTTGTTATTTATAGGTGCGATCGTTCCTCTGTACCTAATAATTCTACTGCTTTTACGAAAACTAGAGGTGGTGGGGTTTTAATAGCCGTACTGAATAAATATAGATCGTGCATAATCAAAAATTCCGTTAACAATGTAGAACAAATATTCGTGAAAATATCATTGCCTACAAAGTGTCTGATTTTGTGCGCAGTATACATTCCCCCTTGTTCTGATAATACTGTATATGAAAACCACTGTATTGCATTAGAAAGTGTTAGATTTAAGTTTCCAGAAGCCAAAATAATGGTGGCTGGTGATTATAATCTCCCTAAACTGCAATGGGTGTGTGAAAATGATACTATGTTTGTCGTCAACTCCCCAGAAAACAATAATGAAATCGAAGTGCTAAATATGTCATCTTTTCTCGAATTCAAACAATACAATGGTATACGTAACAAAAATAATAGAATACTCGATTTAGTGTTTAGTAACATGGAATATCTAAAAGTTGAATTATCTTTAGACGAGTTATTACCAATTGACCTTCATCATCCACCATTAGACATATCCTTCTCATTAAAATCAGACATCAACAAAACTAGTGATATATATAAACGAAATTTCAAGAATTGTAATTATGATAAAGTAAAACAAATTTTAAATAATGTGGAGTGGAATCTGATATCTATAGGCGGTGATGTAAACAACCAGATAGAAAACTTTTATTCTTTAGTCTATGAAATTTTTAATGATTGTATACCGTTTAAAAAATCAGAATATCAACTCACCCTAAATGGTTTTCAAAGGAATTAGTTACGTTGATTACAATAAAAAAACTACAACACAAAACCTATAAAGAAACTAGGTCAGTGCATGATTATATGCTTTTTAGGAAGACTCGAAAAGATTGTTGTATTCTATCCAAGCAGTTACGTAATCATTATCTTACAAAAATTGAGGATCAAACTCCAGAAAACTCCAAATCTTTATACAAATACGTTAAATCTCTTAAAAGCGATTACTATGATTTGCCTAAGACTATGTACTTAAATAATAAGTGGGTCGACACTCCCAAAAGAATTATTGATCTTTTTGCTGATTTTTTTAAGTCGGTATATGATAATTCTGCACAGGGATCATATTCGTCTGTTCAACCACAATTATTCGATGCTATAAACCTTCCTAATGTAGTTCTTAGCCAATCAGAAGTAGAAAAAGGGTTGGTATCGTTGGATGAAAACAAAACACAGGGACCTGATAAGGTACCAACCATCTTCCTAAAAAATTGTTATAAAGAATTATCATTTATTTTGTGTAAAATCTTTAACTTGTCTTTACAAAATGGAACTTTTCCAGAGATTTGGAAAACGAGTTATATTATTCCAGTCTTTAAAAAGGGCAACCACTCGGATATTAAGAATTATCGACCTATTTGTATCCAATCTGCAATACCAAAACTATTTGAACTTTTATTGCTAAATAAAATAAAAGAATACTTATTCAGCATTATATCCCCTCTACAGCATGGATTTATGCCAAACAGATCTACTCTAACAAACCTTCTTGCTTTACAAGCCGATGTCTTTGATGCCTTCAAAGATTCTCACCAGCTAGATTGCTGTTATACAGATTTCTCCAAGGCGTTCGATCGAGTCTCTCATAGAGTTCTACTTGATAAATTAAATGCCTTGGGAGTTTCGGGTAACATTAAAGCTTGGCTCGAGAGTTATTTACATAACAGACAAATGATTGTTAGAATAGCTGAGTTAGAGTCTGACTACTTTTGTGCAGTAAGCGGGGTACCACAAGGCTCCCACCTGGGTCCTATTTTGTTCATTATATTCATTAATGATGTAATCCCCATGCTTTTGTTATCCGGTGTGAGGTGTTTGCTATTTGCAGATGATATGAAACTCTATAGAGTAATAAATACGGAACACGACTGCAAACTTCTGCAGAATGCACTGGATATTTTACAGAAATGGTGTGAAGAAAATAAACTTTCTTTAAACATCTCCAAATGTCAAATGCTGAGATTCTGCCGTACCCGGACAATAGTAAACTATGACTACAAAATTAATGGTATAACTTTGAGTGTCGTTGATGAAATTAGAGATCTGGGCGTAATTGTAGACAATAAGTTTTCTCTTGTGTCACATATCAATTGCACAGTTGATAGAGGCTTAAGAACCCTAGGTTTCGTACTCAGATTAAGTAAAGATTTCAAAAATATTGGAACTTTTAAACTATTATTTAAGAGTCTGGTTAGACCAGTATTAGAAACAAATTCAGTTGTATGGAGCCCTCAATATGCTGTTCATGTGTCACATTTAGAGAGAACACAAAATAAATTTCTCCGTTTTATCAATTATAAACTTAATTTACCATCAACACATATTGATTATAACTTTTTAAGATCATTTTGCTCTCTTGATAAATTGGAAATAAGAAGAATTGTAGCTGATCTCGTCTTTTTTCACAAAATAATTAACGGGAACATCGACTGTCCACAACTGTTGGAACGAATCTGTTTGCGAGTTCCATCCCGAGTAACCAGAAATTACGCAGGGTTTGCCTTGGAAGCTGCGACAACTAATTACTTTTTTAATTCACCACTTCAAAGGCTTCCCAGACTTGTTAACAGATTTGAACAGTTAGACGTTTTTTCCACAAATTTAAATAAATTCAAACATACAATTCGCAATATTCTTAATCAACAATGAACTTTCCTCTATGTCTAAAAATAATCCTCAAATATATGTAATTATCACTCTTTTCTTGTATTCTTATCCTATAAAAAAAAAAAAAATCTTAATTTATATTTCTGTAATTATCGCTAATCCTATAAAAAATATGATGTATTTATAGATTTATGAAATTATGGATTCTGTGTTTAAGTTTAGTTGTAGAGCTCTTTTTATATTTCTGTTATTATGTCATTTTATATTTCTTTATATGACTTTTTTTTTTATTTTCTTTTTATATTTCTCATTACCGACATGTATTACCCAATCAATGTTTATGTAAATGCTCTGATGGGCGTATATATACTGAAATAAATAAAATAAATAAATGACGTAAAAATTCATATTTAGTACATAATTACGCGTATTGCCTACTTACAAACATACTAGCCGTTTGCCTGTGAAAAATCAAGGGAAATAATAATAACGACTTGTCTTGGATGACCGCGCAAGATAAGTCGTTATTATTATATGCCACGCGCTGATTGCGTGTAACACTCTATTATTTTGTGTTTTTATTCCACCAATTTACGGATTTTATGACAGACAGATGGACAAACTGATAGACAATCAGAAAACGAAATTAGTATGTTTGGTGTGGCGATACTCGAATGCATTCTTGTTTATTTTGGTTATTTTCTTGTCAAAAAACAAAATCATGTTAGATATATTTTTATAATATCAAATTACAATTTTTGATTTTTTTTGTTTAAAAAAACAAAAATCATGATACAATGTATATTAACATGTATGACAATATTCAGTTGCATTTACCTTTTGTTACTGCCACTTCAAAGTTAAAAACGTGTGTTTTAAACATTGCAATCTTTAAAAAAAGTAAAAATGTGTACAGTAAGCAGGTATACTTTCATGCACATTTTTTAAATGGAACAGTTTTAAGAAGAATGGGAGAAATTTATAAAGAAATAAGAAATATGAACATTATGGTAAAATGGTGTTTGAAATTACATATTTAAAAATATTATTTTAGTTTTTCATACATTTCATATCCTTTTAAAATCTGATACAATTATTTTGTGTTGCTATGTTTATATTGTGTACTATTGAAGTATTTAATGCCTAGGTCAAAGTAGTATGTTTCGTGGCTGTTTTATTGAGTTTAGGTATATTTATTTATCCTATAGTTTGTGTTCTTTGACTATGAATTTACTTTTGGTTATGCGAAACGGTTATAGAAATAGCCTATCCGCTTTATTGAAATTTGAAATTCAAATTAATATCTCTCAAAATGATGTCATGTAGAATTCCTGCAATGAAAATTACGCTTTCAATCTCAGAAGAACACAGATGAGAAAACCAAAATGGCGTCAACAAATGATCACTAACCTCAAAATCTTATTTCTTCAGCTTCGACTACATACTCTAAAATGTATAACACGTGAAGAACTCGTTACACACACATACTTCATACGTGTTGCGTTTTTGCAACGTTAACGTTACGTTAACATGCAGTCGTACTGAACAATTAGAACTCATTCTATTTTGTTATTATAATAATTATTAAAAACTTTCTTAAGAGGTATTCAGTTTGTTCTTGTTGTTAACCCTGTTGGCTAATCAAGTGTGATACTGTTTTTATATTTATTATTTATTACTTACCAAACAAGTGTTACTTTTTGTAATTTTTAAATAAAGGGATGTTTTTAATCTGATTGTATTTATTGGTGTGAACAATATTTAGCTTTCAATGCTAACTTTCAACATACTCGCATACATCATGTGCCATTCCTCCACTAATATCATATCATCCACATTTATACATATTGTCATGCAAATTTATCTATTATGAAGCCATTTAGCCAGTCAAACTAAATATAACACTTATTTAGGAGCATGGTTTCATATGCTTGCGAAATTTCTATATAGATGCTAACGAATCCTTAATTAATATTTAATATTGCAACAAATAGTTCTGATGCAGCGCTGCAAATATTTACTTAGTCAATATGTTTAAAAAGACAAAAGAAGGAATTCGCTTGCTAATCGTATATTCTAAAATAAATCAAATAAAATGCTGGTTCTTAGGGATTTCATTTGTTGTCAAATAGTTTTCGTAATATATTGAATAATCTTTATCTCTAATAGTAGAAAGTAGAATAATCTCTGAATAGAAAATATATTGTAGTGATAACGAGCTGACCCAAAGACTATCAAGTAGCAGAAATGTAACACTTGATAAATTACACATCCCTGTGATACATACTACAACTGCTCAGCATCACTACACGTTCAGAGGTGTGAAATGGTTCAACGAATTGCCTGTTGAAATAAGGACTGAGGAAAATTATGAGGCATTTAAAAAAAAACGTGAAAAAATACTTTCAGAAATAATTAAATTTTTATTTTATTTTATATGTACCTATTACTTACTTATTATTATATATATGTGCCTATTACTTAATAATTATAACTAAATTATCTATATATATATATAATGTTGAATATGTACATTTAATCATATAATTCTCTGTAAATGTAAAATGTAATGATACTCCTCTCCTACACACGAGTCTATGTCACTCATGTAGAAAAGAAAAATCCATCATAAGTAACTGGCTCTGTCTTGTAAAAAAAATGTTTGTAAATTTTTTTTTTAAATACATAGTTTTATTATATGTCCTTAAATTTGGTTTTCAATAGATACAGCAGCTTTCTATTGATAAATACAACCTACGTGTTTGTAAGATATTAAACTATTCATATTAAAACCGGAAGATGCTTCAATCTTAGTGTGCATGTGCAAGTGACAAAAGCGTGGAAATAAAAGAGAAAGTTTCATCGCTACGAAAAATTTATTTAAAAGTCATGAAAACACATACGGGCACTTGAATTACAAAGGAAAGCACAATGAATTAGGCACAGGCACTAAGGTCTCTGACACAGTTTTATGGTGGGATTCTCGGTGATCCCAGGAAGTGTTGGCGGATTCGGCGAAGTTTCTCGACGGCAAGAAAGATGAAATGTTAGACGGAGAGACGTCTCGAAGAGCAAAGCCGACTCGAGCTTCACGCAAGCTCGATCCAGCATGAACATCACATAAGCCCCACCTGTTCCAAAATATATCGGGGGGGGAGGGGTAATGTAGCTTGTATTTTCAGCCGGGTCCTTAGGAATAAGATTACAAAATTTGGGATAGATCTGAATGGTGTAGATTCAGAGAACAGACAGACAGACATTTTAACTTTTTTTTTACCAAATTCCGTTAAACACTTTTTAATATTAAGCTAATTCAAACAATTAAAAATTTGTGAATTATTAAAGCAACAGCATTTTTAATACAGAATATTAATCCGTTGACATTTTTGTGTTAAAAATATATTGAGAAAATACCACAAATACCAGAAAATACCACACCCGAAAATAAAATTAATTTTTAAAAAGATTGAGAAAATAGGCAGAATTTTGCCACGTGATTCGCAGGGATAAAAATTACTAATTTTTTGTTAATCTTCTTGGCTTACTGCTGCGTATTTTATATTCTTGATAGGAAAAGGAAACACTAAAAACGAAAAACAATTTATTGGAAGGCGATTGAACAAACGAAAAATTAAAACGCCATTTTGCAGAAGGGCAGTTGTCAGGAATAGTACTAATATCGATATCAAAGTTGTTCCCATATATGTGTCCAACCTGAAAAATAATTCATATTACGATTGCGCTAAAAACGCATCAAGTAGTGCGTACCCTGCCAATCGGCCCGATTCTGAAAGTAACAATATCTGGATCTTTAAGATCTTTATCCCAACACTTGATAGACGATAATAAAAATTAAAAATGTCCAGAGCGGATTTTGTAATTCTACGGCTCAAATACACTGCATTAAAAGATAATATAAGAAAGATTGTTTCTTACAAACGTATTAATTTCTTCATCCACAGCGTCCAGATGAAATATCATGGCTAAACTGGACATTTTTAATTTTTATTATCGTCTATTAAGTGTTGGGATAAAGATCTTAAAGATCCAGACATTGTTATTTTCAGAATCGGGCCGATTATCAAGAAACAGTAATAAAGCGGCGAAATTATGTGAAGTAGCGAGATGTACATGGTTTAAAATACATGTAGATAATATTTCATGCATAGTTATATTATAAACATTATTAATTATTCAGTTCATTCATAAAAATAATGTTTTTGATATTACAGATGTATTTCAAAATAAACTGTGCATCTCGCTACTTATTTTTTGATGCTGGTCATTCCAGCTGTCATTGTGCATGCGCGCTTTATTCAAACACTTTTGACGTTTTCGCTTTCTACCTCCATTTTTTTACGAAAGCACATTCATATTTTTAGGAAAAAGGTTATATTTCAGCTTGAACAAAGTTGCAGACTTTACATTGCGGAAGAACAGTAGACGCACGAATGGCAAGCATGGCCAAGAGTCAAATATAAGTTCAAAGTAAACATAATATTTGTGCTAGGAATATTACGAAAGGTTTTTTTTGTTTGACATGACAGCCTGATGATGGACCAACATCAGCCCTGATGATGGACCCTGCAATGGGATCCGGAACGTCGGCCAGAGAGGTCATATTTACATGGCAGAATATCCCAGAAAATAGATATTTGAAATTGATTTTAATCTGTCGGAGGTAATTTAAATATGTAATGTTAAATTCTTATCAGAATAAATTTGCTTATCATCATGAAAATTTTAATGGAGATAAAAATTATCAGTCACACAATATTGTTTGGACGAGTGGTTTAGATTATATTGCTATAACTAATACTCTTATAGTCTCAAACTGATACTCTTATAGTCTCAAACTGATACTCTTATAGTCTCAAACTGATACTCTTATAGTCTCAAACTGAATTCCACGCGGGAAAAGCAGCGGTCACAGCTAGTATAATTAATATAATTTTTTAATCCACTCATATTGTTCTAAAATTTTACTCAATGACAGTGACCGTAGATCTTATACTTTTATTTCTATAAATTGTTAATTGTTCGTTATTTTCAATATAATATGTATCACACAAGGGATATTTGTGTCTTACCACGGGACATTTCTTGGGCAGATTACCATGGCTCTGGAAGGACAGGATTGCAAACCAAAGGTGTGTGTTTTTTAAGGCATCGCAGAATTTGTCAGATATTCGTACGAAGCTCTCTTTGTACCGATTGTCTTTAAATTCGAAGGACCTTAGGGACATCTGAAATTTAGTTGAAATAGATCAATATTAAATCATTTTAATATTATTTATTGATATGGCAGTTACTTTGTGGTGCGACATGATTATTTTTATTTAAACTAAATAAAACTTTGTAATTCACACACGTTGAGTTAATTTAATCTGTTAGTCTACGCAAGTAATTTTATAATTTCTGCATGCTATTTTATGTTTATTTTAATTTATATAGCGCCGTTTTTGCGTAAGAAACGCTTCAAGGGCGCTTTACAGGTGCGACATCCCGAAAAAATTAGTTTTTAGGCTCTTCTTGAAGAGTTCCTGGTTCTCCATAGATCGCAACACTGGAGGCAGCTGATTCCACAAAGCCGGGCCCGCAAAGCTGAAAGCACGTTCCGCAAACTTGGTGGCTCCAGGTCTCCTTGGTACTACCAGCCTGCAGAGTGCCTCCGATTTAGCTGACCGCGGCGTGAGCCGTCTTCCAGTGATATTGTGTGGGATACAGAGGTCGATCAAATATTGTGGTGCTTTTCTTTGAAAACTTTTGTACACCATCAAATAGAAATTTATCCGCTCCGCTGTATTTAGGTTAGTTACAAATTAAACCTGATGATGAGAGGGACTGCTCCTCTCGAAACTATAGTCGTGTTAAATTAACTCACGTGTGTGTTTTACAAAGTTTAATTTAGTTTAAATTAAATCATTTTGATTAAATATATGTGAATGATTTATGATATGAGATATTCTTTATTCTGATAATTATGTTGCTAATCGTACTGTAGAATGGAAATGACAAAAATCATATTTTGACAAAATAAAAATATATTTTACTAGCCCGTCCCAGGGTAATTGTTTGAGCTTTAAAGAATTATATAATATGTCACTAGTTTGGAGGTAACAGACGCAATGATGATGTGCAGATTTAATGTTCGATGAAAACAGGTAACAGGATGCTCACTTAATTAATAGTGAATTATGCGAGATCGCTCGATATATCGCTCCAGACAGCCGGAGCGATTTGCCGCGGGATTCAGATTATATCAGGCCAATTGCTTGGCAAAAAACATATCACACTCGTTTTTCTCCCTATTTGCATTCAGTATTGAAAACAGGTCTTTTTCTTTCGATTTTTATAGCTCCCAGTCTCCTGCGCTTTGCTTCCATTTTTACATATAATATCTTGTCTAACCATCGCAACTTTGTGAATAAAAACATAGGTGTATATTTTTATAGATAAAATCAATAAATAAAATCATAAAATTAATAAAGATCTATCGAAAAAACTTTTGGGTCGCAATCCTAGGATTGGTCTGCAACAAGCACTCGCCCTCTCCACTCCTCTCTGTCACCTGCCAGCCTCTTCATCTCTTGGTAGATGCTACAGCACACATCTCTGATAATCTGGTCTACGTAGCTTAATCTCGGGTGGCCTCTACGATTTTTGCCTTCAACATTTCCCTCGACGATGATTAAAAGCAGGCCCGGATGCCTTATATTATGGCCTATCCAAATTGCTCTGTTGGGCGATTCTGTTAAGGAACCGCCTCTTTTCGCCCACCCTGCTCAACACTTCGTCGTTTCGGATATGTTCATATATACAGGCTAGTATTTTTAATAACAAGCCGTTTCCAAATGCTCGAAACTACCAAAGTAAGATTATTTGTTTAAAATATGGTACAAATACAATTCTTATATATTTACATATCAAATTGTCATTTTTTTAAATACTTAAGTCATGTAGACCTCATCAGTGAAGAGAAGCTCTTGAGTCTGATGAGGGAGCTACAGTTCTTATTATTATCATACTTATCACACAGCAGACGCGTGCAGTGGGAACATTGAAACATGACTTTTTTGTAAACGTGTATTTTGGAAAAAAAAACTGAAATAAAATATTTATGCTACAGATTTTTATGATTTATCAAAATATTAATACTATACCAACAATTGTGATACCAATATTTCGAAATATTTGTTGTATTCCGAATTTTTATTCAAATAATTGGTTACGTAAAAGTCATGCTGCGATGTTCCCACTGCACGCCCCTGATATATAGGTACATTTGCGAGTCATTTAATAATACGGTAATAAATGTAATTAGATAATGAAGTACATTATCGAATAAAATTAATTTAGCATTATAAGTTAAAATATATATATATTAAAAAATTTAATAAAAAACTCACTGTCACATTATTGTACCAAGGACGAATCACATTAACGCTGAAATTCACTTTGTAGTTGGACGACCTGCTTACCCTCCCCACATACGATGATATGTTAGTTATGTACTCATGATCTACATAAGGAAAATATACTTTGTCGAAGTCCAAATCATATCGTTTCTAAAATTGAAAAACGAAACAGCCTTATTTATTTACTTTTGTAAAAAAAATTAATATCTCAAAATTTATACCGTTTGGTCGACTTGTCAGTTGTCAGTATCAATCGGCTTGCAGACAAAATAAAAATAAATAATATTTAAAATATACAAAATACTTAATATAAAATAACGTTCTGTCGGCGATACACTAAAATAGACCTAGGTTTATGTCATTGAGAAAAAAAACAAATGTTTTGTAATATTAATTCAATGACTGCAAAATGACTAAGTGGTAACATTATTTATATAATTAACAAAAAACTCTATATCAACCACTAATTAATAGAATTATCAACATGTTTCGGGCAATGATCCTTTCATCAGGATACAACGTAGGTATACTAAGTATACTAAAAATTAAAAATCAAAGCAATACTAACGATAACAAAATCAAAAAAAATATATGTGAGATGAATAACCAATTAGTCACTAATATGAAAACAAATTTGAAAGGTAACTAACTATTAACAAAAAGCAACTTTTCCTAATTTCTAATATATACAAAAAATCAGGTATAGACATTAAGAGGCCGTTAATAATTCTATAAATTAGTGGTTTATGTAAAGTGTTTTCTTGTAAATTATATAAAATACTTGTTTTTAATAATAAATACTGTCAAACTATAACTATATTATGATAAATACTAACAATGAATTAGTTTTAGGATCCATCCATGATTGGCATGGAAATGATGTGTTTATTTGAACGATTCATATGTGCTCTTTCTCAAATGAGAAATTTTTGGGAAGTTAATACTTAAAAGTAGTATTTTTAATGAGTAGATATCGGCGTATTTAAATGATTTGCAAATAAGTAAGCGAATTAAAAAAAAATCTTAGATCAGATATCCTGTCTCTCATTGATTTTGTTTAGCATTTCCTCTGCGTATTGGCAAATATATTTTTCCATATCCACTTTACATATCTAGGTACCACATACAAGATCTGAATGGGGTGGAGACCTATGGAATTAAATAAAAGAATATTATAGATCATTTTATATAGATCTTAAAAATATTAACGGAACATAAAATCCGTCGAAATGTCCAAACGCTACATGCAGAAATGACTTTAAAAAATTGTCGTGAAGTACTTGGGCATGTATTATCGCTGGATATTATTATACAGTTGGAATTTACATCTAATTATGTACAATAATTAACAAAACATGTAGGGAATGATGATTATTTAAAATTTAATAAAACTCTATTAATAATATTCTTAGAACAAACCTTTCCAATAATCAAATAGAAGGAGACATAGAACATAAATAAAAACAAAAAAGAACGTCTCATTTTGGACGAATGTTACTCCTGTTTCACACTATGGAATGAGGAATGGATTATCGTTTGCCAAATAACATTAGTTTACATTGTATATAGCGGGTGATTTTTATATAGCAAATCGATGTTGTTTTTAAATAAAATAATTTTAATGAAATTCGTTTTATATGTAATGTTATAATCGCGAAAAATTTTTAAAAAATTTGGTGGAATCGGTGAACCTCGCATCATGTAAATATTACCACTTTCATATAGAATTACAGGTGGATACAAATTTTACATTTTAGAAATTAGAAAAAGTGTTATCAGCAAATTAAATATTTTAAACAACCAGGTCCTTCTTGCAAATAGTTATCTTTTTGATTTGATTTCAATTTTATTCTTCTTATTATTATTTTTAATTCTTAATTAGTTATCCATCTATTATATATTTATTATTTATTTTGTTAATTTCTACTTCGATATAAATTTTTAGTATACGTTGTTTCCTGATCAAGGGATCATTGGCCCTGAAACATGCCGATAATTTAACAAAATGTTGGTTTATGCCAAGTGTTTTCTTGATAATCATATAAAATAGTTTTATTAAAAAACATCAACCTGTTTCATAAAAAAACAGGTTGTATATGCACCTAAGTAATAAACATTATATTAATATTATTGTTTGTATAAAGGCAAGCCAAAAAATTGCTGCCTTACAAAAAACAAATCGGTTTCAATTTAAAGTTCCATATTTATACAAGTAGGTATGTCTGAAATAGAAAATGGATAATAATCGACACGGCTGCATAAATATATATTGCTTTAAAAAATTTTTACACCAAAAATACTATTTAGTGAGATGTCAGATATTTTATCTTAGTCTCCAGTACCATGTGAAGTCGAATTTAAACGGCAGGGTGGTGAAGACGACGCAGTGTTACTGACGACTCATGCCTCGACTAGCTGGAAAAAATAAGGAGAATGTTTTTTGTTCATTCCGACAATTTTCATAATAACGGTCCTAATGCTCTCACACAATTCCCGGTAGCTGGTAGCCAAAGGGCTGAAGGTCATACTAAATACGTTGACCTCCAGCTAGAGCCTTCAATCCGAATATTCGAACCTCGAATATATTCGCCTGTTTTTAAGTATTCGTTATTCGAATACTTTAAAAAGTATCCGTAAAGTATTCGCTCATATTTATATTATAAGAATTTTCCAAACGAAACAAAGGTTTACGAACCCTGAAAGTCATTTGCAAGCGATGAAAGTCATTTCAGGTATACCGCTATGGGCTATATAATGAAGTCGGGCGTCTTTTGCATTTGCCTTCATACTTATCTTTATAGTTTTATGACAATAAGCATTTAACGTTTAAAACACTTTGTATTGTTGGCTTTCTCTTATTCTTTAGTATTAAGCTTTCATAAATATTTGAGCCTACAAACAAGAAGTTATATACAAAATAATTTTCAAAAAACTTGCACGTAGGGTGTGAGATATGAAGTAGGTAATATAAACATATCTAAAATTTTGTCAGTTATTGAGATATTTTTTTGTTTTTTTTTAATTTGTATTTATTAATTCTTGTTGTTTTTCATAACATACTACAATTATTGTGTTTTTTTTAAATATATTGAATGTATTTATCCTCCGAAGTAAGATGGACAAATCTTAAATTCAGTACTACCACTCAAATCCATACAACCATCGAAATGGTGGAGTAGCTGCTCAAATCAGTGTTGTTAGCTGGGTAACATTAAGCTCAATTTCGAGAGCGTGAGAACATCATCCTGCTAGACCATTGTATTAGGGAAAAATAAAAAACTTACAGTTCCAGGATTGCAGATAAAAATCTCATGCCATCATCTTCATCTCTCGATAAGAATATTCGCCGGTGTGCAATTAATAAGGCACCCTCTTTATTTACTCGACTGATCGGTGACGTCAGACTTCCACGTGTTTCCTTTCCTACAGAGTGAAGAGCTGTGGAGTAGTGTTGGGAAGTAAAAGTTAAATCTTTATATAAAACAGGAATATTGACTCCGTTTGAGCAGTGCTTCAGTATACTGTTTTGAAGAGTAGTTTGTAGAATCAAAATCAAATCAAAACAAGAAAAAAGGTTTTATCTTAGACAGTCAGCCATATTCAGGAAATAACAATATTGTTATTTGGTGATTATTATCCCAACACTTAAAAATAGAGAAACGTCAAGACATCTAAATTTTAATATTTCTATCATTGCGACGAAAATATTTGATGAAGAAATTGATTTCCAAAGGTCCGACCTTACAATCCATGTATGTGCAAAAAAATATTGGTGTACCTACCTATTTTAATTTAAAATGATTTATACGCCATTACTGTGCACAGTTATTGGGTTGTGCACCAGCATATATGTAGGCATAAACACAGGATGAAATTTCTGCTTCCTGCTGTGGGTTTTAAATGACAATTATTTATGAATCCCTTATACGCCACATTACTCACAATCCACACCACAATTATTAGACCATGTACATTCATGACCACTTTCCAAAGTTTTCATCTAAATTTGTAAAAGTCTTAAATGTAAATAAATTAATTAATAACACTGGCATAAATAAATACGTCTCGTCTATTTTTGAGTGTTGGGGGAACAATAAACAAAATATCAATATTGTAACGAGGCTAAAGAAAGAATCCAGGCAAGAAGCCAGTGGTGCCAAGCGAGCGATAATTCGACAGCGATTCTAGAAATTTCTTACGTAGCGAAATAAAACGGAAGCGAAATTAATAAGTGCGGAAATTGATGGAATATTCTAGTGAACAGGGAATAAAGTGTTAAAGCGAATATAAAGTGTATATTTACGAGTGACAAATTTGTGAAATAGTTTAATTTTAGGAATAGCGTTACATTTAATAGTGGCAAGTGACTTTGTAGGTTAGTTTAATTAATTAATCGGTATTCAATAAATCCTGCATTAAATCCCAGCGTTTTCATTAATTCTTCCTACAACCAGGACACGTGACAACATTGTTATTTTTAGAATACGGCCGATTGCTCCAGCTTCACGAAGAAAATACTAAAAAATAAAATTCTCAATAATCGTACAAACAAGGCAGTAATTTTTCAGCCCGTCCTCGTACGTCCGATAGTTTCGTAACGAAATCAGATAAATATTAATTATTTCCCTCCGTTCCGCTATTGGCTACAATTCTAAAGAACGCTTCGTAACAAAACGTCAAACAGTAATAACATTTATGTACGTACATTAAGTCCTATTAATATTTTACTGAATATTTTTTTTACTAGTAGTAGGTCAAGTGGGGAACAATGTAAAAAAAGTCATTTTTATTTTTAGAAATTTATTTAAAGTCAAGTTTATTTTATATTCCTTTCATTATTGCCTGAAGAATCAAAAGTATTTTACCTTCATATTAGGCTTAAAAAAAACATTTCAATTATACTTAGAAATGACTTAATTTGGCAATTTTCTGAGATGACAATTTTGTTATAATGTGCCCCTGGGATAGGGTACAGTTTAATAGCCACGGAGGTACAGTATAACAATACGAGGCACATTTAATAGTTGTGGATATTTTATACGAACCGTATGTTCTTCCGAGAAACGATTTTTCGTTCGATACGGTTCGTATAAAATATCCGCAACTATTTACAGTTAAATATATCTAACGACCGTAATAACAACCTTAACTCTTTAATACGGGGCATCACTGAACACATCATTGAACTAAACTTGACATTAAACGAAGTAAAATATGGAAAACAAAAATTTTTCAACCTCAATAATATCTTCATAACACGTCTTTGGGAATCATACATTTCTCATTGGGAATCATCATTTCATTATACACTCAAAAAAAAAATTCTAACTTAGATTTTATTTTCTCAATATAGTCTTTCTACTACGATTTCGTACTAATTTCCTACCAATTTCGATGTATAAACCTGGAAGAAAATGAAAATACTTAAGGGGGTACATTATAACATATTATACTGTGCCTCGTTACACTGTGCCTCACGTCTTACTGTAAAAAACAAAATATTTTTGAATGCAATGTAACCTACGATGACAAGGTTTAAGATTGCGGCGCATGATATTGTCGAAATACGTAAAGAGACGCAGTTAAAAAGAGAAAGAAATATAACTAACGTTACAATGTGTCCCGTGATACACTGTTCCCCGCTTGACCCTACATTTGTACTTAAATCAATAATGTCTAGTTTAGCATGGTTCCCAGGATAACGTTAAAATTTATTAAAAATCCAGCATGCGATATATGTACATAAATTGGGAAAACACTTTTCCAGCATGCTGGATTTTTGGAATATGAAAAAATGAAAACATTTATCCCGCATAAATTGGTTATATACATACACATTTGATAATCTATTAAATTAAAAGAACACTTCCAGGATATTTAATCTACTATAAACTATAGTAAATTGAATATTATAAAAATAACCAGGACCTTTTAACAAATAGTTATTTTTTTAATTTGTTTTCATGTTAGTTGGTACTTCATTATTATTAATTTCCCATATATAATTTAATTTTTTTCTATCTTTGATTTCTATACTTCGATTTTTGATTTTTAATTTGTTAGTATACAATTGTATCTTGACATGGGCTCTGAAACATGTTGATATTTTTCAATACAAAAGTGGTGAAAATAAAGTTCATTTTTATTAATTATATATAAATTTCGGTTTATTAAAATTCTGCGGTTACAACGAGATTTGGTAACAAAACCGTCTCGGGAATTTTTATCATCACATTTCAGCACGTTTTTCCCTCACTAACCGGCTTTCATATGTAACAAATATTGCATTGAAAGAGACAACAAATCACATAATCAAGTAATCACGTAAAAATCAGGTAATTTGAAGTTACGGTGACTAAAATAACATACTCTTTCATACAACAGTATACGACACTGTGTTCCTTTTTCCCGGGAACTTTTTTCGGCGTTGCGTCGGGCCCGATCACAAAGAAGGTCCGTTTAATAACGAATGCAAGTAAAGAAATTACCTTACTTTTGAGTTGCCAAGATTTCACGCTTGTAACGTATCTACAGTTTATTATATCATTGTTAGAGGACATCAAATGGCTCAGAACGCCCTGCACCGATTCTGTAATAACTTGTATGCCAGTGTTGAGAACAGAGTTTCCGTGTAGTCGAGGAGTGACGACCCATTGCAGTAACACAATGCAAAATATTTCGCTTGAAATAAAATTAGTTCGGAATTATACTAAATTATAATACGAAAATTGCACAAACAGTAAAGATATTTAACTGCATACATTCATTAAAAAGGCATCTGGTAGCATTGAGGATAATATAAATTAATGTTATATTATATAAAAAAATGAACGATCGCATTTCACAAACATGAAATTCCAGCATATACATTGATATTCTTCATCTCCAGCTGTTCAATAATTAGATAGGTTTTTTTTGACAAACTATATTTTTAGTAATAATCATTGTTTATATATATTGTTCATTTCTCTTAAATATCTTTAATTAATACTATTACTTTTATTTATTTAATTACATTAATTTAATTAATTTCCATACAGCCCTTTGTTCAATTTAACTTACACAAAAGATCTGATAACACCCACTTTAGACCCTACCCTACCCTCTCACTCTCTCTCTCTTGTAGTTTCATGATCTTTCCGTAGGCTAGTTAGTGCATGCTTGTCCTTGACAAGATTAACACACATGTGATAAATATTGGTGAAAAGTTAACAATACTGTGGTTGTAATGTATAGTGTATAGTGTTGTGAACATCGTAGTGTTGTGTTGGTCCTGACGAAGAAACGGGTACGTCTCGAAACCGGTAGACCTAAAATCTGGTAGTGGTTTATATTAATTTAACTCTAACACTCTGTTATTAATTTAATTTTAAAATATAATATTTAACATTTTATTGCAGTTGTATTGAAGCGAATGAGTTTTTCATAATCGATATAAGTTAATGTAATGATCGAAATATTTAAAAAAAAGCAAGCTTTGATATTGCATATCTCCATAACTATTGATTTTAGGTCATGGCTGCAGGAACATTTTCGACTCATTATCAAGGCAGGAATCCACCTGTAAAGTTTTTGCTACTAGCTATGAGACACCCCCTTATAAGAAAGAGTAAGAGTCAAGTTTTATCTTATGTGTTCCTTAATCTTATTCTCACTCTTAATAACATTCTCATTATCATTGGCCCTTTGAAGAATAATATTGAAGACCCCATGGCAAGAAGTTGTTAACTAACATTTTTGTTAAAAATGAGTTAATAAACCGTCTAAACTAATTATTGTACGCTCTTTCCATTGAAAATAAGTTCAGAACTTAAAAATAATTAGAACATGTTCAAATCATAGGGATGCACATGTTAACTACACTTTTTCATAAAAATCAAATCAGTTACTAATGGGAAGAACATGTTATTTTTAATAATAACATGTTCATGCCATCATTCTGAAATTAACACGCCTTTTAATTTGATTGGAATATTTATGGTAAATATAAATTTTACTCTGGCGATGCGCGATCTCGTTATGCGCGGAGCATCCATATCGGCCCAGCACGTTCGCCGCCTAGTTGGCATTATTTTAATTCTAACCTTCTGCAACCTGGAGAGTCGGCCCCCCAAACCCTTCACTGTCCGAGCGTCTTTATTCAGAAAAATGTACATAATAATACAACAAAGCCAATAAACAGAGTTAAGTAAGAATATATTTATGGTATTTTTGTTTAATTTGTAGAACTCCATATTTATTTTTGACGAAATTTAAAATAAATAAAATTTTAATAATTATAATAAATGTATTTAATTTAATAAATTTCATTATTACTAAAATTTAAAATAAAGTAAATTTTAAAAAATATTATTATGCGGGTTAATACTGCGGGTTAACTATTTTAAGTGTTACAGCTGTTTCGGCTTGCAAGGCCATTATCAAACAGTGGATATACCACTTATAAACGACTTAGTTTCCAGAGTTTTTATTCATTCCTCCCGCAGCCCCGACATGTGACAATACTATGAATCATGCGAGAATTATACAGACGCAATAGATAAACTGAACGAAGATTTGAATATTATATCAGTCCGCCTAAATATAAATAAGCTTAAATTAAATGTTAGCAAAACGAAATACACGGAACTAAATGTAAAATATAAAATATTACTTAAGGGGGGGGTAAGGTTAATTCGTACAAAAAAAGGCATGTTTTTGTGAATTTTTTGTGACGACACAGTTAAAATCTCTATATTAAAACCAATGGTATATTAAAGTATGACCTTTGAAGAATATTGTGTAAAATTTTCAAGAAGAAATATTAAAAAATACGGCAATGGCAGCAATTATTCGGACGTGTCTCGGAAAAAAGTAGAATTGCGGTGTCCATCATAACTTGGTGCTAGATCATCTGAAATCAAAAAATCAAAGTTCATTCGTTAGATAATAGGTTTTACCAGGTAATGCTAGGAGGGTTTTTTGAAATTTCAATTTTTCAATTTTTTGGAACACTTTGAAGAGAAAAATGCGATTTTTTACGAAAAATATCGACTAATTTGTTATTAAAAAATAAAAATTAATAACATATTTGAAAAAAACTCTCCAGCGTTACCTTGTAAATTATGTACAAAAAAAGTGTTGAAAATTTCAAAAGGATCGGTGCAGTAGTTTTGAAGTTATGATGGACACCGACTTTGAAAACGTGAGATGTGGGGAAAACGCTTTAAAGTTTTGCACACTGTAAAATTCAAAATAAAACTCAACACTTATTTTATACTTACACATAATCATCGATGCCATGTTCAGACGGCAAAGAGCTTTCATCATCAGCATCTGTTTGTCCTTGTCTACGCAAAACTCTTCCAATGCAAATAGCACGTCCGGTAGTCCTCAGGTGAGCGCGTCTCTTAGCTGCCCGAGCAGGTATAGAAAATCAGTCTGAGTATCGCTCAAATGTTCATAATTTCGTCAATTTTGCTCCGATTGACTTGAAATTTTGACACAATATTCTCGCGATGTTATACATTCATTTAAAAAATTAAAAATAAAATGCAAAAAAAAAGTTAAAAACCTTACCCCCCCTTAATATACAATATGTAAAATTAAATAACTCGTCGTCCATTTTGTAAAAAATTAATTGCATTAATTACTTTCCGGTCTATTAAAACAATTATTGGATGATAGTATTCATTCAGGAAATAGTTGCATCAAACTTATAATTTATTTAGACATACAATACATCTACATATATGTATTAGAATTCTTAATAAGTCATGTATAAGTAAATGCGGATTCATTTAAAAAATTGAGCATTTAATGAGATAGGTATGAATATTTCATATCCATTGAATTTTTCTGCTAAATTGTAGTTTAATAACCCCATCTAATACCGGAAAGAGCGAATACATTTGATGCGTATCTCGTTTTTCTTAAAACATCGGATACAAAAATGTGTGTATTAGACAATTATATACAAATCATTTTTAAATTAAATAGTGTCATAAATCTACTAAAATAATAGTACACGATGGACGGAAATACGCTCAAAATGAAGATTTAAAAAAATATTTTGTAACTGTTGTATATTAGACCCTCCCAATACAATGAGACTACTCCCAGGTTCCTATCCCCACCACACAGGATGTACCGGCCTTTCAAAACTGCACTGTCTGTTTTGCCGCACCCAGTATTAAATAATTTTAGAAAATGAGATCCAAAAATAGTAGTAATGGTAAATACCACGTTATTATGTTATTTTTTTGTATTATATTATTATTATTTTAATTTTTTATACCACATTATTATGAATCAAAAATAAAATGTTCACTGCACAAATATGTACAAACTTTTGGATGGTTGGAAGGTTTTTTGGCGAATCACATAAATACATTTTGCCAAAAAATCTGGTCTTTGATGAGGAACTCTAAAATTTTATAAGCAAAAGTAATCTTCCCTTGTATATGACGATAATGGACAAAATACCATAATGTGAAACTAAAACCTCCCTTATCTATAAAAGCGAAGGACACAATTTGGATACAAAAATTTTGGCATTCATAAGCACTGGAAAGATTTAATCTTCTTCTTCTTTCTCTTATCCTATTTCCCATTTCATTTGGGGTAGGCTCTCCTTCTTCTTTTTTTCCACGATTTCCTGTTCTGGGCCATCGCTTCGTCCAACTGGGCATTCTTCAGGTCCTTTTCCACACTACTCCACCATGTGGCGCTGGGTTGACCTCTACCTCTTTTTATTTCTTGTATTTTGAGTGCGGAATGCACTGCATGATCTCCATGCCTGATTACATGACCATACCATCTCAGTCGCGATTCCTTCACCTTTTCAGTAACAGGAGCCACTCTAAAACTACCCCTGATATGCTCATATCTCACTCTGTCACGTCTCGTTACACCCCCAGATCATCTGAGCATCTTCATTTCACTGGTATGGAGTTTTTGCTCGTGAACCTTCTTTACAGTCCAGCATTCTGAGCTGTAGATCATTGCAGGTCTTACTGCAGTTTTGTATACCTTTAGTCCACACAGGTACACGACTGTCACACAATACTGCAGTAAGCGATCTTCATTTCTGCCATGCTACACGGGTTCTGTGGGTTACGTCAGCATCAATGTTTGCATCGCCTGTGAGTACTGAGCCTAGGTACTTAAACTCTTTTACTTCAGGTATTTTCTGCCCATCGATGTGTATGGGCTGATCTGTTTGTATTTTGTTACTGTGTACGCATTTCGTGTATTCCGTTTTGCTTCTGCTAATGCGTACACCATGAATCTCTAAAGCCGCCACCCAAAGTGATAGTGTGTTTTGTCTCGTCTTGTGTTTTAGCTGCTATTGCGACGTCATCCGCATATAGCAGACTCCAGGGTAGTTCACATTAAATGTCTTTGATTAGGTAGTCCATGACTAGATTAAAGAGGAACGGACTGAGTGCTGACCCCTGATGTACCCCTACGTTCACTTCAACTGGAAAGGTCTATTTTTTTTAAAAAATTAACAACTATTGCAGATAAAATTTCAAATCAATTCTAACCCCGACTAACAAAATTTCAAAACACTTCTCCGTTTTCTATGAAAGTGGAGACAATAGAAAAGTACGCAAATACCTGTATTCAACAGCTTTACTACTCGCGCAAAACGACACAGATGTCATTATCTACGAATATTCTAAAGCCATCACTCCATTCGGGCATATCTCATAAACGAAATAAACCACTGAAACAACCATAAATGTATGCTGTCTTAAATTTATTGCCGTAAAAAAACTATTCTATATTCTGTTTTATACACGTTTGTCGATTTGATTATTTTTATTATAAAAGTTAAAGAATGACTTTTTATAGAAATTGGAGAATATATTCAAAAAATATTTTTATCTTTCTAAAGGTAGTTAACTGTTTTTTGTGACAACTTGTACACCCCTCCGCTAAGCATTAAGTAACTCGTCGTTTGTTCTATGTTAACAGTTGTTTAAAATTGCCGCCTAGGAACGGTCGCGCACAATGAAGATTTTTTATATATTTTTCCTGGCGCTGTACATGAATTGCTGGTTGACGACTGGAAGGGTTTGTTTAAAATAGATTTTCATATCAAATTGAATGTTTAATTTATTTTAATTTTTATTCACTTACCTTATTATTGCCAGATTTTTAAAACTTTTGATTGCTTATTATTATAAGAATTCATGCTATAAAACTATATGTTGTCAATTTTGTCATTTCCTTAAATATTTTTTAAATCAGTTTTATTTTTTATTTAACTTTGAATAAAGTTATTCCATGTATAAAATCTTATTTAAGTCCTTTGCTCCATGTCAGTCATTATTATATGTATATCGATTACATTGATATAACGGCTGACCCAAATAGTGTCAAGTAGCAAAAATGTAACACTTGGTAAATTACATATCCCTGTGATACATACCACAACTGCTCAGCATCACTACACATTCAGAGGTGTGAAATGGTTCAACGAATTGCCTGTTGAAATGAGGACTGAGGAAAATTATGAGGTATTTAAAAAAATAGTGAATATAAATACCTTCAGAAATATTTTTATTTTATTTTATTATGTATGTACCTATTACTTACTTATTACCTGATGAATATGTACATTTTATCACATAATTCTTCGTAAATGTATAATGTAATGATACTCCTCTCATACACACGAGTTTATGACACTCATGTAGTAGAGAAAAATCCATTCATAAGTAACTGTCACTACCTTGTAAAAAAAACGTATTTGTAAATAAAAATTAAATAAATAAAAAAATAATTATTAAAAAAATTATATAAGAACCAATCAACATGCAAATTCTCAATTATTGTTCAGCTGCTAGATTAGCAGTCGTCCATCGCTTGCTGCTACGCCCACCTGCTGGGCAAACGTGACCGCTTTGCAGCCGATAGTGGCGTCTGTAGTCGGCTATCGCCAATTGATTGGTGGTGGGCCCAGAGGGCGGATTTTTACATAATTATTTATATTTATTCATGAAAGTTATAAAAAATTTAAAATTAAAATTCTTTTGGTTTTTAGATTTTTTACTTTTTTATTTATTAAACTCCTTTGTTCCATGTCAGTCATTATTATATGTATATCGATTACATTGATATAACGGCTGACCCAAAGAGTGTGTTATTACATTTTATTTTATTGTAGTCTATTAAAACTTTAATTAATACGTACATTTCATTCGCTGTATCCAAAAAGAGACTAAGGCTAGGGTCTCAGTAATCTTCATAATTTCTTAAGAAATTAAAAAAATAATTGAGATCAAAATAAAATAACTTTATTTATTTATTTGAGTATACTCTGGCAACCTACCGAGTATCATGGTATTTTTAGAGAAGTCGAATTTCAAATTTCATTCGGCGTACCTATCTACTTAAAGCAATGAGTCACGTCGACATTCAATGCCGCTGTCAAAGTTGTATAGTTTTGCAACTTTTGAATACGGAACCGAAAATCGATAAAACATGAAAATGGGTAAGCACTCACACTCTTTATAATGTTAATATACATTTTAAAATAAGTTTAAAAAAAATTTATTTAAAAGACGTTTTACTTTATTAAATTAAAAAACAAAACATATGTAAAAACAACATTATTTCATTTGTCTTTGACCAGTTTCCGAGCCAATTTATCCTCGTTAGCACCGATGCCTTCATTTTTTTCATAATTCTATCTAACTACAAAATTAACGCTAAAAATATCAAAAATATGTTAACGGCGAGCACAGTCGATAAAAAGATTACGTCTACCCAGACAAAAATACAAATGGTATGGAAACTGACGTTAAATTAGTTAAATTTATGTATACAAAATGTTCTTAGGTTTTCACAACCACTCAGAATCTTCTGGTTTGTATCTTCAGGGGTATTATGCCGTGTTTTACCCCAGAAACACAAACCAGAAGATTTATTTATACAAAGTTTGTTTGGTTTTTTTAATTAATAACTGGTAAGGCGATATAATATATTTTCTGACCTGTCGATAGTCTTCAAATTAAAAAAAAAGTTGAAAAAATAGACAAATATACCTCTCAAAATGATTATTGATTTAACATCTATTAATATATTTAACATCTATAATATCTTTCCTGAAGGTATATTTGTTTTTCCATGTTGGTTCATAAATCCCGCTACTTCTGTGAAACTTTACACCGACGCTAGATGGCGTTGGTCTGTGCTTGCGGCGCGACAACACAAAAACATATTTTAAAACTTTGAAACAATTGCTCTCGTTATTTCTTCGACCGGAGTGTGCATTTTTTTCGCAATTGCGAAAACATTGTAATCATATTCTATCCGGGATTTGCACCAGTTGATATTTTTTCGCGTGTTATTTGTGACGTGAAGAACCAAAAAGACTTCTCAGATATTTGCAGAAAGTGGCGGCACGAAAATTTGTCACCAGACGATGTTCGACTGTCTTCGAAGCTGAAAAAGATAAATCACAGGTCAGTGGTCATTTGTGGCGTATTTGGTTTATTCCTGTATGTTTTTCAGAGAGAGAAAACGTAATTTGACACTTTTTTTGCGTTATCATATGGAGAGATATAATTGAATATTAAGTTCACCCGAGCGGATGGCTATTTTACACGCCGTCCGCCCATAAACGTACAATGATCCACAAAATGAAGGCGATTAATAATGAAAATATTTTTTAAAAACAATTTTGTTTATTTTGTGTATATGGTTTTGTTTTTTTTTTTTTTTTTTGTAAACGCGCGATTTCTTTATTGTAAACGCGCGATATTCACGTGTGGCAGAGGAAAAATCTTTCCCAGATATGGCATAAACTGGCATTAAACTACAAAAGGAATGAAGTCTTATCTTTTAAATTTCTCCATCCTTAACCCTTAACCACCTAGCATATATTTTTGTTACACAACCACCTGTCATACGTCTGTGGGACTCCCGAATAAAATAATTCACAATGGTAAAATTTAGTAAAGAATGGTTTTGTTTTTAATTAAAATTCTATTGAGGAACATATTAAACTATTAATTAGAAAAGAAGACACATGAAAATCAGATTTTTTTTTCTTTTAATCATAAATAATTGTCAATACCTCTTATTTCAGGCTTACAAACTAACATATTTGAAAAGTGAGATCCACAAAAATTATCATGTAGAATAGGAACTTCTTACAACTTTTTTTTTAGTGTTGAATAATTAACAAACGTAGAAAAAAATTAAAATTCTCCATAAAATCACAAATTAAATAAAATTGCAGGCTCTAAATTTATAGTTTTTCACGTCAGCGAAAACACAGCTTATTTGAGCATTCAAGGCAAATTGGTGTTTTACATTCGAAACACATGTATTGTGTATTTGCAAGTTGAACAGTTTTTACGAACCGCCAACCTTTCTTCAGCACTGCTGATACATGGAACTGCTGATGAAGTGGTCACGTTTCTGTGGAGGATACGTTGAATTTCACATTATTGCAATTTCACACTTGCAATTTCACATTGCGTTCGTCATTAAAAAAATGCTGCTAAATATCCAGTGAACAAGACAAAGAATTAAGCTCACTCTGATATGCTGGTTTTTTATCTTCTCTTCCCTGCACTATATTATGCTGCAAAGTTCTCAATCGTAAAAACGGCGAGGCAGATGACCAACAAAAGTAATTCCTTTCAAAATAATTCTTCTTACACGGTCTCCATCGAATTTCAGATCATCATCTTCAGATGAAAACTCTTCGTTTCCACTTAAAATTGAAGACAAATGATGTTGAGATGGAGAATTTTTTTTAACACCTAGTACAGTTGGCTCTTCGTATACGGAATCAGATGCACAACTTTCTTTCAATACATGATCTAGCCCAACATGCTTTTGACAGATCTTGTTCCAAACACCGCTCGATATTATTGTCACTAAGAGCCATTTTAAGGGAAAACCATAAAAAACACGATTAAAAAAAAAATACGTAACCACCTACCATACGTCTCTCAGACCACCTGCGATAGTTTTTTACTCACCTGAAGCAAACGCACGCACGTACGAGCGCTTGCGCGACACTTAGGGGCGCGGGGAAAAGGAAAAAAATACAGGAACTAACAAGTTAGTACGAAACTTGGGCACAAAAATATTCACGATTATCAATTCGACGGGGTCTAAGAGACGTATGGTATGTGGTTAAGGGTTAATTATCGTTGCCACAAGTTAAATCCAACGGAAAATTAATATTTTTTTAAGAAAAGCAAATTGCAAATGTTTAATTCATTCGTCGATATTCACGTACCTACCACCTGTGTCCTAGATATCACCGCTTCGAGATACAGTGGAACCTCCCATAACGAGCAAAAAAATTGTTAAAAAATTCCTCCCTTAACGAGCGACATTTCGCATAACGAGTGACGCAGAAAGGGGAAGTCACATAACGAATGACGCACTTGCGAGCCGGGACTTACGCGTCAGTGTATCAGTCTGTATTTATTTTTTTATAAACTTATGTTCAGACATTATTTCTATTTTTTTCTGTGCAAATTAAATTAACCCTTGCAAAAATGTATCCGGAGAAAAAGCCACAAGAAGACAGCCATAGGAAAGTAAAATTAGCTGTAGAAATGTTGCGTCGTACATTGAGAAGCATCATCCTAATAAGGAGGTGGCTACGCGTGGTACAAATTTATTCAGTGATGATGTTGTGTCACATTTTCACCAAATTTTGTAGCGTCGGCAAAAAAAATGTCTCTTGACAGCTTTATAGTAAAAAAAGAATTAATTATTTGTCATAAATTCATAAATAATAAGCTTGTTTCGATTTTTACTCCCTTTCTTTTAACTCGTAGCGTCTGGTTGATTGTCTGACGCAAAAGCTTTGAATCGATTTTTAACCCTTTTCCCGTGATCGAATCGAGCTGAAACTTTGCAGAAAGACTCGTGGCGATGATCAAGAAGATTTATTAAATTTTCGTTAAAAAAAATTAATAATTATAGTATAATTTTGGATATTTAGAAATTTTTAATGTTTTTTTCATACAACTTACTAAGTTGTATGAAGAGGCTGCGACGCATCTGGTAGACACTAATCCTGATTATGGTATAATTTTGAATTTTTGGAAATTTTTTATTACTCCCTTTCGTAGCGTCGCCCGACCGAAGCCCAACGCGTAAGTTAAGCGCCAAACCAGTTTCCACTAGTAAATGAGAAAGGGATTATAATAAAAACTTGGTTTTTATGGTTTAGTTTTTTTAATTGTTTTTTCAAATTGAAATCGCATTCCAGGTTGTTACGATCCTTTACAAGTAGGTATAAATGTAATTTTATTTGAATAACGTTAAAAATGATTATTTTTTCGGCATGGAACGCATTATCGTGTTTTATATTGATTTATATTGGAAAATTTGTCTCGCTTAACGAGTGTTTCACATAACGAGCAAGATTCTGGAACGAATTATGCTCGTTATGAGAGGTACCACTGTATTAACGCCACGGAGAATGTTCGAGCTGCAACTCCTCTCACTCCGCGCCAAAATTACGTTAAAATCCACCCGAATTTCGATAGACACTAGCTCGGACGATCGAATCAAACTTCTATTGGACAACTAGCGAGCTCCCGTGTCGCAGATCCCTTGCCTTTTTCTTCAATGACCACGGAGGGAAGAACCTTCTAGACGGCGCCCGGTGTGCCCACGCGCCTTCAGCACTTGCTCGTTTGCTTGTAGCACGGTTTGTTCAAGTATTTATTAACTGCTTACACCAAATAATGGACGAAGGCATAGATTCTACGTGACGCTGCAACGTCGCGCACTGTTCCGCGACGTCACGCGCAACAAAGCGCGGCATTTCTACGTGCCGCTGCAACGTTGCATGCGCACGGTTCCCGAGCGAGCTCACGGAGACATCGTACCGCGCGTCAGTACCACTGTCTCTCTATTCTGTGAGTGCCACGTGATATATTGAAAAGCTAAGACGCATGCGCTACAGTTACATAATATGCTGTATGATATGATATAAAACAGCGTTCCGTAATATTATGTCTTGCTTGGCTGAGGAAGACCCGATCATTTGTAATAAATTTTCAAAATCAGTTGTTGTCATTCGAGTGAAATTGACAAATGATCCATCAGACATTCGAAGATCGCATAGAATATCCATCTTTCTTTTCCTTTTCATTAAATACTTTCACACCCACCACCTTTTTCTGCTCTTACGTTTCGATAACTCGTTAGAATAAATAGATACGCAGCACTTATCATCATAACCTCATCGGGCGACATTTCCGCGACAAGAGATATGTGAGTCCCGATGTGTACATATCAAATGACCGCGTCATTGTAGATGTGTTGATGCGACATACCGCGCGGAATGTTGCGCTATTTGTCCCCTAGTGAATACGTGTCTTTATTCAAAAGGAGTCTGGTGAAATTTGTGGTAAGGTATTGGCCTTGTTTCATTTAAAGACATAATTTGATGATAAGCAGAGTTTCATAGAGAATTAACCTAGATACACGTCAAATCATTGTTTGGTGTTTTAATAAAATTTATTGTAACATTAAATTCATTTAATTAATAAAAATAAACTTAGTTTTTACCACTTTTGTATCGAGAAATATCAACATGTTTCAGAGCCCATGGCCCATTCGTCAGGATACAATTGTATACTAACAAATTGAATTAAAAAATCGAAATAGGTACCTATAGACAGTAAAAATATTTAAAAAAAATTATAAATGGAAAATTAATAATATTGAATAATAATAATATTTATATTTCATGTTAAGTAGGTACTTCATTATTACTCATTTTCCATATATAATTTTTTTTAATATTTTGATGGTCTATACTTCGATTTTTGAATTTAACTTGTTAGTATAAAATTGTATCCTGACGAAGGGGCCATGGCCTCTGAAACATGTTGATATTTTTACTCCCTTTCTTTTAACTCGTTGTGTCTGTCTAACTGTCTTATCTGTCGAAAAAACTTTGGATCGATTTTTAACCTTTTTCCCGAGATCCAATCGAGCTGAAACTTTGCAGGCAGACATATGGGGCGATAAAAAAGATATAGCAAATTTTCGTTTAAAAAAATTAATAATAATAGTATAATTTTGCATTTTCGAAATTTTTTATTACTCCCTTTCGTAGCGTCGCCCGACTCAAGCCCGACGCGTAGGGTAAGCGCCAAACCTGTTTCAACTAGTAAATGAGAATGGGAGTATAATAAAAACTTGGTTTTTATGGGTTAGTTTTTTCAATATCAAAGTGGTGAAAACAAAGTTTATTTTTATTAATTATATATATTATATTTTTAGAATGTTTTTTTTTTTAATTTCAGAAACGTATCGAGGCAATAATCGACGGATTTGAGTTTTTCTATGCTGATCCTGAGTGTGTAACGAATCTGACATCCTTCGTGAAACGGTTAGGCAGGAAGTCTAATTATAAACTCAACATCTCCGGTGTTATTCTTCAACCTTGGTACAACAATGTGACTGTGAGTTTTTATCGGGATAAATGCAGAATGTGACGTTGGGAGTTGTATGAAATATTAACAAGTTTTTTTGGTATAATTGAGTGTCCTGATTCCAATAACGTCATAAAATAATGTCGCACTCTTGTATTTATTTATATTAAACGAGTAATTCCAATTTAAAAATCGCAATTATTACCTTGGTAGATTTGACAGCTTAACCATTTTATCTATACGATATGCGAGTATCCGGCAGGGAAAAAGCCAATTTATTGTTAAAAACGGAAACAAGTCTGGATGACGTATCCGGCAGGGAAAAGGCTAATTTTTTGTTTAAATAAAGGCACTCGAGACACTTCAAATGAAACCTTTAACATAAAATTTGTGAGTTCTTATTAAGTGGCCCATTCACTAAATTATATGACAGTCCACCGACCAGAATAGTCCACTTTATATTTTTTATCTATGATTATATCTTATCCATAGATGTGTGTATATAATAATTCAAAGGAAAAGGCTGACTTATCAACCTACTAAGGTAATAATTGCGGTTTTTAAATTGGAATTACTCGTTTAATATAAATAAATATGAGAGTGCGACATTATTTTATGACATTATTGGAATCAAGATACTCAATTATACCAAAAAAACTTGTTGATATGTCATACAACTCCCAACGCCACATTCTACATTCACCCTTTTAATCTCATCCCTTTACTTTTAAAAGACTGTTTCGGACGCTGATGTCAGGCAACACCAAGCAGAGTGGGGTGCTTGGAGGCATAGATAATAGCGAAGGGAAACACTACATTTCAAAATGAAGACTACAACAGTTTCCCGAAATTTTTTCGTTTACCTACATCAACTTCCCAAAAATTTCTTCATAACTCCCAAAATTTTTCATACCATGGGGGGAGGGGGTTGTTTTCCAAAAATTTCACGTAAAAAATGCACTATTTAAAGTATGTTTCTCATACTTTCGATAACTTTGAAGTGTATGTACTTTGTAGTGTTCGCTTTGAAATGAAGTGTACTATTAGAAGTTTATACTTTCAATAACTTTGGTGTTTGTAGTTTGTAGTGTGCACTACACATCAAAGTGTGCGAAGTGTGCACTTCAATGTAGTGTAGTACTACATTGTAGTAGTGAATACAGAGCGGACCCATCACTACTAATAGATAACATAATAATACTTGGAGGTTGCAGGAGGCGCTACCGATAACGTGGACTCCGCTCACTCATGCCGCCTAGTTCGCATGTATTAGCGGGTTACTATTGTTCTCTCGCTTACGCACGTCAAACTTACGACACTTGTATTTGTTAAAAATACCATTCAGAGAATATGATTTGTAAAACTTCAAGACTCGACGCAAACCGTTTCCACGGAACTGTAACGGGAGTTGAGAGTTCTCAACTAGGGTTGCCAACTTTTATTAGAAGAAATAGTCTAAAATAGAGTATATCTGATTTCTGATAAATAAAGAGTACGGACTTATAAAAAAGAGCATCATTTATTTCAAATTTTTGAAAAGGTATTTTTTGCTGCTTTTTGCAGTTTTCCATTGTTTTTGAAAGAATTTTACGACTCCAAACATTGTACTCTAAGTTCACTTTGTCTTGCGACAAAATAAACGTAACCTCAAAACAACTTGTGACATTGACGTTAGTGGCTGCGTTCAGAAACGTCCGAGTGTGGCTTGAGGAGTAGGGATTCCCAACTTGAGAATCGTTCAACTTTTTGAAAAAAATGAGTCAGAAATATTGAAAAAAAATGCAAACATTGATATCGCGTATCTCCATTACTATTAATATTAGGCCACAGTTGCTTGAACTTTTTAGACTCATAACATGGTGAGGAATCTACCGGCCAAGTTTCTGCTGCTGGCTCTGGTACGCCCTGAATACACATATATAATTTTTTCAAACAATTTCAGATATCGTTGACAACTTACGAATTCTTAAACAACCAATACAAATTAAGTTTCATGCAGTCGTCCGATAAGGTGTGCGATGCTTTGAATAAACCAATGGTTTGGTATACGTTGGGGGCCATTCAAAGAGCTGGCAACGCACCCCACAAATGTCCAGCGGTAAGACACCAATATTCCATTACCTGAAATATTATGTAAACATTTCATAAATCTCAGTACCCTCAAGACATTTTATTTCTCATATTTTCTTAGTATTTTAGAATATGCATCTCAGGTAATGAATCCAGGTTATGCAGTACACGAAAATAGAATTGAAAGTGTCCAAAACAGATTCCTAAGATACCTAGACCTCCGTTCATTTAGATCTCATTTAAGCAATGAAGGCTGCAAAATTTTTTAACATGCAAACTCTAACTTGTCGAAGAAACATAGCTGACGCGGTGATGTTATTCAAAATAACACACAATCTAGTTGATAGTCCGGAAAATGAATATCTTACCACACATCCCAACTCACAATAGCAGACACTCACCTACTTTTCATCTCCCCTTATGTAAGACCAACTCAAAACAAAACACCTTTATGTACAAATCTACAAATTCATTTAACACAAACTATCACCACATTGACATTTTCAACTCAACGATAAGAAACATAAAACAAACAATATCTACACAACAGCACTCAAACTAATTTGTACAATATATCTTCCCTTCTATTCCCGTCCCACATTCCCCTCCACCCTCTCCACTCGCTGTTAAATTAAATTAAATTAAGTTAAATTAAATTAAATTAAATTACTATACCCAGTGGAAAATATGTAATTGGCATAATTTTATAAACCATTATCTTATATTTGTTAAGATGTTGATTTGCTGTTAATTTTCCCCAAAATAAAATAAATAAATAAATACGAAACTTCACAGCGATTGTCATATTCAACACCGACACATTTATAACATTTTATTTTTCAGGTGGGGTACCTCTATGTAAGAAACTATGAAGTTGATCTTACTTCTATTCCTCACAACTTTCCAGCTTCTAGGTGGCGTTTTAATTTTACCTTTGTTCAGAACACTGTGAATAAATTAATATTGGGTGTCAGTACCTCTATGGTTTTTAAAGTATACACATCCCGCGACAAAGTTCGGTATCATTAGTTTGTTTATTTATTAAATTGTTTATAATTTTTATATAAAAGCAATTTCGACAATTTGTTCACTTAACTTTTGTCAATAATTGAAAACGCACCTGAGAAAAGTCACTCGAATCTCCCCAACTGTGCGTGTGTAACACGAAGGTGTCTATCATTGTATTGCTTCTTCGCAAGTGCTCGCATTGAAAAAAAAAGTGTATTTGTTGTTATTTTTAATGGTTTACAAATATTATTAAATTATATATATATAAGAAAAAGGAAGAAATGTATGATTAAATGCAATGCAAAAAATTTGGATTACTGCACAAAACTCAAGAACAAAGCACGATGTCCATATTATTATTATATTTATTGAATTACTCTCAAATTTGTAATAAATAAATGAATATTTGCAATGAATGTACATATTTAATTACCTCTCACATATGTAATAAATACGTGAATACTAATTCAATATACAGTAGGTATCGGATAATTTTTACGCCTGATTTTCCGCTGATGAATCTGCAGTCCATTATACCTTTTTCGATTAAGTTACTATACTCTTCCAGCAACATTTTGCTTCTTTATAATTAGACAGATAAGTTGACCTCTATTAAATGAACTATCGTTTTCTTTTATACCATCCGGCATTCTTAAATGTTCAGTTCACTTCCCAGTTTATTAATCGTATTTGATTAATCGTTTTCCAGTTTTAGAAAGAGTCCCCCATTCACGCCACCCGCACTGTTGGGCCTATTGGTCCCCAGACAAGTTTGACGAGACTTCACTTTAAAAACATTTGAATTAATCGGTTTACTGCATTTTATTTAATTTTAAAAATTGATTAAATAGAGTAAAATAAACCAATTTTATTATAAAAAAAAGCACAGTTAACTGATCTCAGTGTTAACCGATTTGGAGCGCTATGTCAAAACTAACTTCTTTCCATATCAAATAACTCAACTAAAACGTAGACATTTAACATTAAACTTTATTGTATTAAAAAAGGCAACAGAAAAACCGAAATGATAGACTCTAGTTGAAGAAATATTGGTACAAATATAAATTAAGGTAAATAACTGCAAAACATCTACACTGTTCAGACATCACGCGAATCAACGCTAACCAACTCTCCCTCGCAAACCCAAATACAACTGACCCATCTATTCGTTGATACGATATAATTTTGCAACCTGAACCAATAATACGGTTGTAAGGGTTTTAATGAGTGGATGCTGTCAGGATTCTGCCCGTTCTTTTCTCTTTCCCACATCTATTCCTCAGCGCCCATCTGTGTACAACAGTCCGCCCGTTCCTAGGGAACTCATAGGGAATATAAATATCTCCCGGTCCTGCTGACATGGCCGTACAGATTTGCTAAGAGGGGAGGAGAGAATATGGGGGAGATCGGGAATTTCCCTGCCCAGGACTCAGCTGGGTTTCAATTCAATTCAAGGAGCTTTGCTCTTTGAATTCTCAGGATGAAGTGTTTGAATTCACTAGATACTATTACCTTCGGGTTGTGGTATCGCTGTATGCATGAAAAGGAAAACACGTTATGTGTTATACTGAGGTACAAGTAATTTTATTAAAGAATGCAATTAGGAATTGTATTAATTAATATTCAGATTGATCACAAGGTATGTAATGGATGACCTGAGATAGTATTTAAATTGTTAATTATGAACTCAGAGAACAATAGGTTATACAGAGGAATTTAATTTAAGAAATAGTTGGGGAGTATTTAAACAAACACCAAAGTAAAGGGCGTCCGCGAAAGACCTGGCACGATCAGATACAACAAGTGTTTGAGGACGGCCCCGTTAAAAGCCGGTATAACCGTAGAATTTGTATGAGAAGATGTATGAATGTGGCCGAAGCAAAAGTGGTGTGCCAGGATAGAATAATGTTTCGGAATGCGTTCAATCCTCTCTGCCTACCCCTGCGAGGAAACGGCGTGATGGTTAGTTAGTTAGTTAGCCAAAGTAAATAGTTGAGGGCCGGAGACAAAATTAATGTATAATAATTATGAGCCCTTGGAACAAAAGATTATACAGGAGAAATTAAATAAAGACTAACGGACAATGCATATTCAATTATTAATTTGTGTCTATGAAATCTGGGATTGTTTTTTTTGTGTACAAATAATTATAGTTATAATCAGTAATAGAGTATATAGAGTACAGAATATTTAGGATTATAACTTGTACTAAAATTTTATGGTAAACAGGATTATTTAATTGTTCAGGAATATGTAAAGGTTAAAAAAGAGATCAGAGATAATTTAAATTACACAGGAATATACAAAAAAATTTCTGTACTATAATCATTTACAACATTTATGACATCAAGTTTGAAATCTATAAGAATTATGAGAAAGTTATTTAGCTTTTTGGGCATAACAAAAACAATGCCATGGAGCTTAGAGCTAGGGGAAATTGAGACAAGTTAAATGTTTCTTGCTATGAAAATCTGGAGAAATAAAGCAATACAAAAACTTACAGATATTGACATTATAAATAATCACACTTAAGTGACATCATTACGATAAATCAATATAGATGAAAATTAGTAGTTCCTATGAGCATCCATCAGAGAAGAATTTTGGATGAGTTTGAAAGACATCAAATGAAAAATTCTGCATACGGTTTTTTTTCTTGCGTATAAAGAATTTATAATGAAAAAATTTTTTTTATGGGTTAAATTATTATTGTATAAAATAATAGAGCAAAGTGAGATAGAATATATAAATTAAAAAAACTACTTAAATAAATATGCTACTATATTCATCACAAATTTTGGTATTTTATTTTCTAAACTTAAAATAAGAATAGGTAGGTACTTACACGTTTTATAAATAAAACTCCCATTCTGTTTTCATTTTATTATTTTTTATTATTTTAATTTAAAAACTGTTATAATAAACTATTCTAAAATTGATTTAAAAAAAAAATTAATATTTTAGTTTAACACTCCGTTACACGCGCTGCAAATAATTACATATTTACACGCGCGGGGCACCCCTGTGCCCCAAAGTAATTGATGGATTATTTGTTATGTGGGTAGAAATAAAAAATAAACATATTTTATACATAATCAGTCTTTAATGACACTTATAATGAAAACAAAAAATTAATCTTTTCTCTATAAAAACAAGAACAAAAATATTTTTCCTCAACCTTAGAAAATTATGAAAAAATTAACATGGAAATTATAAATTTGAGATTTTAAAAAATTTTAATAAATAATAAAGATTTTAAAAAATTTTTAAAAAAAGAAAAAATTAACATGGAAATTATAAATTTGAGATTTTAGTCTTCATTAGTTAACTTATTGAGATCATTTTGACTTTGGTTATAACACTTAATGCATATACTATATTTATGATTGTTCCACACAGGCTTGTGACATTTCTGGCATGCGGTTTTAGTCGAGCGATTTTTGGCTCTTCCACAGCCATGGCACCTAGCTGTTTTACTCCTTTTCCGGGGTATGTCATCTTCCTGAGGTGTCAAATCGTTTTAATTTATACCCAAAAAAGCATTCTACATTCAAAAGAATATAGCATGCAACATAAAGATGTTTCTAGGAATATAAGAGCCAAGTACTTATTTGTCGTTCTAATCTATTCATTTTGGTTTATAAGTACCTAAAAAAAACAAAACACATTTTATATTATACCATTATAAAGCTAAATATTATACAATTATATACAATATTAATTATCTTTACGTGAAATTCAAAATAGATAAGAAAATATCAAAAATGACTTACCTTCTTCAAAAAATAAATAATTACGGTATCTCACGCGCAGGGCACAGGCGTGGCCCGCCGACACTAAAAAGTTTCCAGAGAACACATCCGTTCACCGATGCTGCAGTCGCGTCACTAGCGAGTACTCAAGGACACTAACAACAGTTATTAGAAGGGGCAAGATTCTAGATACATTGTTTAATAAATAATAGGCAAAAATATTTCACTGGGGCACGCCTGTGCCCCCCGCGTGTAACGGAGTGTTAATGAAAATTAAAACTAATAAGTGCATCCATTACTGTATCGCATATGACATTGGTATCGATCATTAATTAAAATACATAATTCTCTACATATCAATGTCCATCACTAACGCTATCAGATGGCTCTAATAATATTGTGGTATAATATAAAAATGAGCTTTAAGAAGCAAAAAAGCATAATTCTCTTTTTAATAATGTCCGTCACTGACGTTATCAAGACTCTGCACTAGATTATGTTCT
The DNA here is from genome assembly GCA_016648135.1 of Agrypnia vestita. Taxonomy (NCBI): domain Eukaryota; kingdom Metazoa; phylum Arthropoda; class Insecta; order Trichoptera; family Phryganeidae; genus Agrypnia; species Agrypnia vestita. The sequence continues at coordinate 416,352 of JADDOH010000353.1, read as the reverse complement.
TCTCACGGCCTTAACTGGCGGCCGAAGTATATAATAAAAGTACGTCATTTTTAAAAGTACGTCATACTTAATAGCTAGTTTAAAATAAATATATAAGCAGGTATAATTGTGGTTAAGTGGTTTTAAAATCTTATAATTAAAACCAAATACATAATCAATTAGAAAGACATGCAGAAAAATCAAATCAACGAAAAAATATTTTTACCTGCTACCGGGACTCGAACCCAGATCTCCTCTCTTTCCGGAAAGGTGTGTTACCATTACACCGCATAGCCTTTTAAGAGGTGCTCCCTGCTGACTTGGAGGTACTGGAGTTCAGTGCCCGGCGAAGTGTTAGGAGAAGCCAGGAGGTAAACTACTTTGGTAGAACCTCAGGCTCTCGGAAGCGTTGCGACACCAGGTGTTGGGTCAGAGATTGAGAGGAATGTCATGTATAGTTTGGCAAGAAAGATGGGACACGGCCACCACCGGAAGATGGACTCATTCCTTTTTCCCAAAGGTGGCCGTAAAGGAAAAGGGCAGTGGATATTTTCCATCGCTGGACAACCACACTGTTCAGCTGCTATCGGAACACGGAGAGTTCGTTCGTTCGAGTGTGGGTTTCCCATTGGCAAATCTTGAGGGGATCTGTGTGATAAGTTTTCTTGTGTATTGGTGGTTTGACTCTGTCATTCCCTGGTGTTGTGTTAATCTGTGGGCTCCTGCATTGGACGAAGATCTGCTGGTCCCGTGCTTCCCCAGCCGGACATCCGAATGAATTTTTATTATTTTTTAGTTCGTCTTTTTCCCAGTTAAGGGGGTGTCTGCTTGATCTTAGCCATCCACTGCCACCACCGCGATATTCGTCTACTATGTATTATTTTTCTTCTTTTTTTATTACCATCTGTTTTTTCTTGTATTTATTCATGTATTTCTTTTATGCAATAAAGACGTATCTAATGGTGTCGGTCTGTGAATGGTTTTATTTTTTTGCGGCCGTGCCGCCTCGCACCGGTTTATACGACCCATGCGGGGCATTGTAGCTAAAAAAGTCTCAACCTGGAGACGAATGAGAAGGACCGATATGGGATCTTTCGCTCCTAAAACGGTCCTGGGTAAGCGGTGGGTACCATTCACAGGGCCATCAAATCTCGTCGCAGCGAGAATAATAATAAAAAGTCATTAACTTTATTAATCAATTAGAAAAGTCATACAGAAAAATCAAATTAACAAAACATAGCTGATACCGGGATTCGTACCAACGGACCTCCACTCAATCCGGGAATGGCGCATTATCCAGTTTCGCCATGGCAGCTTGGTAAATTAACATAAATTTTTCAACCTTAATTAATTAATAAATTTGTTAATAATTCACACAACTTTGTTCTGAAATTGCAGACTCACAATAATAATAAGTTTTCTTTAATCTATATAAATAAAAATGTAGATGTTCGTTTGTACAAAATCGATAATCTCTGAAAGTTCTTCACCGATTGCTTTGAAATTTTGGCACAAAGTTGCATTCGATTATGAGAATATCTTTGAATACCTAATCTGTTTTTATATCTACTATTAATTTATATGAATAAAAATGTAAATTTATGATTGTCCAAAATCGTAAATCTCCTAAAGTTCTTTTTGACACAATGTTGCATTCGAATTCGCACAAATTATTTGAAAAAAAGGCGCATGTACCTACCCTTTCAATATTGATAAATATTTAGATATAATATTTTTCAATATGTCTGTCTGTCTGTCTGTTCTCATGATATATTGTGCAAAAATCATTATTTTAGGGGAAAATTAAATAAAAAGATGCCTTAGTATATTACGTTTGCAATAATAAGTGCTCTATGAGCAAATATCTATAGCTATAATACTCAAAGTCTGTCTGTTTGTATGCTCTCTATACAAGCCTACACCGTCTGTATTCGACTAAAATTTTGCACACTTATACTTTAGGACATTTCTCTCCTCCCATTCTATCCCTTCCTCTCCCCCTGATATATTTACAATGCAAATCTGTACCGTTTGACCAATTGGATTCAAAATTCGGAAACTTATTCTTTAAGACTCGGCGGGTAACAAAGGCAACATTTCCCTCCTCCACTTTTACTCCTTCCCCTCCCCCTGATATATTTACAATGCATATCTCTACCATTCGACCGATCGGACTCAAAATTTGGAAACTTATTCTTTAGGACCCGGCGGGTAACATAGGCTACATTTCCCCCCCCACCCTTTATCCATGTACCATTCGACCGATAGGACTCAAATTTTGCACACTTATGCTTTAGGAACTGGAAGGTAATGAAAACGACTTTTCCCCCTTCTTTTTACCCCACCCGTACATGTACAAACTACTCCGTATGACCGATATAACCCAGATTTTGCATTCTTATTTTTCAAGACCCGGCGGGTAATAAAGACAACTTTTCCCCCCTCCCTTCTTACCCCACCACCATACCTGATATATTTTTGTACAAATCTACAATGATTGCCGATCTGATCCAAATTTTGCATTCTTTTTCTTCACGGTAATGGCGGAATACATAGGTCACAATTCCTTCCTGGACATTCCATCCATCCCAGCTATATAAAATGGATCCGTTTTTTTATTAGAGACAATGAAACAATGATACCTTTGTGTTCCCCCCACAAACTTATGTTTAACTAAATCCTCTACTAAACTAAAAGCGAGCAACGCTGGGTATGAACAGCTATCAATAAAAATGTAAATATTCGTTTGTTCAAAATCTTAAATCTCAGAAAGTTATTCACGGATTGACTTTGACATAATGCTGCATTCGAATACGCGCATGTTTTTATATACCTACTACTTTTTTATATACCTACTATTATACAGTGAAATTAAACATATTAGAAACGTGTGCTTTCTCTTTTCTTTCTTTTCCATTTAACAAGACTGAGCCACAGCAACGCGTGGCCGGATGCAGCTAGTATATAATAAAAAGTCATTTTTAGGGATAACAATTCTTGTCGTAGCGAGAACAAAAATAAAAAGGCCCATTTCAGGGCCACATAATTTATTATTTATATATTTTAAAATCTTTAAATTACAAAGGAAAAAAACCTTTAGAAAAATTAAAACACAATTTGTGGGCGCAGCTTTGTTGTACAGACGGTGGTCTAGAATGATAGGCTTAGTTTGAAAATAAAAATGAAAATTGTGACACATATGATGCATTACATGTTCGTATCTCGATTAAGAAAAAATCTTCTAGTATATTTAGTTTATTATGTGTATATTTTGTATCTTCTTCTTCTCGTGTCCTTCAAGTGCAAGTTTTTCAGCCATGAAGTCCTCCTTCTTCCAGGGCCCCGACTTCCGGCAATCTTTCCCTGCATTATGAGATGCAAGATCTCGTATTTCTCTGGATGTCTCATCACGTGTCCTAGATATTGAAGTTTTCGGAGTTTTATTGTTTTGATAACTTATTTTTCTTTATTCATCCGAGCCATAACATTTTCATTCGTAACTCTGTCCATCCAGCTTATTTTGAGAATTCTTCTGTAGATTCACATCTCGAATGCCTCAAGTCGCCTTATCAGTTCTTCGGTAAGCGTCCATGCTTCCATTCCATAGAATAAAACTGAAAACATGTAGCATCTTACCATTCGAATTCATAATCCTAGGTTGAGCTCATAACTGTAGAACATCTTGCTCTATGCGGCATTTGTTTTCAACCGAGGGATCCCATCTTTCATTTAAGTTGCAGCCCAAGCATACAATACTTTGTACCTTCTTTTGTTTCGTTCCAGCTATATTTTGCATATGTAGATATTTATGGAGTGTAAAAATAGGAACGTTGAAGTAGTATGAAATGAAATAATTGGTATTTTATTAAGAAAACAGAGATAAATATTATAATAACGAGAATTATCACAATAACTAGATTATATAATGTTATATTATTTAGTTATGTGATATTTTTCATTATTATTAATGATAATAGTCATGGGATAAATTATGGGATATAATAATAAACTTATCCAATATTCTTATACAACTCCCTTTTTGGCAGGGGTATTTTTATTGTATATCTTATATTCTTGAAAAGAAAAGAAAATGGTATATAATAAAAATAATTTTTTCGTAGAGGTCTCAGTAAAGGAAAAATTAAAACGCCACCTTGACGAAGGAAAGTTGTCTGGCATGATGTTTGTATCTGCTTCTATGTTATTCCCATAAATGTGGCCAACCTGGAAAAATAATTATGTCATCAACATTTTTTTATAAGAATCAGTCAACTTTTTATGATTTTTTTAATTTCATACATAAGGTGCTAACATCTTACCAGTGGACATTTGGTAGGGACATTGCCATATTTTTGAAGGGATGGTAATCCAAACCAGATTAATGGTTTAGACATAGCATCGCACAGTTTATCAGTCATCCTTATGAAGCTCTCTTTGTACTGATTGTCTTTGAATTCGAAAGACCTTAATGACAGCTAAAATTATTTTTCAAAAAAAATTTATTAAATCTTTGCTTTATAATAAACTAGCTGTTCATACCCGGCGTTGCACGGATTAAGGATTAAGTTTAAAATAGATCTGTGAGTGTAAACAAGGTTCGATTCGAACGGTATAGATTTGCATCGAAAATATGTCAGGAGGAGAGGAAGGTAAGAGAATAGCGAGAAATGTTGCCCATGTTACCTGCCGAGTCCTAAAGAATAAGTTTTCAAATTTTGAGTCCGATTGGTCAAACGGTACAGATTTGCATTGAAAGTGTATTAGGGGTAGGGCAAAGGGTAAGAGAATAGCGAGAAATGTTGCCCATGTTATCCGCCGATTCCTAAAGATTAAGTTTCCAAATTTTAAGTTGGATCGGTCAAACGGTACAGATTTGCATTGAAAATATATCAGGGGAAGGGCAAGGGGTAAGAGAATAGGGGGAATGTTACCCGCTGGGTCCTAAAGCATAAGTATGCAATATTTTAATCGAATCGGACAAACAATGTGGATTTGTATAGAGAACAGGGAGACAGACAGTGAGACAGACATTATGTTTTATAGATATAGATAGGCGGTCCACACCCCGTGTTGTCCGGGTTAAGGATTTAATTTATAAAGTTTGAGGGGAAAAGGTTCCATTGTTTTTTAACGATAACAATGTTTCCATTTAATCCAGGCAGAAGGTGGATTGGGCAGCCAGGAGAGTGGCGTGGTGTGACTATATTTTCTTCAGGTTTGTAAAATGCAACTAAATAAATAAAACTTTATTCCAGTATGTGGGGAGGTTTGTGCAGTCCCACACATTCCATATAAGAATAGTTAAATAAATTAAATTATCATATAAAAGAAAAGAGAAAACAAGTAAAGATATAAGCATTAACATGAAAATGACCTCATTGGTCAAATGAAACAGCGCGCGCTTTCCTGGTGTCTAGTTTCCTGTTATGCATTTCTGTCCATTTTCACAAAATCACTACCACAGATTGCAAGAAAGTGAGAGGAAAGATGTTACACATTAAAAACTTTTCATAAATATATTTCCACATACGTTTTTTGCATGTGCAAGACAACGGCAACACCTAAATACTGGTTTTACAACATTAATTTAACCAACAGATAATAAAACATTAAAATGAAATAATGTAATAAATAATTAAATAAACTCACAGTTACGTTATTGTACCAAGGACGAATAATATGAATGCTGTAATTTAGTTTGTAGTTGGACGTCCTACTCAGCCTTTTCACAAACGATGAAACGTTAGTGACGTATTCATGATCACAGTAAGGATACGAGGATCTTTCGATCTTCAATTCGATGCGATTCTAAAAGTAATATGGTTTTAAAATTGAACAGAGTTATTTTATAATATAAGTAACTTACATCGATTACAAAAAATTCATTCGTCTTAATACATATTAAATAAAATGATGAAAACCCTGTAAAATTCCAATTGGAATGTTTTCTAATTGGATCTGGAAGGTTTTTATCATTTTATTTGACTTGTAAAGGTAATGAATTTTTCATATTAGATATAAGTTACTATAATGATAGTCCAAGGTTTTACAAAATAACATGTCGGAAATATCGAAATATCGTCAAAATCTATCAAAATAACATGTCGGAAATATCGAAATATCGTCAAAATCTACCTGTCTGTGGGAGTTGGGTTTGTTAGCCTTAAAGGCTTTTGGGTATTTGGTATTGAGTATTGGAATACCCAATAGTCAATACCAAATACTCAAAAGCCATTAAGGCTAATAATGGCCGGAATACCCACCTCCCACTCACAGTTTGACTTGCCAGACTTCACTTGGTGGTAAACATGTAGAATTGAAGGCCAGGATGGCCACCAGCTATACAAATTATAATCCAGAAAGTAACTTTTATAAACTTTAAAAATTTAAGAAAACCAAGAGAATACTTATTGCATACGCAAGAGTAACCCAATCTTTTTTAAATGTGTATGTATTTTCTTTTTCATTAAAAAAATAGGTTTTCCGGTAGATATTGTATGTAAGTAATAGTTAATTATTTTAGCCCTTAATCTATTAGTTTTGTCTATATCAGGATCACCCAACAGCTGTAAGGCTATCTACGATTTTTATGTGAAAACATTATCAGAAGATGGGGAGGGAAATTTAAGTGTTTCAATCGGAAAAATAAAATCATAAGGTGATGTGAAAAAATTGTAAAATTACCAAAAAATATATCTTTACACAAACCTTTCCTATTGTGAAGCACATGAAGAAATATAATATAAACATACGTATTAATGAATTATTCATATTGAACGTCTGGTATTTTACATTGATGACATGTGACTGCACGTTTTAGATTTAAGTATTATTAAATTGATCGAAATACTGCCAGTAGATTTTTAATGGAATCAGATAAAAAAATGTAATTTTATCATTTCATTCCGCTATTAGCTTCAATTTTTATGAACTTGTTTAAAAATAATTATGAAGATCGACTAATATTGCCGCTGCTGACCATAAAAATTCTATGTCAATGACGGAAATAAGAGGCATCAATTTTTTTTAAGTACATATATGAATGGTTGAATCAAATCATGCACTAAGTACCATGACCGACAAGCCGGGTAAAACAAGATATAGTGAATAAAAATGTCATATATAAGTTTTTTTTGAAAAATCTATACTATGCGTCCTACCTGTTTTCTACATAAAAACTAGAAGAAAAAGTTTTCTGTGTTTCCTGTAATTAAGTTGTGAAATAGGAATTTCAAACGCTATTTCCTATGAAAGGCACTAGGTCCAACGTCTATGTAGTTTAAAATTAGGTAAGTACCCCGAGCATATTCAAACAGTATCCCTTGTCCGTAACAAAATACCGGGATGAATGTTAATTTCAAAACACAAAATAAATCATACCTCATTTACTGGTGGAGTTTTTGCTGGAATGATATTCTGAGTTATTGATGTATATTCCAGGCCTTGTGTTTTCCTTCTTTTATTTGTATTATATACTTTATGACACCTTTTCCTTGATATTTGTATGGGGACCTCACACGATGCGTACCCTACTTGGTCAGCCATTTTCATACAATCTGAAGTTGGCGGACCATGGCACTTAGTACCGTTTTTAAAATAATACGTCGTGGTACTTAGCGATGTCGCGATATTCAAACAAACATAAAGGCTAAATGCAACATTGCAGGGACATAATGCATTACTGGGATTACTGACGATGTCATATAGAACCAAGCTGCATACTTAGTTTGAAAAATGAAATTTTGGTACTTAGTGCCTATTTTACTGCAACCATTCATGTAATTAAATGTTATGTAATTATTGTTCCTGGAATGTTTCATACATTAGTAGCTTGTCATCTATGCGGTTGAAATCAGCGAAAAAGTCACACAGGCTCAGCGCTACATGCAAGCTACCCAACTGATGTATCACAGTGAAAATTTTTTATATATCGCTCGTCTAATTTGTTCAACACTATATCAATTCATCAATCTATGAAATTAAAACTCTTGGATATTCACCCCAGTTATATGGGATCATTCAAGTATTACGTAAGCAGAATTTTAGTAATTTTTGACCCCCTCCTCCCCCTTGTCAGCAAAAGTAAGCAAAGCTCTTACTCCCCCCCTGTGCTTACGTTATCATTGATATATATTTTTTATTTGATATTTATATTTTCCATAGAAGTAGAGTATAGTTTAAATCAGTATCTACTAAATTTTACAAAAAAAAAGTATGAAAAATAGATAAATATGAATAAAGCGCCCAGTAATTTCCCTACTTTGATTCTTTCTAACGTAACCATAAAATATCATGTGAGGGCGAGTAAGCAATTTAAATTATTTTGGGGAATCCTTGAACACGCTTCTCACTTTCGAGTAGCGGTTGCCATATGTGTTCAAATCAGAATCTACTAAATTTTGCTGAGTACTCAGAAAAAGTAAATAAATATTGCTGACGTAATCACCATCCAGACCCTCCGTCCCCCATGTCATCAAAAATAAGCAAATCTAAGACCCCCCCCCCACCCCCCTCTGCTGCTTACATTATACTTGAATGGCCCCTAAACCTTTTTTTTTCTCTTTTTTAATCCATTTTCTTTCCTTTGTCTAGACTTTATATATGTAATTTTTATCTTGTATCTTTCTTTAATTCAACTTTTTTCTTTTGTCCGAGACCATATATGTATATGTAAATGCATTGATCAGATATCTTTATGCTATATATCTTTTGCACTTCTTTTTCTTCTTATCTCTTCCCCTATTAGTAAAAAGGGAAAGAGATAAGAAGAATGGATAGGAAAGGACCGATCTTTACTTTACTATCCATTCCTAATTCCCTCTTTGCCTTCAATTCTTTGACTTCCATAGTTTATTCGTAATTTAAAACTTTTACTTTTTTTTCTATAAATAAAGTTATTGTTGCAATTTGTTAATACATAACACGTTAACTCTGTGGAAACCTGTAAGATGGTCTTTATACTATTTAATAATCATGTGTAATCTGATTTTTATATGTACTGTTAGTTTCCCATGAATAAATAAAATAAAATACCTTTACTAATTACAGCGCTGACACGGGTTGATAACAACTTCGCCCAGAAAACGCCAGACGGTGCCTCACCAACAAGTTGCCGCCAGAGTGCCCCCAAGAGCCGAACCTGGCCATAAAAGAAGGAAAGCGTTTCCATACTCTCTCCGCAACCACCGGAGCAACTGGCAGCTTCCAGAAATCAAAGGTGTTTGTTCAGAATCAAGTATTTCGTTCAGTTCCCCAAAAATCGCAAATTAATTAATTAATTAAGATAAATTGTAAAAGTCTCATAGAGTCTCAATGAACTGTATTTATATTAACATTATATTTAATTTTCAATAGTATATTATGTACTAAAATATGTGTCTGTGCTATTCTAAAAATAGTAATATTGGGATGTCAGATCTTTATCCCAATCTTGACAGGTATTTATAACATTTTATTGCCACCAATTTCAATGTTTTAAGTCTGGCATGTTTGAAATTAATGAATTCAATCTATCAGAAAGCTCTAAAACGTAAACAAACGTTAAGTTATTCACAATTGTGAATTATGAACTTTTTAACTGATTGAATTCATTAATTGCAAATCTGTCAAACATAAAACGTCAAAAAACAGCGTCACAATGTTATACAATAACCGTCAAGATACAGAAATAGCAATATTGCTTAGTTCAGAATACGGATATCAAAATTTTAATAATATTTTTAAAAGTTTGCAAGTGAGACAAAAAATATGTCAATATCGGGTACTTTAGTAAAAGAAATGTCGCCATCTTTGTATTAGCATAGTAAATGTTGTATTTTTGAAAAGATTTCTAGAAATGTACAAAAATACAGAAATTTCTGGCGAATTTCGCAATGGCATCGTAATTTTCTTTTTGATACTTTGAATATTGAATTAATGGTTCCATAGAATTCGAAAAGTTTATATGGCTCCCTTGAATTTCAAATTCTACTGTATTGTTTTTGATATGAATCTTGTCACATCCAATATATACGTACTTTATCACATCAAAATAAAAATATATTTTAAAAAATTGTTTTCTTTTAAATCCTAAAAACTGAGGCCCAAATACAGAGACAATACTTAAATGGTTTAAAAGTTGAAGTACGCCTTAAAAGTGTAAATTTGGACTGCAAATTATTTGTATCCGGGCCTGAGAACAGGTCAATTGAACACAAATAAGAGACATGAAGAAGAGAGTCTCCAAATATTTCTGCAGTACCATTACAGATTTATTTAATTTTAAAATTGTATTGCAGAAGGGAATCAATTTTGAAAACAAATTGGGGAAATTCCCGGAACATAGAAGTAGGCAGAGGTAGTAGGAGTATTTTAATTGTAAAAATATATTTCATATACAAAAAATAATATCCACATCACCATATGTTAGGAAAATTCAAAGCATTCATTGCGTGTTGTTTCTATTGAATTGACTATGGGAAGACTCCCATAGATGTTGTTTTGTAAAATATTTTATTAAATACAGTACCTCTTAATACATTTCTGTGCTCCTAGGAAAATACATAGCATACTTTTCGTGTTTTGATTGAATTTTCATAGATGTCGTTTTATATCAAATATATTATTTAATAATAAAATATCCCTTCATCTTCGCATAAAAACCCAAAACATTAATTGTGTTTCTGACAGATGGGGTTCCTTCCCATAGATAATGTTTCATGTGAAATAATTTATTGATTATAATAATAATATCCATTAAAATTCTGTGAACTTCTGTGCTCCTGGGACAATCTTAAGTGTTCATTGTGCTTTTAAATTAAGTATAGGAGGACTCCCATAGATGTCGTTTTATGTGAAATATTTTATTAAATATAACCTCCTTGTGTCGTATATAAAAAATGTTTCCTTAAATACCTCCTTAATCTCTGTTTCTTTCTGCGCTCCTGGGAACATTCACGTCTCTTATTTGCTTCTGGATGGGACTTGAATTTTCCCAGGAGCACATAAAGGATAAGATTAAAAAGATATTTAATAAAATATTTCACATAAAACGACATCTATGGGTGCTCTTCCTTTTACCTCCATTAATTTCTGTACTGTTAAAATTGAAAGCATTCCTTGAGGGTTTTACCCCTTCTATCGAGGTTATGGGTTAGTTAGCGACATCTAGCGGATTTTACTTTAATTTAATTATTAAAGAAAATACCTTTTGCCCTAGATAAATAATAATTCGGAAAAAATTCGCTAGATATCTCTCTAATTATTTGTTTTTTCACTTACCGCTTTCAAAACCAAAAACAAACACCACCCCCATGTTTTTTTATAAAATCTGTAAATGATGAGTGTTTTGATAACATGTTTTGAGTTTTTGGGATGTTAAAGAAAACAATTAAACTTTTTTAAATATCTTTTATTTTTAACAAAAATAATCACTTTTATTGTTTTCATTCATCCACAAAATATTCTAAATGTTTTTTAAACTTTTTTATTTATTTATTCGGAAATAAAACAGACACAAGTTAGTGATATGTATGTATAAGAAGACTAAGAATAATCAGAATTGAACATATTAATCTGTGTCCTAGCATATTTCACAGACAAACAAATTTGAAATGTATCTACATACTTAACAATAATTTACTTGAGTAAATACAGTATGAAAGACAAGAACTGTAACAATAGAATGGAAAAAGTGAATATAGTGAACTAATGACATAATAGAATGTAATAACGTCAGGAAATAAGCGACAATAATAAACGAAGACACAATAAGATACCCAAGTGAAACTTCATTTATGTATATCTTGCTCCGCAGATCATTATGTATGTACCTTTCTGAATATTAATTTAATGTTGACTTGAACTATGTATTAACCAATCTCCAGAGACCCAGTACACACAATAGTAACTAAAGTATTCAACAGTTCAAACCATATATGTACAGTGATATTTATGTATGTTAAATCAAACATAAAGATTGGTGAACACTTAATTTATATTAAGTATTCACCAGTCTAATTTCCAAAGATCTGAATTCGATTTCAAGAGAAGTATTATTAGATTTATACATATTTTCTATTGTTATAAATCGTGCCAAGCCTTGTACAGCTTCTCGGCACGTTTCTATTCCATTTTCTTGCATAAGTACATTGCATATTTAGTTATAGGTATAATTTACATATGATAAAATATATATAAAAGATAATAATAATATAACATGAACATAACAAAACTTAAAAATAAACTTATTAATGAGACTAGGTAGTAACTATATTATAAAAGTAAAGAATATATATATATATATTATATATAGATATATATACAAAGCATACATTTCGTGTTTTTATTGAATTTTCATAGATGTCGCTGTACATGAACTAGATTATTTAATAATAAAATATCCCTTCATCTTCACCCTAGGAAAAATCTAAAGCATTCATTGTGTTTCTGATAGATTAGGTGCCTTCTCATAGATATGCTTTATGTGAAATAATTTATTAAATATAATAATATTAATTAAAACTCCATCATCTTGTGTGTTCCTGGGACGATTTAAGTGTTTAATAAATAAAGTATGGAAGGGCTCCCATAGATGTCGTTTAATGTGAAATATTTTATCAAATATTAAAATACCCCATTAACCTCCGTTTCTTTCTGCGCTCCTGGGAGAACATATTTGTGTTTCTTCAATTTTGTGGCCTTCACGGTGGGATTTGAATTTTCCCGGGAGCACAGAAATGGAGAGGTTAAAATATTTCACATATAACAGGCTGCTCTCCTGGTAAAATTTAAAGCATTTCTTGGGGGTTTTGATGCTTCCATCATAATTTATGGCGCAAAATGGGTCAATGAGCGACATCTAGCGAATTTTACTCTAATTTAATTATAAAAGAAAACATCTTACCCTTGCCATACATGAAAAAGTTGTAAGGGAAGCGGGAGTTAGAAGAATTCATAAGGGAATTACATAGTCATGAGAAAGGGAATAATGGTGAAGTGGAAAAATATTTAATAGAGTTTACAAATTTTACATTATTATTAATTATATTTGACTTAATAATATTAACACTCTTATTCTATAGGAAAGGTAAAAGTACCGTCATTTTTGACAGGTTTACGGTAAGTATTCTTTAACCCTTATTTCAAAATTTCTAATTGCTTATTTCGATATAAAAAAATTACAATCGTTACATTTAACTTATAAATATCGTCATCTTCGATAAGCGCGGCCTGTCGATAAATGCTCTTTATTTTCTTATTTACTGGAAATAATATTCAGTTTATTACTTTTATCAAACAACAATGGTTTTATCTAAGCTATTGTCCTAAAAAATGTAGTCTATCATACACATTCATATATATCCTCATGATCGTAGAACAATGACAGATGCACGAAATTTCATATTGACGTTTCTGGATCGTTAAAAAGTAAAAAAAGAAGCCATCTAATGGTATATAAAAAGTGTATTTTTTCTCATTAATTTAGAAAATACAAAGACGGTATAACGACGGTTTTGATTTGCGATCGAAGAACAATGCAGCATGTGTAAAAACGTTTTGTACTGCGCTGACTATATTTGAGGTTTGAAAGGTCTCAACTTTAAATAACTAACTCAAGTTTCAAAGGAAAATCTTTTGTACTTATCGAACTATGACATAAAGTGTCTAAATAAAACTTCAAACTGCTCTCCTGCAAACTTGAGAAAAATCACATGCGTCGTTATTCTACGATTCTGACGATATGTAGGTACATGAATAATAAAAACTCGCATTTTCTGAAAAAAATGCCAAAATATGCTTTGCAGGGAATAATCCAGTCTAAATCAGCTATGAAGTTAACATTTTAGGTTTTGTGTGTTTTAAGAATGTTGAATTTTGAACTATTGGGGTTCGAATTAACGGGGTTCTACTGTACTTGTAAGTATTTACCGGACACAACAAAATAAAATGTTTTCTCAAAGAAACTGACATTAATTTGTCAATACGTGCTTATATGGCGGGGGGGAGGGGGCGGAGAGCACAGTGCGTGTTGTGCAGGGCACAGGGTGCCTAATTTGGCGGATTGCTGATAATCGCTCTCTAGCAGATCTTAGAACTCTTACGAGTAAGAACCCTGGTAAACTGGATTCAAATAATATATGTATGTGCAAACAAAAACAATATAAATTTGACAACTCACACTTTAAAGAATATAAAAAGAAAATGACATGTGAGAAAAAGTTGCCTACATGGTATTGTTCGATGTTTCCATGAACAAATTACAATGACTCCTTATTATAGTTTGCCTCGCATATTAATTAATCTGTGTATTGAATTTTTACACTTACATAATCAGTTTTTTTTCCAGGACACTCAAAATTTGCAAGCTGTACATTTCCACACCCTCATATCAACCACTAAGTAAGATTTGTTTAGCAAATAGGAGAAAAATACAGTCAGAACATCACCAGAATAAATGAAAATGGCCATTCTAATTCCAATTGTAAATTGTATTTCTGGCCACCATGACAATACCGTTAAACTATTCAAACTTTATATCCAGACTATGCACTGTGCCGTTACTTTAGATGCTTTGAAGTTGGGACGAGTCTTCCAGATACCTAAAATTACACGTCTGAAGAAATCTTGAACATAAAGGCAATGGCGAGGAAAGTCACGATGATGAGACAATTGAGAATAACTACTCAAATAATTATTTGTAAATTGACTAAGGATTGCTATGTGGTGCAACACAATTATTTTAATTTTATCAATAAACTTAACTTTCTTTAACTTAAACTCAAATACATACATGTTAAAATTTAGTCACTATTACAATTTCAAGAGGCGAGTCACCGAGTGACAACTGAGCTAAATACAGTTTTGTGTCGACCTATTAGGGTAGAGCACAGGACGTGGAAAAGGTGTACAAACTACAAACGCTACATTTATAAAATGGGTACCACTTAAAAAAGACAAAAATAAAGAAAAATGCTTTTTAAATTAACAAAACATTTTTATTTTATCCATGTCAAGAATATGGTACAAATCTATCACACGCACATATCAATTGAATCATTTTACAAATATTTGAAGAAAACTGTAATTTTTAATTGTAATTTTCATGTAAAAAGAATATTAATAACAAAATGATTGAAAAAATTTATTTTTATATGAAGTACTTATCTAACACAGGACGAGACTGCTAATTTCAAATTCAACATTTTAAAGGTCAAAATTATCAATTATGTATACAGGGTTATTTGGAAAACATTAATAACCTCGTATGACTATATTCCTGCTTAAATAATGAGTAGAAAATGTTCAAGCAACCATGGCCATCAATAGTTATGGAGATATTGACATCTAAGTTTGTATTTTTTTTTTAATATTCCCGACTTATTTTTTGTAAAGCATTGGACTATCATTACAGTAACTTGTATTGGATATGAAAAATTCATTCCCTTTAACACAAGTCCAATTTGAAAACATCAATTGGAATTACTGCAGGGTTTTTATCATTTTATTCAACTTGTATTGAAAACTAATGAATTTTTCGTAATCGATATAAGTTACTGTAATGATAGTTCAACATTTTGTAAAGAAATAAGTCAGAAATTTTGAAAAAAAATGCAAATTTTGATATTGCATAACACCATAACTGTTGACATTAGGTCATGGCTGCTTGAGCATTTTCGACTTATAAGCAAGGCAGTCCTTAATGTTTTCCGAATAACCCAGTATACAAGGTAACATAACCTTTACATATATCTTCATAATAATGCAGAATTATGTGCAATTTTTCACTTTCTATTCGTCAAAAGTGAACACAGCGCGCCACTTCAACGTGATCTCTAATCTAATATGTAGTCAATTGTCCTAAACTGATACAGGGCTGGTAATGAACCAATTCAAAAATTTTATATAAAGATTTCTGATGTGTAACATCTTTACGCTCGGTTTATGGGACTAATTTCGTGAAAGCGACAACGGAAATGTGTAACAGGAATGAAAAAATATTCCGAGTTTAAATTTATTAATTTTATTCTGCAGATTTAACTTTGACATTAGGGGTCAGAAGAAAATGTCAAATTTGATAAATGAGGATTATGTTGAACTAGATTTCTAATATCTCTAAATAACTTTGGTTTAGGAAAAAACTGCTCAATAAAAATAATGTACAACATAATTATATTTTATTGATTCTAAAAGTTTGGTTGTAAAAGAATTTTTTCTTAAATGAAGCGATTTAATAATATGTATATGTTAATGAAAAACACAAATAAAATCAGCCGTTCATTTGTCATATACTTTTCAAATATAAGGCTGTTTTATGAGATATATATTCACATATATGTTTAATGGTACTCGCCCATCTTTTTGGTTCGAAAACACTTTTTTGGATTTTTTCACATGATTTCAAGTTTTTCTCTGCGAGTATGAAAATTTTTTGATGTGTAACATTTTTACGCTTGGTTCATGGGAAGCCGCAGTTTTCTTTACCGACTCGTCCAAACTATTTGCTCAAGTCCCAGACTGCTTCACTGACTCGTCCAAACTGCTTACAGCAGTTGTGGCTACTGTAAGACTCGTTCAATTTTTTCACAACGATTTGTATGTTGTTTTGAAGAATGTAATTTTTTTAAACCTCTCCTTTCTTTCTCGATTATGTTTCAGTTCTTCAGTATTTGTTACCCATCAAACATCTGGAATGTTTATCCCCCTAATGACACTACACATCTTTTAATACTCAACAATCGTAAATAAATACATAATTCAAAACTGGCTAATGTCAGCCACCTAGTTTCAAAGTAATGACGTAATTATATTCGCTTTTAATAATATGTGAGTACAAAAATATAATAAGCTCATGCCTACTTTTATGCAAGTTGTGTTATTTTTCTGTTTTTTAGAACTATCCGTAACAGTTATTGAAATATTTTAGATACTGTCTAAAACACCAAAATTTTCATCATCATTTTCAAATATAGATATTTGTGAAGACCCGTTATTCATAGAAACAATCTGAGAATTCTTTACATTACTTTTTTCAGAAGTTGTGTCTTTTACTAATTGTAGATTTGATCCGATTTCTGAACTTAAATCTTCTAAATCTGAAACATTATTATCTGTTCTGGAATATTCCTCGGATTCGAGGGATGATTTATTTAGGTCAACTGTTACATCACCGCTTTTGTCACTTTTTCCTTTACCCCTGAAGCGATACTGTTGTAATTTTTCAAAGGTTTTTAAGTTTGATGTTTTCGGTTCATTATTTTGTTCTGCCTGATTTCCACTGTCACATAAAATATTAACTGAGGTCTTAGTGAATTTTTGACTATGGTTAATTTTGTCGTGATCTTGTAAGGATTGAGAGTTTTCAAACATCGATAATTCGTCATCATCATTACTGTACTCAAACTGGGCAGAAATATCCCTGAAAACGTCGTTTACACTTGGCAAGCATTGCAGCATAGTTTGTTCATTTATTTCTTCATTACTGCTTGATGAACTAATGGAAAGCTCTGGAATCTCTGACTTTTTTTTTGTAAAATACTGTTTTTTATTATTTTTATTATTGTTCTTTGTCTCAACACCATTTATTTCATTCAGAACAGTCTGCATACTTGAATCAACACTACCCAAATTTCCTCCTTTAATACCTTTAACCTTTTTAGCCTTTGGCGTTTGGTCTTTAGTTTTGATATTCACCCGTTTACGCTTCCCTGTTATAATCCCTACACCATTCACATTTGTACATTTATTCATCTTTGAATGTTTCTTGAGAGATTGAGCGAGTAATACATTAGAGACATGAACACGTTCATTGGTTACAAGATCACTACTTTTATCTACTTCAGGTATTTTAATCAATTGTTTTACATTATGAGATCTACATTCACTCTTTGAGTTGCCAAAATCTAAAATATTATCTAATTCTTCACCTTTTTCAATATTTATAACCCCTTTGTTATTAATTTGGTTCTCGTCATTATTATCATTGACTTTAAGAGGTTTAAAAAAAGAACTTTCGACAACTTCAGTTGCACTTTCATTAACCTTTAATATTTCATCAGAGGAAAAATTTAGTTGAAAACTTTTTGTATCACCGTTATTGATGTCTTTTTCCAACTGTTGCCTACTTATATTTAATAATTTGGAATAAAAATTCAGTTCACTATGCCATATCTCGTACAAGTTGAGACTAGAAAGGAGATTTTTTGCAGTTTTAAGGTACTCAAAATCGGGATACTTAGAAAATGTAGAGTGTAGCGCATCAGATGTGTCGGACAGTGTGCAATCTTGCATCGATAAATCCATGAGAGATACGGAGGTGACAGCATCCACTGGTAAAACTATGTGTCGATACATCAGTCTCGCGTGAGCCTGAGATAATCTGAAAATTTTCACTAATATAATGGAAAACAAAGACAAATTTAATAAAGTTTACAACACTCAGGTCAGGTATATTGCGATTGCAGAATAAATAAATCTGACACTGCCCATACTTGGGATCCCCGGTTATATAACGTATTATAGACCGCTTGCGTCGTAAGCTTAATACGTATTACATAAAGTACCGGTTGGAGTCGTCACTTTCAGTATTTTTTTATTAACAAGGTTCCGCTGCATTTTACAAATAAAACACCTTATAATAATAAATATATAACATTATATTATGAAAAGCAAATTTAATCACAATGAAGACATATTTTATTTAACAGAATTTGTGAGAATTAGCCTCCACTGTCTCATCAGAACATTATAATTGAATTGGTGAAGAGGTGACCTTTGTTTCAACACCGCATTGTTTTTATGTTGTTGCTGGCTGGGTTTTGCTGCGCCTGAAGCCTGATCACTGTGAGGCACTATTCGTAAGAGAGAGGTCAACAATTGAGCTGATATACTTGGTCCAGAATTAATACTTGTATTTGAAATTTTCCTAAAAATGACTTAATAAATAGAGTATGAACTTGGTATGTTAAAACAAAAACATTTTTAAAAAAGTTTAAAAAATGTTTAAAAAAATTCTTGAAAATGTCTGATTATAAGTAACCCCTTAAGAGGCCCCAGTACACGATTTTCGTATTTGCTCTTGATTTGCTAAATTTAACGTAAGCTTATTAAATCATTTTGCAAAACCCATAGCTAAAAGATTTAAAGGAAACATGATTTTGGAAGGGATACATAAATACAATATAAAATTTAGAACATTTTAAATTAGTAATCCTCGGTGACTGCATTCAAAACACTTTTTTATTTTTGGATATGTGCGGTGTTGAAACAAAGGTCACCTCTTCATCAATTCAATTATAATGTTACGATGAGACCGTGGAGGCTAATTCTCACAAATTCTATCTGTTGAATAAAAAATGTCTTCTTTGTGATTAAATTTGCTTTTCATAATGTAATGTTATTTATTATCATAAGGTGTTTTATTTGTAAAATACAGTAGAACGTTGTTAGTCTAAAATTCCAGGGATCTAAATAAAACATTTTGAATTATGCGGAATCCATTGATTCGAAATTCAAATAAAAAAAATTGCGATGCGATTGCGAAATTCTCCAGAAATGGGAAAAATTAAGTAAAAAGTCAATAATTCTGTGAAAAACATCTGTATTTTTGATATTTCAAGAAAACATTTAAAAAATGGAATATTTATTATGCTAATAGGGAGATCGCGACAAGTACACGATATTAACATATTTGTTGCAAAAAAAAATCTCAATATTTTTTTCAATTTCGTCAAACTTAAATTTTTTTTTTTAAATTATGTGACTTATTGATTTATGGCACGAGGGGATAATTATTTTGAATTACTAATTATCAGGGTTAATCTACCATAAAATTTTGAGACTTGCGGGTTTTAAAAATTTAGAATTATGGCGAATTTTTAATTATCAGGGTTTGAATTAAATGGGTTTTACTGTATTTTTTTTTTAATTGCATAATATTAGGTCCTTACATATGAAATTGGCGTTTAGTATGGGAGGAACATAAAGCTGTTTTTTTTATTATAATATATTTATTTAATCAAAGTATGTACCATTGCTATCTATGCACTTTTGCCATCTCATAGGTAGTTCATCGATCCCTTTACTAAAAAAACCATTCGGACGGGAATCAATAAAATCTTTGAAGGCGGTTTGGACTGCCCCATCGGAATTGAATTTTTTCCTTTGCAAGAAGTTATCCAAATTTCGAAAAAAATGGTAATCTGTTGGGGCAAGGTCCGGAGAGTACGGTGGATGTCTTAGACATTCCAATTGAAGCTCCTCTAATTTGGTAGCCGTCTGTTGTGCAGTGTGTGGTCTAGCGTTATCATGAAGCAGCAGTGGCCTAGAGCGATTAACCAGCCTCGGTTGTTTCGCAGCTAGCTTTTCCATCATGGTTTGCAGTTGCTGACAATAGACATCTGCCGTAATCGTCTGGCCAGATTTAAGAAAGCTGTAGTGAACGACACCAGCACTAGTCCACAAAACGCTCACAAGTAACTTTTTTGGAGTCAATTTTCGCTTGGGGCATGGTTTGGCTGGTTCGGCAGGGTTCAGCCATTGCGATGAGCGCTTTCGATTATCGTACAGGATCCACTTTTCATCACAGGTAATGATTCGATTTAAAATACCTTCATTATTGTGCCGGTTGAGTAATGCAACGCAGCAGTCACCGCGCGTTTGTTGATTTGCTTCACTCAATTCGTGAGGTACCCACCTTTCAAGCTTTTTCACCTTACCAATTTGCTTCAAGTGGATTAAAACAGTTTTATCACTAACACCGCAGCCTGCAGCTAACTCGGATGTGGTTTGCGATGGATCCGCTTCCACAATAGCCTTCAATTCTTCATTATCAACTTTGGTCTCCGGCCGTCCACGGGGCTTGTTCTGCAGGTCGAAATTTCCAGAACGAAAACGTTGGAACCAAAAACGCACTGTGTTTTCTTTTGCGGCACCGTCGCCATACACATCATTAATCCTTCGAGCCGTTTCTGCAGCACTGGTGCCACGGTGGAACTCGTACTCGTAAATAACGCGATATTTCAAGTTTTTCATTTTGTAAACTGAGTGACGCAAAGAAAAAAACAATTGAGGAAAAAACAAATGAATTATAATTTTCAAAACACAAATACATGAGTAAATAGCTGTATAAATTTGGATTTGGAACTCCTAACCAAAGAGAAGATATTTGAGATCAAATTTGTCAGTACGGCAAAACACCAATTTCATATGTAAGGACCTAATAGATTGCTCCATTTACCATGCAAGTTATAACTAGTAGTGAGTCCTATACGGAGGCGACCCTCTGCTTGATGCTTTTAATGCTATCATTAAATACATCGATATGATCGTTCAGTTCATTAAAAGTTGTACACTTCGCGTTATTCATTACACCCATTCTGCATTTTGGGACATGAAATAGCGCGTGACCTTGATTTCGCAAATAATTATTTGGTACAAACAGGGCATAATTCTCTAGCAAGTTCGGAGCATCAATTACTATATTATTACATCATAGTATTACTAATACTAATATTATATCATACATCATAATATTTTGGTTTGGTGCTCCTGAAAATCTGCATTCTTTTACTTATTCGGTTGTTCCTATCCTATCCGGTTGATAATTGTGATAAATATGTATTATTCAAATATTTATACCTTACTAAGCTATCCAACATCCTGACCGTTGTGCGAGAAGGATCACGGTGCTCTGCCTTTCTTTGTCTGACATAATAGGCACGCAGGATCGTGTTGGCATCTTGAGAAATGGACACTTCATACGGACCTATCAGCGAGATGTACAACTGGAAAGAGACATTTACATTGGAATTATAATTATATTTGCCAATTTATTGTATAACATTAAATATCTGGTTTTACATACTAAGATTGTTTCTTTTATATGAATTAGTTTATACATATTAATTTATATAGCAAGCTATTTACATGCAAGTTTTTTAACCTTTTATATTCTTGGCAATACGGAAAAACATATTCATGACAATACTGTTATCTAAGGAGATCATAAAACTTTTGATTTACAAATCATATTCTAGTTTATCCCATATAAATACTCAAAAGAAACATATTATTCAAATTGGTCATCAAATTTCTGATTTAATAACAAATAAACTGTCTTCAAAATATTGTATGTCAGATGTTTTCGCCCTAGTATATATGACCCCATAATTATGAAAATGGACTAAGTGATGTTTCTTTCCTTTCAAGATAGTTAAAAGGTTTATATTTGAATTAATTAAAAAATATTTTTATATTACGCAACACAAAGTTTTCAAATTTATAACTCTGCTAGATTTTGATTGATATAAATTTTGTGTGTAGCTTGTAAGAAAATGTAATAATTTAAGGTAGCGGGAGTCACACTGATGGCAGAGTGAGAAGTGCTAACGTAAGGCACACACTCGACATGGAGCCCCTACTCCTGCACATAGAAAAATCTCAAATGAAGCTTGGATGTGTTCTAAGAATGCCAGAGGAATGAATACCAAGAAGAATACTCTTGGCAACCCCGAAAGGAGGATGGCTAGTGGGTCGCCCAGGATTAAGCTGGTAGAAGCAACAAAAAAATGTGTATGTAATCAGGATGGGTCTGGACTGGTCGACTCATGCAGAAGCAGCGCAAGACAGGGGAATATGGAAGCACCTTGTAGAGTCTTTGGGCTCCCCACCCTACTAGAACAAGGGGATGAAGATGATGATGAATAATAATATACTCAACATTCAAACATCCTATGTTACATCCCCCCTCTCACCCTTTTTAACATTACATTTTTGGCACATGTTTTATTTATGAAAACTTATGAAAATAATGAAAGCTTGAGTTGAACTCAGTAATAAATAATTTTCTGTAAATCCAATCATTGACATACAAAAAAGTCGATAGAGTAAAATACATTAAATAAACAGCTTGACCATTCTGTCACTCTGCTCATTTCACCTGCAATTTTTCAAGAGGCCAGCTCGCAGTACTTGAATCCGAAGTTTTTCCAAAAAGTACGTAATCTGCAACCAAGTTGTCCCATTCTTGATTTAATGTGTCCAGTAAGATGAATATCAAGTCAAACCTGTTGGATAATAATGATAATTGTAAAAAAAAATAAAAAAGCAAGAAATAAAATTTATAAAAAATGCTTTATTTACATATCGAGGGTAGAAAGCCAAAAGGGCCTAAGTGATTATTTCGAACTTTACAGTAGAGCGAAATAAAGTTCTGTCAATCTGATTATGTCAACGTTTCATTTATTATTAAACGATTTCCATATTTGTTAATCCAAAACACACATGTAAATCGTTAAATAATGAAAGAAATATTGACAAAACATTATTTTGCTCTTTTTTTTTGGGTCGCAATCCTAAGATTGGTCTGCAACAAGCACTCGATTTCTCCACTCCTCTCTGTCACCTGCCAGCCTCTTCATTTCTTGGTAGATGCTACAGCGCACATCTCCGATAATCTGGTCTACATAGCTTAATCTCGGGCGGCCTCTACGATTGTTGCCTTTAACATTTCCCCTGACGATGGTAAAAAGCAGGCCCGGATGCCTTATATTATGGCCTATCCAAATTGCTCGTTGTTGGACGATTCTGTTCAGGAGCCGCCTCTTTTCTCCCACCCTGCTCAATACCTCATCATTTTGGATATGTTCTGACCAATGGATTTGCTCTCTTATAAACTTCGAAATAATCACTAACACCCTTTAGCTTTCTACCCTCAATATGATTTATTTGTAATACAGTTGTGAAGCAATTAAAGTATATTCTCAGGTTTTCACGGCCATTCAGAATCTTCTGTGCGAAGTTTTCTGAGGTATTCTGCCATATATGTATTATTATGTATTATGTATTATTATTTTAACTGTCTTATGTTATTTAAAAAAAAAAATATTCTGTATATTGTAAAAGCCCATAAGGGTGTTAAATAAATAAATAAATAAATGAATTATTATGTATTATGTATTATTATTTTAACTGTCTTATGTTATTTAAAAAAAAAATTATTCTGTATATTGTAAAAGCCCATAAGGGTGTTAAATAAATAAATAAATAAATGAATTATTATGTATTATGTATTATTATTTTAACTGTCTTATGTTATTTAAAAAAAAAATTATTCTGTATATTGTAAAAGCCCATAAGGGCGTTAAATAAATAAATAAATATCTGACCTTTCTGGCCGACATTTCGGATCCCATTGCGGGTTCATCATCAGAGCTGATGTGGACAACTCACAATGGGATCGTCGTCAGAGGTCAGATACACATGGCAGAATATCCCAGAAAACACAGAAAACACATTAGGGCACCTATTTTTTTCGATGTTCTTAGCGTTGACTTTGTGGTTTTCATAATTATTAATTTGAGAAAATTAACAAACTTTGTAAAAAGCACACCAATTTTTTTTAAAAGTCTAGCAGTTTCGATGCTCTACTATATCTTCATCAGGACGGACACACTAACTTTCATAAATGAATTCCATCTATTTGAGACAGGTCTCACTTTTAAAAAAGAAAATGGCATCGAAATCGGTTAGATAATTTAGAAATGCAAAATTAAGTATAATTTAATTTTTCCATAATAATCCGATTTCCCAATAATCCATTATTTAATATATTTCTTATTTCAATGTCTCACTGTCAAACTCCACCCCTCTCCCCTCCCACAAATGAGGCCACACCCCCTTGACTCTTATAAATTTAATTTATGGATGTTATTGTGCATCCGTGGTATTTTGACCAGAGACACATTAACTGTTTTTTGAGGTTTGCATCTGATTGCATAGATGATTGGCAACTAATTTTTCGCAATTCGACGGGCATCCATCGGCCCTATACCAGTTGTATCTTAGTTACCAACCATCGGCACAGTTAGATACAAATCCCAAATAACTGTACTGAAAATAATCAGTTAAAGTAACGACTTGAGACCATCACTAATCCCAACTAAAATACAGTAAGGTGTCGAAATCGTTAGACGTTTAAAAATTTGGTTTATACAAAGTTTGGTTTGGTTTAAACAAAGTTTGTTGGTTTTCCCAAATTAGCAATTAAGGTATCATTTAGTTTGTTAGTCTACGAAATATGTATTACAGTATTCAGTCATACTAGACAGCTGTTGCCGTTTACCTGCTAAGGAGTGGTGTTCCAAGCGAAACATTGACGCTGAGAGCTTGCTCTGTGTCATAATTTCCTTTGGGATTGCAAGCAGCAATAACCGCACATCGGGTATTTAATTTACATATAATACCTGCCTGGAAGCAAAAATGTACATTTATTAATTCTAATTTTTTTTTTCTAATATAAAATAGAGATGCGAACACGGAATACGTGTCACATCAATATTCTTACTATTTTTAAACTAAGCTTAAAGCTTGCGCTATGAAAATAGGACTAACTTGCTGGTCTGGAGTGAGATTCGAACCCGCGACCTTCGGATTACGAGGCGAGAGTCCTAACCAAAAGACCAAGAAGCTACTAATATGTCTATTAAATCGGTAATAACGTGCGAACTCAAGAAGAGCCACACTCCTTGTTTTAAAGTGTGTCAAGTCAGAAAAAATCTGGGTCACCTTTATTGCATCTGCTGAAGGTAATCATCAAACTTGCAAGTTCATATAACCGACACGCAGCATCACTTTGATTTCCTCACACGCCTTCCCATCCAAAAAAGGAATGAAATCACCGATTGATATTGCTCTTTTTCCAAACCTACTTGAAAAACCTACCCGCAAGCTGGCGTTCAACAATGGTATACAGATCCGTTTATCACGGGTACTAATCGTACAGCCCTCGGATGTCAGACAACTTACTTTGGCAACAGAAATGGTCTGTTGTTCCATGGCCTCGTGAATGCTCGCTCTGTCGTGTTCTCTCATCTGGGCCAGTTCATCGATGCAGCACGCTCCTCCGTCTGCCAACACCAGGGCACCGGCTTCCAGTTGCCATTCACCATCTTCCTAATAATTTAAAGCGCAACAATGTCGGATCCACAAGTTTTAATACCAAATTAGGCCTTTTGGTTAGTATGAAACCTTGTAGATCACTTGTGAAAGCAGTACGGATAATACTCAATCATCAACCTTGGGGAATCAAAAATATTCAAATTTTAAAAAAAATTGACACAACTATCGTCGCACATATAAAATCACAGCCAAAGATGTGCTGGGTATGGATATTTCTTTATTTATTTAATTAATATAGTATTTACTTTATGAATTATAATACAATACTACAATTATTTGTTACAATGTATTACTACCAGTAAGTTAGAAAACTCATTCTGGGAAGAAAATTATTATACACTACTTTTTTCAATTGTTTCAGCAATATTGTAGATTGACATTTAAGCCGTGTATTCACTAGGGGACAAATTATCTCTCAACATTACGCGCGGCGTAGAGCCTACGTGATGTTGCAATGTCGCACACTGTTCCGCGACGTCGCGCGAAACATAGTGGGGCATTTCTACGTGCCGCGGAAACGTTGCCATGCGCACGGTACTCGAGCGAGATCACGGGGACATCGGGCTGCGCATCAGTATCACGTGGTATGTTTACAAGTGAATGCGCGTGCGCGGTATCTGTCAACTGACATTTAATGTGGGGAAACAAAATTATTGTTCTCCAACTCATCGCCGTACAATTTTGTGGGACACTTCCAACCGTGAATATAAAAATAAAATGATGTGAGGGCCAACAGCGTTCCTTAATATTGTCTTGCTTGGCTATGGAAGGCCTGATTATTTGTAATAAATTGTCAAAACCAGTTGTTGTCATTCGAGTGAAATTGACAAAAGATCCGTCAGATATTCGAAGATCGCATAAAATATCCATCCTTCTTTTTTTTGCAGTAAATAATTTCGCACCCACTATCTTTTTCTCCTCTTACGTTTCGATAAACTCGTTAAAATAAATATTTATGCAGCTGTCATCATCAATTTGTCCCCTAGTGAATACAAGGCTTAAAATAAAATAATTAAAAAAAAATTCCTAAACAAAAAATTAAAATTCATAACAGCTTTTGAATTACGGAGATGATATCATCTCAGGTCCTAAAAAATAAGTTGCCAAATTTTGAGTCCGATCGGTCAAACGGTACAGATTTGCACTTAAAACAAATCAGGGGCGGCGAAGAGGTAAAAGGGGAGGGGGGAACTTTTGCCTATGTTACCCGCCAAGTCCTAAAGCATATGTATGCAAAATTTGTGTAGAATCGGACAAACGATGTAGATTTATATAGATATCTATCATTTGTATAGATATGTATCAGGGGGAGGGAATGGGGTAAAAGGGGAGGGGAGAAATGTCACCTATGTTACCCGCCGAGTCCTAAAGCAAAAGTATGCAAAATTTGAGTCGAATCGGACAAACGGTGTAGATTTGTATAGGGAACAAACAGACAGACATTGAGTTTTATAGGTATAGCTAATGTATAAGTTTGCTCCGAATCATTCGCAATCATTTCTTATATGCGACGTGCCATCCTGTTTTCGAATTAAAAAAAACTGCACATATATATATATAAGGAATTAAACGAATATTACATCATTTTATGTTCCTTTGAAAGATAGTTGGTTAATTTATTGTAGTTAATGGTGTATGTTAATTCATGTAAACAAATTTATAAATGTTTATATCATTATTTTTATTTACTCATTATTTTCCAAATACATACGTAGTATGTTCGAATAATATTGAATCTTTAAGTTTTCCTCCCAAATAAATGAAGCACGGGAAGTTTCCTTCAAAGAAGGCCGTACATGAGTGGACAGTGTCCCGGTAGGCCCTCAACAAGTCGATTGACCAAGCACAGACTTTGGTCATGCAGGATCGTCGTGCAATAGTCTGAGAACTTGCAAAAGAGGTGGAATAAGCATTGGATCAGTACATTTAATTTTGACAGAAGATTAAGGCTTGAAGAGAGTGTCCGCAAAATTCTTTTCAAAGCTGCTAATAATGGAGCAGCTTCTATCATATATCACCATATATTATAATAATGCACCCACCCATGATTTCTTGGCCAAACATAGCATTTTCCTGGTTTGTCAGACTCCCTACTCTCCCGACATGGCTTTGTGTGATTTTTGGCTATTCCCCAAGTTAAAAATGCCGTTGAAAGGGACCCGATTTGAATCAAGAGAATAAATTATACAGAATGTGATGCCCAAGTGAACGCCATTTCAAAATGCATTCCAGAAGTGTCTTCAACAATGGTGGGACTGCAGCAGTCGTTGATTGAGGATATTTTGTTGGTGTTACTAATACACACACACTTTTCTCAAGTGCCTTGGGAAAAGTGTGTGCGTTAAGCAAGGGGATTAGTGAAGGAGATTGGAGTATGGCATAAGTATAGTGTGTGAATAAATGTGTTTCCGCTGACAAAACGTTCGATGTTTTTTGAACACAATAGTACATACAATGAAATTTAAAAAATCAATTTTCAACCCGCTGAGAACTACAAGTACTATAAATATAAATTGTTCAACACTTAGGATGGGCAATATAGGTAAAAAAAATATACAGAACGTTGAAGAACACGAAATATAATAGTGAAAGTCACACACTCTTAGAGCAGTACAAGTTAATCCAGCCTTAGTGCTGCCAGATCCAGATGTTAATACAGATCTTGAAGTCATCATGGCGCCAGCTTTCAATAATTGTGATTTCCCAGTCCCCGGATCTCCGACTAACAGAAGGTGACATTGTCCTCTCACGGACCTGTCCTGCTCCTCCTTTGGGGAAAGTGCTTTCCTCGGTGAAGTGTTTTCTCTTTCCAAATTATGACTTGACCCTGTCACAACAGTTAAAGCTAAAGCCAATTTTACCATGTACAACCCATAAACCTGAAATAATATGTCATGTTCATTTGAAAAGTTTGATTTACAAAAAACTTAAAAAGAACTTAAAACATGTCCAGTAATGAATTTTTCAGAATCGTCTATCACAAATGTTATGAAAAGTTTAGTTATTAACATATTAGGTCCTTACCCATGAAATTGCCATTTTCTAACATTGACTAGTTTGAAGTTCGATATCTTGCGCTCGATTTGGAATTTCAAATTCAAATTAATGTCACATTAAAACTATGACATTTCTTTTTTCAAAATAAGTTATTAATTTTTTTATCGCCGTTTGTTTCTTCTTTGATATCGCTGTGTCCGTTCCGTGGTTATTTTCAAATACGAGTTCCGTCATGGCACTAACGCTGCACAGACGGCATGCAATATAATCGAAGTGTATGGAACAGGTACAACAAATTAACAAATGGCATGTTTTCGTTTGAACGCTTCCGTTCTATTTTCAATTTCAACAACGAACCCCGTAGATGACCGGAGACTACTATCAATAATGACGAATTGAAATTTATATTGAATTGAAAGCTATAGTGTAAACAGATTCATCTTAAACCACGACAGAATTAGCAACAGCCTTCAACCTAAGTGACAAAACAATATTGATTAATTTCTATCAAATTGGGAAAATAAAGAAGCTCACAAAGTGGGTATTGTATAAGATTACTGAAGGACAAAGCAAACTCGCATCGAGGCTTGCCTTCATTTGTTATGTCGGCTCATAAATGAGGGAATTCTGAATCTGATTGTTACTTGTCATGAAAAGTGGATCCTGTATAATAATCGGAAACGTTTTTCACAATGGTTGGAGCCAGGGGTGGTAGTCAAAGGATGTCCCAAATACAAATTGAATCAAAAGAAACTGCTTGTGACAAATACAAATTGAGTCAAAAGAAACTGCTTGTGACAAATACAAATTGGTCAAGCCGGTGGAACTGTGCTGGCATAATTCATTACAGCTTTTTTAGATCCAGCACACTAATTATTGCAGAGGCATACTGTCAAGAATTGAAAACGATGATGGACAAGCTCGCTATCAAATAACCGAGACTTGTCAAATGCTCTAGTCTAATACTTCTCAATGACGACGCTTGTCCACACTGCACAAAGGACCGTCTTAAAATTACAGGAGCTTCGGCTGGAAACTCTCCGTCACCCGCTTTACTAGTCAGACCTTGCACTTACTGACTTCCATTGTTTTCGGAATCTGGATAACTTTTCACGAGGGAAAAATTTTGACTCTGATGAGGCGGCGAAAAATGCTTTTAAAGAATTCAATGATTCCCGTCCCCAGTATTTGTATTGAAATGAATAAATTTCCTTCAAAATGACAAGAGTGCATCGACAACAATGGCCAATACTTTGATTAATTAAATGTGTACTTTCATAAAAAAAAATTGTTTGAATTTTTCTATACAAAACGGCAACTTCATAGGTAAGAACTAATACTACACACACAGATAACACCTTGATTTAATATTATTATCACTAAAACCAAGTGGAACACTTAAATGTCTTCATAAATTGATAATTATTAATCATCTTTCTAAAGAATAATGAAATGTGGGTTTGGTTTTAAAATAAAATGTATCATTTTAACCGCCCGGTGCTGTAATCACGAATGTGAATATCTCTGTAAGTAAACTAATTACCGAATTGATGCTTTAGGCATTCCTCCGATTATAATTGTATATATAGTACATATACATAGTATTGCATAAAATAATTACAATCTGTAAATACATATTTGGCAGCCCTTGTAGACTAGTGGGCATGACACTGGCTTCTCACAGCGAGGGTTCCAGGTTTGATTCCCGGCGAGGTCACAATTAATCTGTGTGATTTACTCAAGCCTGGGTGTTTTGTGATGTATTTCACCTCTGTAATTGGGCCTCCTGGCCTGTTGAAGAGTAAAATTAAAAGAAAAGTATATTTACTGGACGCAACAAAAAAAATTTTCTCAAAGAAACTAATACATATTAATTTGTCAATTTCTGAATGTATTCGGGTGGAAAGCGGTGCACAGAGTGCGTTGCATATCTCGCAAGGCGCATGGTGCCAGATTGCCCATTTACACTCTGTAGTAGCAGGACGCACACTGGCCAAGTTAGACGTGTCTTTATGCTGATGAATTTTTTTTCTCATTTTTAGCATATTAACACTATAATTAATGCATATATTCACTTTCAAACATATCTTTAATTATATTAATATAATGAAAATGTAAAACATTCATATTTATCTGACGTCGCAAAAATGTGCTCGTACACTGAGTTTACAGCACCGGGTTGTGCGTTTTTATTTCAGTACCATATGGGAATTGTTAAGATATGTAAAGTCCCTTGCAGAAATTACCCATTTTGAAGGAAATTAATGAAGTGTAATAAATATAATTGTTTTTATTTGTTAATTGTAATTTTTATTACGGCCAGCAACAGTTCTAATGGGTTTTATTAAAAATTTAGTTTATGATTAAATTCTTGTAACCTTTGGGCATACAGAAGCTAAGACTACATCCCTTCCTTTCATCGGAGACATTTTATATTTGGACCAAAACTCATCAAAGTCTTTGATTACATCGGGGGCGATGGAAACGGCAACGGCCTTCTGGGCGTTACACACCTCCACATGGTTGGCTTTGAAAACTAGTTCTACTTCACACTTCTTGTTAACTGATGATGGATTCCATCTCCTCGTGACAATCCCACTGGAATTTTTTACTTATTATTTGTTGAAATTTAAAAATCTATCTTATTTATGTAAATAATAATAAAAATCAATAAAAGCCGAGATTGACTCCACAATGACAAATCACAAACATTGATTTTTATTTTTGTTGCATCAAATTTTGTTGCATTGTATGTTTTGAATCTTGTACAGTAAAACTCCATTAATTCGAACCCAGATAATTTGAAATTCGCCATAATTTGAAATTTTTCAAACTCATAAGTCCCAAAATGTTAATTTCATAGTAGATAAGCCCCGATAATTTGAAAACCCGGTAATTCGTAATTCGAAATAATTTATAGCCCCTTGGGTCCCACAAATCAATACATTTTTGTTCAGATAATTTGAAATTATTTTGAAATATAACAATATTAAAAAATTATTTCGATTTCTTCATAACTGAGAATGACAAATATGTTAATATCGGGTACTTCAGTGATAGAAATGTTGCAGAACTTAGTATTAGCATAATAGAAATGTAACGATCTTTGTAGTCGCATAATAAATGTGTTATCAAAATGATTTCTAGAAATATGCAAAAATTTGACATTTTTCACATGAATTTAACTATGTATGTAACTGTATTTCATACTAATAGTAACTGAAATACGTAAACAAATACAGCGCCGACAAATCGGCTCTGCGAGCATTTCAGCACATAAAAGGCGCATTGGGGTTATAAGGGGTAGGTACCTAATTTAATTAAAAATTTGAATCAACTGGCTTCTATTGCAATCTTGGGATCTTCTAGAATCAAATATTCAGTGTGATTTTTTATAGCTCTTTTTAGAGGTTGAAGTGAAAAATTTTAACACACAATATGAATATTATTCATATCTAATCTGCATGCATAATGATAACATTCAAAAACATCCGTATCAATATTCTGATGATCCAATACAATAAAAAGGTACATCATAATAAAATGTAAGCATTGAAATGTATCAGATAACTAATAATCTAACCATATGTTGAGATCATCACCAGGTTTGCAGCAATCAACAAGGTCATCCTCCAGAGTAACCCAAATGGAGCCAGGAATACCACCAACACTCAGCTTGTTGACTTGCTCCTGTAATAAAAATTTTAAATGCAATATTTTATTTAACAAATAAAAGTGTATTGAGGGTCATAAGGCACAGAGGGAGTAAGAACTTAATTATTTTGAGCTTTACAGGAGAGCAAAAACAAAATTGTGTCAATAGCTATTTTACTATTACATAAATGATTTCATTATTGTTTTTAGAAACAAAGAAAAAACACATTATGTATTGAATTGTACTGTTTCCTTATAAATAAACAAAAAAAAATAATGCTTACACCTTCATTAAAAATAGTTTTTTTTAAATACAGCAAAACTCAAAATTTGAAATTCATTGTAATTTTAATATACACAAGAGCCAAAATGTTAATTTCGTTCTTGAATAACCTCGAAATCCCTGGAAATTCGTAATTCAAAATAAAAATATGTATAATTTATCACGTAATTTAAGTCACATAATTAGAAAATATTTTAACAAGATTAACTAACAATGTGCATGGCTTTTTGATAACATAGGTGACATTTCCCCCCTCCCTTTTTACTCCTTTTCCCCCCTAATATATTTTCAATGCAAATCTGTACCGTTCAACTGATCGGACTCAAAATTTGCAAACTTATTCTTTAGGACCCGGCAATATTTCATAGGCAATATTTCCCCCCTCCCCCACATATATTTTCAATGCAAATCTGTACCTTTCAACTTATTTTTTACTAAACCCTTAAGCCGAGCAATGCCGGATGCAAACAACTAGTTTTAGATAATATTTTCAAAAACTTATATTTTTCTTTTGGGATGTTTATCGCCACTGTTAGCATTACCAAAAAGACCTGCTTAAGTGTTCTTGAGTACAAGATCTTGTCAGGTCTCAGTGCTTTAGTGCTCAGTTCTCTTGGGAACATATATTGCCACGAAGTTGAGTCCATCATTAGTCTCCAGTCTTGAGCTTTCTGATTATTGAAGATGAGACTTGAGACCTTTTCCCCGGGCCTCATAAAGTTCATCTTTGTAACATTCTCCTTGGTCAAGCCTTTGTTTAATGAGCCTCAGGCCACGGATGCACCCGTGCGACGGAGCGCGATCCCCACAGGCCACGTCGCATATATTCGACGGGAAGGTAATTAATGGTCTCTCGACGGCCGCTTATCAAATTTGAAAAACATGATTTTTTCCCAGTAGAGAAATCCCGTGGTGACCTGTCATTCTATTTTCAAATCAAAAACATCGCCGATTATAGCTTAAATCAACAATTACTTAAATGATAAAAAAAATCATTGCATTTCGACACTTACGTTAAAATAATATGAATGTGTTTTTTTTTAATATACGCATGGTTTCATGGTTTTTTCGTAAAAAGAAATATCACAAAAAATTCAGAAAATCTTGGGCCTTTGCCTATATGTTGATTGGAATTTTGCTGGCAATCAACAAAGGTTTGACCAAGAAGATAAAATAATTAAGAAATAAACTGTACTGAGTTAATGAAAATGTGTTCTTTAATGTTGACATATTTACTTATATCTGCATATAATGTTTTCTTAGTTATGTGCTAATGGGTGATTTGCTATCATTGTTAGTAATTAATATACTGTACTATTAATAAAACTGTACCTGCCATGTCATTTTGTACCCAGGGAAATCTTTCTGTCACTTATATTTGAGTCGTATATTTCCAGACACCGCTAACTCCATATCAAAAAAATTTACATCGGGTCAAGTAATTTATACCTTATTGTGCGAGATTTCATTACCTAAACTGTTAGTTTTTCTAGAAAGTTTATTATAAATGTAAACAAACTTTCTAGAAAAACTAACAGGGTAGGTAATAACATCTCACACAATAAGGTATAAATTACTTGACCCGATGTAAATTTTTTTGGTATGAAGTTAGCGGTGTCTGGAAATATACGACTCATTTCTTTGTTTATAGTATATTTGAAAGGTTTATAATTACACTAGTCTATTTAATAAAAAATACAGATTTTATATGAATAAAGGATTCAGAAGAGTTTCCACTTTAGAAAAAAAGTTAGGAGAATTAAATTAATCAAATACTTTTTTCAAAAGTAAAAATATTCAAGTTATCAATATCTTTAGATTTTCATATCAAGTTAAAATACCAACTTGAATTTTCAATTCTTGATAGTCTTTGCAATTTTCTCTGCTGACTGCATTGACTGGACCCATTGCTGAGCTGCGACACTGTATATCCGGGTTCTTACATCTCGTTGGAGCTTTGATAATATAACGATTTTCATATTTCCCCGACACAACTTGAATATATTGACATTTCAAGCATTTGTAACTTCTACGATATTCCAGCATTTTTGATTGGGTCACTCTCACAGCTGTACCTGAAAACAAAATGGATCAATGAAATTATGCTTTCAATTTCCAAATCGCTTTTATAAAGACAGATTTTTCATTTTTCAAAGACTAATGATAATACTATTTACATGTATGGAAAAAAACACTTCCTCTTTCTATTCAACTTATTTAGTTTACTTGAAACACATTTCACCTTGCGAATTATCAATCCGACAATTAAACTCAACACCTTGTAATTTAAAAAAGTTCGTAGGTTTTCAGGGCCATTCAGAATCCTCTGGTTTGAGTTTTTTGGGATATTCTGCCGTGTTTCAATGACCTTCGATTAACACATCAGCCCTGATGATGGGGGCCGAAACGTCGTAGAGACATGGATGAATATCCTACAAAACTATTAATTTTACATTTTATGTGCATGAAATGAAATGAGGTAACATTATATTCAAGAACACATTTTTATTGTGAAGTTGCAATTTTTTCAGAACAAAGTCCTGTGAAATTGAAAACCAAATTTATTAATCAATTAGAAAGACATGTAGAAAAATCAAATCAACGAAAAAATATTTGGCTGCTACCGGAATTCGAATTCAAATTATACTGATTAATTCACAAGGAGAGACATAGCATGGCACCTCTGTATCTTCAAGAGCTCTGCATCTCAGACAATTTGAATGGTAGGCACCAAACTTTCAGGTCAGCCTCTAATTGAACTACAGGGTCCATTACCAGAAGACTCGATTGTGTTTTAGAGAATGGGTGTTTGCATTAGCAGGCCCACAAGCATAGACCACTATACCTACCGTAATAAAGAACAAAGAAACAGAAACTTAAAATAAAGACTGAAAATGCACCTTTTCAGAAAATCATATCTGTAAGCTTGCACAGCACCTTTAATTACTAGTGACTAGTGAAGTACTAAAGAGTATAGCTTTGAGGAAACAAGAAGTTTGATGCAGACAAACTGAATGATCCTAATGTTGATGCAAATTATAAAAATTAGCTGGCAGTCAGGTTCAGGCATTGACAATGGCTTTCAGCGGAACCACTCTATGTTAAACCGTTAGAAATCATTTGACAGATAACGGAAAAAGAATGGGAATAAGTCCATAAATTTCTGAAAGCCTATTAAGAGGTTACAATCAAGTTCTAAGAAAATAAGCAGCACTGCGTAATAATGCCGCTTATAGCAGAGTGGCAAAACTTCACTTTCCTTCTAGATTAGAAGCGATTATTTGTTGTGACCAAAATGGCATTCAGTTGTCCACATATATGTTTTTGTTCCCTCAAGAGGCAAATGCTTGCACATCATTCAATATTGATAGTAGTAAATAAATTAAGGATGCTGTTTTCACATTAAATTGTAATTGAATTTATTATTCGATATTAAAAAAACATGGGAGAAAGCCATATAATAAAAATTGATTGTAACAAATCATTGATTAACTTACTTACTACTTACTTACTTACCATCACGCCGTTTCCTCGTGGGGGTAGACATACAACTCTCGCCTCATCCACATTCATACATCTTCGCATGCAAGCTCGCTGGTTGTTGAGGCTTCTAACGGGACCATCTTCCAGTATCTGGTTGATCTGGTCATGCCACGCCTTCCGCGGTCGCCCTCTCTTTCTGGCGCCATCAACACTTGCTGCCACAACACTGGCGCCAGCAACAACAGCACAACACAACTATTATATATCTTTCTCAACATTCTTTCCTCATTCATTCGTTCAACATGCCCAAACCATCTGAGCGACCCTTTTTTAATTCTATTAATTATGCTAAGATCAGCTTTGCTTTATCCCTAATATCTGCATTCTTTACTCTATCATAAATTGATTTGCCACACATACGTCTGAGGGATCTCATCTCCACTGCATTCAATCTACTTTCGTTCCTCTTCTGCCAGCTCCAGGCTTCGCTTCCATACATGAGTGTTGGTACGAGAATTCCATTATGTACCGCTAGTTTTGCCTCGGTAGACATATTTCTATTAGAAACTATTGTGTTCAAAGCACCGTTCACCCTATTCCCCGCAGTCACTCTTCTTTCGATATCTTTCTCAACATTCTCTCTTCTATCGAACATACTTCCCAAGTACACAAACTCATCTACCTGTTCCAAACATTCAAAACCTACAAGAATTTCACACGGTGTCTTACTTTCCTCTTTCTCGAAAACCATCACTTTTGACTTGTTTACGTTCATAATAAGGTCTCTTTCCTTGCATACATCATACATCCTGCTTACTAGTCTCTGTAAGTCCTATTCGCTATTTGCCATTAATACTGCATCATCCGCGTACAGTAAACAGCATACAATCAAATCACTCATTTTCGCTCCTACATTCATACATTCCAGTTCTTTCACACAATTATCCATATACAAGTTGAACAGCCATGGAGACATTACGCAACCCTGTTTGACACCTTTTGTAATATCAAACCATGGTGTGAATGATCCATTGATTCTTACACACGCAGTACTTCCTTCGTAAAGGGATGCAATTGCGTGTATAAGTTTACTGTTCACCTTGTAACCAGAGAGTACTTTCCATAAGCTTCCTCTTATAACTCTATCATACGCCTTTTGCAGATCTACAAATGCACAGAAAAGCTTTTGGTTTTTCGCTAAAAACTTTTCCATCAACACTCGTAGAGAGAAGATCTGATCCATGCATCCACTTCCACCCACAAAAGCCCCTTGCACGTCCCATACCTTTTCTTTCGTCACCGACCTTACTCTTTCTATCAAAATTCTTCCGTACAGTTTGCCAACCGAACTCAAAAGACTGATTGCCCTGTAGTTACCGCATTCCATTCTCGACGAGAAGAGCAGTTATTATGCCTCTCTACCTTTGTAGAGAGGCATAATAACTGCTCTTCTCCAGTCTAAAGGGGTGTAGCTCTCATTCAAAAATTGATTAAAGAGTGTGTGAAGCCACGTAACTACTAATGGGCCACCAGCCTTGATATATTCGGCAGCAACATTATCATACACCACAGCCTTACCATTCTTCAAATGCTTTATAGCACACTTGATTTCTTCCATACTTATCTCGCTGACTTCATTTCCGTCATTCATACATATTTCTGTGAGTATCTCGCTGGATTCTTCTGTTACAGTCCCCTCGCTCTCATATGTTTCTTGAAAATATTTCATCCATCTAACTTTTATTCCATCCTCACTCATTAACATTTCTCCATCCACTGATTTTATAGCTTTCATACCATTTGCTTTGCCTTCCGCCCCGCATCAAGATTTTTTCACCTCCTTCCTGAAAAATTTGATGTTTTCCCCGAAATTCTTAGACATTTTCAAACCTTCCTCTCTTTTCAGCCGCTCTTTCCTTTCTTTTACACCAGATTTCACTCTCTTCTTACAAGCATTGTATACATCTTTTGCTCTCGCATATTCTTCTCCACTCACTGTCAGAAGATAAAGCCACGCATTTCTTTTTTCTTTCACTAATTCTTCATATCATCATCCCACCCGTTCTTCCTTCCCTGCTTTGATGTTCCACAGACTTCCTTTGCTGATTCGCAAAGGGAAGTTTTCAAATGATCCCACGCATCATCTATACTAAGATCGTTCACATCATCATCATCATCGTTCACATCATCCTATGCTGAACAAGATCGCTTTGGATATTGATATATTCCATGTGTCTGAGGGGGTTTTCCGAAGCAGGATTCTCCTACACCTTTGACCAGATTATACAGGTCACTTCTAATTGTTTAATAATTGTTTAATAATAAATTAGTATTTTAATACACAATATGTATATGTGTGTGTATGTATGTATGTATATGTATATGTGTATGTATGTATACATATGTGTTTATGTATATGTGTATATGGATGTGTATGTGTATATGTATATTTTTAGATGTAAGTTAATAATATGTATGCATTGAACATAATGTTTGTAATGTACATATTATGTAATAAATAAAAATTGAAAATTGAAAAATCCTTACACTCAGCCTTTCAACAATTCTCCTTTCAAACTTCTTCCTAAAATCATCCTTCTGTAAATTCTCATTTTTGATTCTAGACGGAGTCGATATAGTTCTTTTCCTGGACTGCCAGCCTTGGAATAAGTTTATTCGTGAAACTACAAGAAAATGGTCAGTTTCCAACTCGGCGCCCCGAAACACCCGAGTATCAACAGTAGCGGCCCTTAGTCTAGAATCAACCACAACAAAATCAATTATTGATCTTTCATTACCTCTCTCCCATGTGTATTGATGGATCCTTTTGTGGTCAAAAAATGTATTTGAAACAAAAAGATTCCACTCCAAGCATACCTCAGGCAAACTTTTACCATTCTAATTCATCTTCTTGTCACTGTACACACCGAGAGCTGATTCGAAACCATATTTTCGAGTTCCCACCCAGCCGTTCAGATCACCTGCGAAAATAATTCTTTCATTGCTCCGTTTCACATTCATTACATCCCTAACATTCGTCTAAAATTCATCTTTCACTTCGTCTTTTTCAGAATTAACAGGGGCATAGCCTATAAGTAGAAATATCCCCGTGACTCCAATTTTGAACCGGAGCCACATTAGTCTGGCACTGACAAACTCATATTGTCTCATATACTCCACCATTCTTCTCGAGAGCAGCGCTGCAACACTCTGACACGCTCGGTCCGCCTCCTGCACCCCGGATAATAGCACCATCACGTCATTGTGCACTATCTCTCCACAACCTTTCTTCATGCTTTCGTTTATACACAAAATGTCTAGATTTATGTCATTCATACTATCACACAGTTCGTTCATCTTCCTATCCATTCCTCCCCTGATATTCCACACTCCCACTCTGCACTCTATTCTCCTCTTCGCATAACCTCCCCGGGTGATGCGGCATGGCTGATTGACTTGGGCATGACCCAGCCACCTTATTCTACTTAAACATTAGATAGACCATTATCCTACAAACTTTATTCCTTACACCTATACTTAACAGACACAGTTATATTACACATATTACACTAAAATAAGGGGAACAATGAGAACAAGACTACAAGCCACCTGACAGACTAAATTAGATTACACATTATTGTCTCTTAACACTATTACTACACTATATACACACTATAATATACTATTAAACACATTAAACTAAAATAGGTTGAACAAATTAAATAAAATATAATTGTCTCTTTAATATTATCGTCTCTTTAAACTACTTTCGTCCGGTGTCCTTTGTCCATCGTCTGGCCAGAAGGTAGTCCTCATATGTTGGCCAGATGTGGCGGGGCTGTGCCTGCCGAGGTTGCATCGGTCTTCCCGAGTGTTAGAATTCGGCTTGTATTGGGGCGAGACATTTTAGCGCGAATTTTTGTATTGCGTGCGCACTTTCTCGATATGTATTTAACATCTTATATATTACCATTATTATTATTATTTAGTATCGTTATTTATTTATATTTCGGTACCTTGTAAATTAGTCCATGTATTCCATTCATGTCCTTGTATCCTATTGCATTCGGTACACAAAATAAAATAGACTATGCACAAACTGCACCGTTTATGTCTAAGTGCCTAACCTCTTCGCGTTCACACGCAGTAAGATGTTCCGGTTCTACAAACAAGGAATTAAATAAACAAACCTGTCAGTTTTAGGAAACAACCCAAATCTTTATTCTTGGGGATTGTAATTCTGTGAAGTTCTGGACACACTGGAAGCCCATAAAATCTAGCAGAGACATTTTGTTTCAAAGTAAGTTTTTTTTGGGATGTCGAAGATTCTTCATCCAATATACTTTGTTGGGCTATTATTAAGTCCTTATCACATTTAGCGAGAGTATTCTTCGGATTGCACAATACGCCATCTCCCGTGTTTGGGTCTGCTTCAAATAGGTTCAAAAAACTGAAAATTAAACACAAGAAAAATATTAAAAAATCAAGACGTATCGAAATATTTACATTTATTTTAATTATTATAAAAAAACTTACTCAACATTGATAGAATAGGTGTTGTATAAACTGACATCAGATAAAATTCTCAAAAGATCGTCACGATGCACCGATAAAACATATTCAAGAAACATTGCACAGTAAAAATACTAAGATAAACAATATCTATAACACATAATAAATTATCATAACACAACTAGTAGTAGCAAATAGTGAATGTAAATATTAACAAAACAATAACGAGAGAACACAAAACGGCAAAACTCACTATTTTCTTTTATCTAGGCAAAAGATTCAAAATTCAAAATTAAATGCATAGACATCAGACATGTCAAATTCACGAGTTTCACCATAGATAAGAAAGGTAAACAGGAAGATGTTTTGATTGAAGTGCGAAAGAGAGCGAGTAGGTAGGTACCTAAATTTTGAATTTACATTTGTGTTGGCAGTTTCATTGAATTTAGTTATGTCTTATGTTAATAATGATTTTTATTGACTTTTTATTTGCTTTACTTCGAATATGATTATCTATTAATATCTCTTTTGTTGCAGTTGAGGTAGTAGTGGCTTATTTCGTTATTTCACGTAAATTTGAGCGTTTTGGCGGAGTGAAAAAAAAAATTGTTTGAAATTATTATGCAAAACTGGCCATCGACACATAAATTCTATGTATGTAAAAAGTACATTTATTTAACACAAATTAGCAGATAAGTTAGGCGCTGCAGGCGGCTGTCTGGGCCGCTACGCGGCCGATCGTCGCCGCTGTATGGCTATTGATGACGACCACTGATGTTTGCTCGCTGCTTGTGGTCGGCTATGGTAGCCGCTTCGCGGCTGGTAGTGATCGCTGCGCGGCCTTTGATGTCCACAATCGGCAGTCGTCGACGGTAGATGCCAATGGCCAGCCCAACGGGTGGCTATGATTCGCGGCCAATGCTGGCCACTGCGAGATGTCTGCTTGCTGCAAGGCCATTCTGTCGGTTAAGGCAATCGCTTCACGGCCAGTAATAGGTCTCGAGGGCGGCTATCTTTATATAATAATTTCTGTCTGTCAGTTCGTAACGTCCATACTTTCCTGGAATTACAACTTTGAATAATCAGAGCGTGACACGCAACCAGCCTGCGGGCCAGGCCACACGCAAAGGTCGCTGTTGATTATTATATCCCGTGATTTTTCACGGGTGCGCGGCTAGTTAAGATGTAATTAAGACAAAGTATTTATTAAGTATCTATAACCGATTAATAAGCCAGAGCGGAGTTTTAAAATTAATATTTTGATCAAATGTTTCTAAATCAGCCTTTTAAGCTCGGTTGGCAAACTTTATGGAAGAATTTTGATAGAAAGAGTAAGGTCGATGACGAAAGAAAAGGTATGGGACGTGCAAGGGGCTTTTGTGGGTGGAAGAGGATGCATGGATCAGATATTCTCTCTACGAGTGTTGACGGAAAGGTTTTTAGCGAAAAACCAAAAACTTTTTTGTGCATAGAGTTATAAGAGTATGGAAGTTATGGAAGGTACTGTCTGATTACAAGGTGAACAGTAAACTTATACACGCAGTTGCATCCCTTTACGAGGGGAGTACTGCGTGTGTAAGAATCAATGGATCATTCATCAATGGACCAAAAGGTGTCAAACAGAGTTGCGTAATGTCTCCATGGCTGTTCAACTTGTATATGGATAATTTTGTGAAAGAACTGGAATGTATGAATGTAGGAGCGAAAATGAGTGATTTGATTGTGTGCTGTTTACTGTACGCGGATGATGCAGTATTAATGGCAAATAGCGAACAAGACCTACAAAGTCTAGTTAGCAGGATGTATGGTGTATGCAAGGAAAGTGACCTTATTATGAATGTAATGGTATTCGAGAAGGAGGAAAGTAAGACAACGTGTGAAATACTAGTAGGCAATGAATTTTTGGAACAAGTAGATGAGTTTGTGTACTTGGGAAGTATGTTCGATAGAAGAGGGAATATTGAGAAAGATATAGAGAGGAGAGTGACTGCCGGGAATAGGGTGAACGGTACTTTGAATGCAATAATTTCTAATAGAAATATGTCTACCGAGGCAAAACTAGCGGTACATAATGGAGTTCTGGTACCGACACTAATGTATGGAAGTGAAGCCTGGAGCTGGCAGAAGAGGAACGAAAGTAGACTGAATGCAGTGGAGATGAGGTCCCTTAGATGTATGTGTGGTAAATCCATGGATGATAGAGTAAAGAATGAAGAATTAGGAATGAATGTAAAGCTGATGGTAGCATAATACATTGAATAAAAATAGGGTCGCTCAGGTGGTTTGGGCATGTTGAGCGAATGAATGAGGAAAGAATGGTAAGAAAGATATATGATGCACGTGTTGACGGCGCCAGAAAGAGAGGGCGACCACGGAAGACGTGGCATGACCAGGTTAATCAGATACTGGAAGATGGTCCTGTTAGAAGCCTGAACAACCGTCGAGCTTGCATGCGAAGATGTATGAATGTAGACGAAGCGAAAGTTGTATGTCAGGACAGAAGAGTATGGCGCTTTATCCTCTCTGCCTACCCCCACGGGGAAACGGCGTGATGGTTAGTTAGTTAGTTAGTTAGTTATGTTTCTAAAACACTTAAAAATGCTTTCAAATTTATTAATAATTCAAATTAATTTATCAGTTGTCAATTGTCAAATGAACACTCTTCGCCAGATAATCATATTAAAATGTCGTCCAGTACTCATGACATATTCAAATTGGCGCTTTTTCTTCTAATTCTGAACAAAATTTTTTCGTACTTCTTAAAACAAAAAAATAATAATAATCCAGTAACTGTGTTCTTAGAACATATAATATAAAAATATCGTTAAAATATAATATGCTGGTGCATGATAGGAGTTAATTGAAAATACTGATCTTCAGGCGTATTCTAGTAGATATGTAATAATATGAAAGAATATCATATATATCTACGTTAATATAAGGAATATTGCTAAAAAACCACTTTGAATAATAAAATATATAGGTATGTACCAGTTGTGAAATCTATGTAGGTATACTAACTTATTAATGAGAAAAAAATAACAACAGATATCTTTAGTATAGTCCTGTGCAATATGTGAAGTATTCTTGATTCGAACATAGGTATATATAAAATTTTCAAAAAATTGATTATGTGCGGATGTTCTTATGATGGAACTGGAGAATGTTACATTATGTAGAGTGATCACTTAAGCCAGCTCATACAGGTTGTAAGCCCTAAGCCATCGTATAAGAGACTTCCATCCACTTCTCTCATATATAAATAGCTTCGTCTCTGTGAGACTTCTATAATGTATCCTTCATAAAAAAAATCACATTTTAAAAAGGATATTCTTGCACTAAATATAAAGAAAGATCTATCAAGTACAATATCATCGTAAAACAATAATGAAAAGTCACACAAAGTCGATAAACTAATTTTGCATTTTTGATTGTTACTGTTGATATGTATTGATATGTACAATGTACACACGCAATAACCATTTATAATTGGTTTGGGGACAACTTTCATATAATGACATATTTGTTTTTATGTCCTCAAATTATTAATGCTTTGCAAAATGTGAAATAAAAATAAAGAATCTATTTCATTTAAAAGTATATTTTGTATGAATAATTACGAGCTATAGCCGTTAGAAATTTGGGTGGTTCATTGTTGAACAGGTGACCCTAAAAGCAAAAAATATGGTTACACACAGAAAGGGTTTGATCTAAATTATGAGAAACAGAGCTGAGATACATTTGAGAAATGGCAGGTGTCACAGGACAGGACAGGGCAAGGAATGTAATGATAATAAGGGAATTCGCGGAACATGATCCCCTTCGAATCTCCGTAGGGAAATCTCAGCAAACCCGCCTAGAACCCGCAGCGTGGGTGGCTACGGAATTATCTACCTTTCTAGTCTAAGCTATTATTTTTACAGTAGCCTACAGGAAGAAGGCTCTCACATAATTGAAGAATCTTTACGAGAAAACAATGAAAAACAATAATGATATAATGTTTCCTTCAGATGATTTGTTTGGAATATTTAACGTTCT
Source organism: Agrypnia vestita (assembly GCA_016648135.1). NCBI lineage: Eukaryota > Metazoa > Arthropoda > Insecta > Trichoptera > Phryganeidae > Agrypnia > Agrypnia vestita. The sequence goes on along the minus strand of JADDOH010000353.1, from coordinate 371,471 downwards.
TGACCCGAGACAATTATACCTTAAAACCATACTTATAAAATTCCACAAGGACAAGCTAAATTTTAATCGTACACAACAAACACGGGTTACAAGGCTGGCAAATACAATTAATTTCGAGATACCTAAAAGGAAAACGTCTTTTGGGCAAAGATAATTTAATGTCACTGCACCGCTTGTTTTTAACAAGTTACCTAATGAAACTAAAGAAATAACTCTACATAAACCTTTTAAACATCATATTACTAAGTTTATAAAAATATTCGGGGAAACGGCGTGATGGTAAGTAAGTAAGTAAGTAAGTAAGGTATGCTAAAGAAATGATCCGCCCTTGACCTCTGAATTGGCAAAAACTGATTTATATAATTTAAAGTATATTATAATATAATATTTATTTTTGTAACTATTTAAATTCTTATCTTAATTTTGTATGTGTATTTTCTTTTCTTTTAGATTTAGGTATTCCTATGATTTACTTTATTATTATTGATCTATTTTAACTCTTACCTTTATACTTTCTTTAATTGTCATTTGTTAATATTAGGTACATAAATATCATATGAGAATAACTGCTACAGAACAGGTTTTTACCTAGTGTGGCAGTTATTAGTAACTTGTATTAATAAATGTAAACAAACGATAAATAAATAAATAAAAATAAAATAAATAATTTATTTAAGGATAAGATAAATATATTTATTTTCCAAATTATAAATTAATTTTTAAGCCTTCAGCTATTTATCATTAACCAGTTATCAACGCTATCAATAATGGTATATACGACAAAAGCCACGTAAGAGCAGGCTTGACACCCCCAGACAGTCATATGGATCCTGGAGCGTGGAATTTGATCCAATCCGCAAAGGCAGATGTCCTGGTGAACACGTCGGGGTAGCCCGTGGCGCAAGGGATGCCGAAGGACGCGATGCCGACCAGGGCGCTGCCCATGACGAGCGGCGCCCCGGAATCTCCCTTTAAGGAAAAAAGATTCAGAATCATTTTACATTTTTGAGTTTATACATTTTACAACTAAACAACTTAGGGCCGGTTGGTTGATCAGTAGTAGGGCAATCTATGCTTTTTCCTACTACTGGCTGTGCCCGCGCGGCTTTGCACGCGTAGATTTTTAGTATACTGTTTGGATCGTCATGGCACTTTCGCGAACCTTCTAGAACATCCTCACTCAACTCACTCACCGACACAGTCGGCGCGCCTATTTTGAAGCACTTGCGGCCTTCCCATAACAAAACAATGTGCTAGAAAGCACATTCTCGTCACCCACTCCCACCCACGCTCAGCCACCCCCACCAAACTGGCATATTTTCGATATGACACCAAGAGCTATCCACCACCATAACCACCGGTGGGTGGTTGTGGCTGGTTGTGGAGAAAACTTGGCGGGTAGGGAAACAAGGGTTTCTTTTTATATACATACTCGTATTCGTATTGATATTGATTACCTACTATTACTACTGATCAAACAACCAATCCTTAGAAACCGAAAAAATACCACAACATGAATATTATACGTACGTTAATAATATAATTAAAAGTATTATTTTAATAAGTCGCTGACAAACATTTTTTATTAATATACAAAACCGCAGCCCATCCAATCGATGGATAATTTGGTCTTAATTCTTAAATCAATATTTGCGATGGAATTACCCTAAGACGCGATGATCAGATTATATAGGTAAGGCTAGTTTTTTGGGAAAACAAAGGTACCTACCAAATTTTTATGATGATGTTAATTTCTATATTTGATAAATGAACCTTCAGAATAAAGATATCCCAAATCCACGATATTTTTTTTCAAATTTAAATCCTTTACAATTTACAAAGAATAAAACGTCACAGATATATATTGGAACATTATATTATTTATTTAGGACCGACCAGTAGTTAACTTCCCCACTCTGCGAATATCGATAATAACCCAACATGCGTGTAATATGTTAAGATTAGCTAAATGGAAAAAATATATTTTGGAAGGGCTCGGATGTCTTGCCTAAATTTCCAATTTTCTTTATTCGGCCTTGTCTATCAAAGAAAAGGGCTCCCTTGGCTGAAAAGCAAATCGCCCGAAGCCCTTAACAGAAAATTAATGATTCATCAATTATTTGAAAATAAAATTAAGATGAGGAAATACTCGTAGATTAATCCCGCAGATCTCAATTAGGTGGGTAGATGATATGAAAGGAGCTATGATTAATGATTTCCAAAATATTTTATTAGACCCTAGGTTTACTTCCCAGGATAATTATCATAGGTACCTAAAATAACGTTATTTCTTCAGTTTGTTCTGATTTGTACACGCTTAAGTGAAATTATACTAATTTAATTTAAAGTTTATTTATTTATTTAGTATCACTTATAAAGTGTGTGAATTGGTTACTTAAATCAATAATATTACTGCTTTACCTGATATTTTTATGGTGACTTTTAAACAATGATCTAAATACGAATTTTTAAAGATCGTTTTGGTTGTTACACAATTTATTTTCAAATTAGTTTACCTAGTAAGTACATTGGGGATTTACATTGGGCACAAAATAATTTACTGTTGAAATAGCGGTTATATTAAGATATTGTATGATTACTAACAGATATTGTATGAATAGAGATGTATATCATATATCTGCCATATCTTACACTATATGTAGGGTATAAAAGCAAAGGCAACAATAAAAAAAAACTAATGCACTCATCGAGGATTACTTATTTATAATGTATTGAATTCGAGATTTTAAATAAAACATAAATTTATCCGGAACATGATTTTGGAAGGGATAGACACAAAAAATCTATAATTCAGTAGGTACATTCTAAATTAGTGATCCTCGGTGACTGCATTAAAAACATTTTTTTTAATTTTTGCTACCGCACACATTTTTATACCGCACATATTACATCATATTTAAAAATTTAAAAAAAAAAACAATTTTGTACTATTTTACTCTGCTATTATTCAAGAAATATAATTATTTGAAGTCAAAAATTTTGCTGCACACTGATTTTGAGAATTTCATTTTTAATAGTTTGCATTGGGGTATATATTTATAATTTTTAATATTATATTAAAAATTGAGAACCATCAGAAAAATGTCGTGTAAAACAGAAAAATTAAGGATACTATGTAACGAACATATTTGATCACCGTGCAAAATCGCTCGACTGATTTAAAACTTGTGTAGATTAAACGGTTTTGTATTATGTTGAAGTTCGTGTGAAACGTCGATATACACAAACTAGAAACTGGATTCGTATTTATTATTATTGTATAAAAATTCAGCCGATCACTGAAGGCAGACAAAATTCTTGTCTCTCAAGAAAGAATGTCGATAATTTTATTTCAATGCCTTTAACATGTCTTTTGAATTTTTCAATAATACTACAAACAATTTTTAAGTGGATCGAGAGTCCCAAATGAGCATTTTTTAATAGGCTGGGCTGCGATGTTAAAAGTGATTATGAGTTCCCTGCAACTTAAAGTCAAACAATATTTTCAATCGTTTTCTTCTCACTACTTTAACTTCTCTTTTTATTTTACACAAATCTATATGATGTACTTGAATCTTTTTAAATGCAATTTACACAAATCTATTATATGCACTTGAATCTTTAACAGCAATCTAAATTTACACAATTCTATTATATGTACTTGTACCTTTTAAATGTATATCTGCCTTATGTTATTTTTTAAATTTATATTTTGTATGTTTGTAAAGGCCAAAGGGCGTTAAATAAATAAATATTGTTTCATTGTTTCTTACATGACATGATCCTTCTCCAACAGCGGTAAACGTGCAAAGTTGCGTGTCAAAGAGTGGCCTCACGTTGCGATAAGCGTACTTGCAGGTTTTTATATCGAGCAATGTCAAATTGATTATCTGCATATATGGAGTCGATTCCCCGGGATTCTGTGAATATTGGACACAATCATAGAATATATTAATTATTGAAAAAGCCTCGATTGAAGCGTACAACAAAACGCTAATGTTTCATTTGAAGATTTGTGAAAATGTTTTGCTAATATGTGAAAAAATCATGCTTACAGAGACTGCACCGAATCCAGTGAATGTCAAATTTTCCCCATTGTTGATAAATTTGTGAAAGAGGGCGATTGGTTTTGTTTCCTTATTAAAATATATATAGGTGTCAGTAACCAAAATAGCAATGTCATTTTCTTTCGTGTCTGTGCTATAACCCTGGTGATTTATTATTTTAGAAATATTGTATTTGTGTCCGTCTAACATTAAGTTGTTGGTTCCGACCACGACGACAACGTATTCTGGAAGAATCCTGAAAAAGTATATTGAAAAGTTAATTATTGTTTAGTTGAGATATTGTTATTCTAGTCTTGGGCAAACATACTCGCTTCTAGTATTCGATCAATCACGTATGACGGCATGATCACATATTGAACGTGTTCAAATCTAGCATTATGTGGAATGTAGGTAGACATTATCAATTAAGTTAATCAATTGTATTGGTTGGATATGGGATATACCTACTATTTCACCTCGGCGGCTCGCAGAACCGCTTTCAGGGAGTATAGGGACGAGACAAAGCTTTCTGTCTCTATTTAAGCATTCGTTGAATAATTGTTTAAAAAATTAAATAAGGCTGTATTGTTACAATTTCAGTATTAAAATAATGTGAAACTTTATGTTGAAATATTCAATGTTAAATAAAATAATGTTTAGAAAAGCGGTAACTCTTGATTCATATTTAACATAATGTAATGTAATAAATACATCACTAGTGTCTTAAAGATACTGCCACATAAGAATAAATATTTATTTTTGTATGTAATAGTTATTTGAGTAATTAATTCCAGCAAACTAAAACTTATTAAAACGAACTTAAAACTGACATTAACTGTTAAATACGGAAGCACTAAAACCTTTGATTTATCTGCAAGGTTAGTAGGTACATATATTGTAAGAATTTGATAAAAAGTAAAGACAACATTTATCAATAAAACAGTCTAAATATTGTTATCTTTTATATTTTACGCAGAAATATTTTATTTTGATAATGTGTATACGAATAAGAGCGTATACTTATGTATTTATATATCATGTGATAATGGATTTAATATATTTGTTTTCCGGGTTGAATTTTTTCATAAGCTGGATGTATCATTTTTAATTAAATCATATAATAGGTACATAATTTAAGACTCCCGTTAGGTCCCAAATTAGAGAAGCTTGCAGTTCCACGGTGATGACGTGTTTAAAAAAATATCGAAGTTGTGTTACATTTAGGCATATGTCAACAAATTTTAACTATTAATGTGATAAAATGATACCTATCTATAGGCCGAAAGATAAGGAAATATTAGTGATTTAAATACTATCTGCATTGCAAAAAACCTGAAAAGAACGATTTTCTGCTCGAAGGACCGATAAATATATGGTATGTTTAAAGGTACTGACACACATGCTCATTAGTGGCACGTGAGCATGCGCAGTATTGACCTTCTTGAGCCATTGCTATTTAGTAGCATGTGTGTACGCACATTGCTAGTAATGAGCATACTCATTACTAGCACGCTCAAAAATCAACTGCCGGTTGATTTATGAGTATGCTCATTTGATTTGCGGGTGGAAGGGGTATCTTTTGAGCATGTGTGAACAGGCTTGCTTATGAGCATGCTGATGTCATTCGTGCTTAGCATTTATATTCTCTTTTCTATGCCTAATATCGATTATCAATGCGTCAGATGAAACAAATATGGCGCATCGGGAAGATGACAAAACATTACTTTGCGTGATTTATAGGAATCACGAATGTCTGTGGAATACTCGGTCACCGCTATGTAAAAATAATATAGCAAGACAAGAAATAATGTTTATGTAACTTTATCAAAAAACATGAATGATTAAAATCTTACGATAAAAATTATAAAAACTAAAATCCAAAATGTGCGGATGGAAACTCGGGAACCGTTTTGATTTATTGGTTCACTTGAATTTCCTGTTTCAGTTTGCAAAGTTTCCATTTTGAATAAGAGCATATCTATTCTATGACGAGAGCATGCCAGTAATAAGCTTGTGTGTTTGATTGTTAGCTCTGAGTATGCTCACTCATGAGCATGCTTATTTTAAGCATGCTCATGAACTAATAACGAACAAGTGTGCACAGTTGTTAGAGCATGCTCAAAAGTAAGCATATGTATCAGTACCTTTATAAGTTAACAACATTCAATTTAAATTATTAGTCCATATTAAGAATGCTTTTCATAATACGTAGGTATATTGCGTTTATGGCGTTTGACCATGCTTATGGGCATGCTCAAAAATAAGCATATGTATCAGTACCTTTATAAGTTAACAACATTAAATAAAAATTATTAGTGCATATTAGAAATGAATTTCATAATACGTAGGTATATTGCGTTTATGGCGTTTGAGCATGCTAATGGACATGCTCAAAAATAAGCATATGTATCAGTACCTTTATAAGTTAACAACATTAAATACGTTTGGGGCAGTTACGTCCTTAATTTACATAATAATAATAATTATTATTATATACGTAATAATAATTACCCAACAAAACAATGCGCCGCTGACAGTATGGCCCTGTTTGAGATGATGGCGCCCCCACAGACGTGAGTTCCTCGGAGGTTCTGCAGAGAGGCGTGGTAGGGCGCCACCCTCGGAAGAGCTGGAGAGCCTCCGACTATCCGGGTGTCTGATCCCTCTTGAACATACACGTTACCGTAATGTTACACCTTCCTTAATACTGCATATTAATTACAACTCAGTGCTCGTACTAAACTATTTCTAGCCAGTTTACATACAATGAGCCATAGATGCCATCACCGATTAATCCTTAAGGGATGCGTGCTACAAGATATGTAGCTCTCTTAATCCCTATCGAACATGACGAACATAACACAGGAATTTTTCCACCGCTCAATGTAGCGAGACAAAATAATAATTTTACTGAGAAAATTAAACTTGTACGAAAATTTGATAGAAACAAAATAGATCCGAATCAAAATAGTCGGGACAAAAATAGATATGTCTTTAAATTTAAAATATGTTTTACTTTACTTTGTAATACACACACACACACATACGAGTTATTAAAATACTACTATGCTGGCTGAAGTGTGGTAGATAGAATAAAGAAAGGAGTGCTGAGATGGTTTGGTCATGTGGAACATATGAACATATGAAGGATGAGTAAGAAAAATATATGAGGCGAGTGTTGAAGGAATAGAGGGCGTCCGCGAAAGACCTGGCACGATCAGAAACTACAAGTATTTGAGGATGGTCCTGTTAAAAGCCGCAACAACCGTAGAACTTGTATGAGAAGATGTATGAATGTGGCCGAAGCAAAAGTGGTGTGCCAGGATAGAAGAGTGTGGCGTTCAATCATCTCTGCCCTGCGGGGAAACGGCGTGATGGTTAGTTAGTTAAAATACTACTAAAGTTTCGAGAGGAGCAGTCCCTCTCATCATCAGGTCATAATAACTAACTTAAATACAAAATTTATCAATCTAATCCGGTAGGTCAGGGGGGCGCGCGGTGGGGAAGAGTATTTAGGGTATTTATGGGGAAGGGTGGTAAGGGATGATGAATAGTTTGGAAACCTAAAAAAGACCTAAAAAAATTGAATTCTAGAAACACATTAATAAATAATATCACATTTCAGTCCAGTTCACCACTCCTAGAGCTGTTCGGGGAAAAATACCCTTCCCCACCGCGCGCCCCCTGACCTACCCGATTAGATTGATAAATTTTGTATTTAAGTTAGTTATTATCTATACCTGATGATGAGCGGGACTGCGGCTCTCAAAACTATAGCAGTAATTTAATAACTCATATTGTGTGTGTATTACAAAGTAAAGTAAAACTTATTTTAAATTATAATGTTGCACCACGAAGTATCTGTCAAATCTTTCAATGATATTAGATATGTCTTCCTTATTTTTTTATATAGACTGACGAGTAGTTTAATTTTTTATTGTTTATTAATCATACTATTATATATACATAATATTTTTACCTACAGTGTACGTTGCAAAAATGTATGTTGCAGTTTGCACGCAAGAAGTTATTAACCTGTAACATTATACATATTCGAGATTTGACCGCTTATCAACAAATATTAACTGCGGGGTATTTGACATCTGATTAACATCTGAAATTATGCAGAGCATTGGTTTGTATGTTCCTGATAATTACACTAGACATCGTCAGCATAGATTGTTTCACATTCCAATATACAGGACCAACCTGCCGATGGTTATGCCTGTTGGAAGAGCCACAGCTATGCCGAACAAAATCGCTTTGGGTATTGATATATTCCATGTGTCTGAAGGGGTTTTCCGAAGCGGGATTCTCCTACACCTTTGACAAGATTATATGTTATTTTTAATTTAATAAATATTTTCATTTTTGATATATACTTCCTAATATGTATGCCTTAAACATTTTGTTTGTCATGTACATATTATCATGAAATAAATTGAATTGAATGAGTTAAAAGAAAGGAAGTAAAAAAAAAAAAAAAAAATCTGTGAGTCATGAGTTTTTCGGGGGATTTGAAAAGGTTATCCGACGATTTTTATTAACTATATACAGGGCTATTTGTAAAATATTAATAACCTCGCAGGACTATACTCCTGCCTTGATTATGAGTCGAAAATGTTCAAGCTATTATGACCTAATATCAATAGTTAAGGAGATATGCGACATCAAAGTCTGCATTTTTTTTTCAATATTTCTGACTTATTTTTTGTAAAACGTTGGACTATCATTACAGTAACTTATATCGAGTATGAAAAATTCATTCCCCTTAATAGAAGTCAAATAAAAAAATAAAAACCTTCGAATTCTAATTGGAATACATTCCAATTGGAATTTTTTCAGGGTTTTAATCATTTTATTTAACTTGTATTTAAACGAATGAATTTTTCGTAATTGATATTAGTTACTGTAATAAAAGTCCAACGTTTTACAAAAAAATAAGTCAGAAATATTGAAAAAAAAAATGCAAACTTTGATGTCGCATATCTCCATAACTATTGATATTAGGTCATGATAGCTTGAACATTTTCGACTCATATTCAAGACAGGAGTATAGTCCTGCGCGGTTATTAATGTTTTACAAATAACCCTGTATAATAAGACGACTATTAATAAAAATCAATAATAACTCGCCTAAAAAAAAGATAACAATTATTCTATTTCAAAGAAAACGATTTATCGCTAGTAAAATAAATACAACTTTTAAAATTATAACCTGTTTCCAATAGCACAAAAATCCAAATAAATATCAGGATACTGGTTTTCACCATTTTTATTATGTACTAATATAATTTTCACACAATTTGAACATATATGTACGTAATAACTTGTCACATACAACGTATTTGTTTATATTGTTTTATGATACTGTAAATTTATTATCAAGTCAACTCGACGGGAAATTGGTGACGTAGTAGTACCTATCAGTGGCGTAGAAAATTATAACACTAAGTATTAATTATACAAGTCTCACAGAGTCGAAGCTATTTACGTGAGAAACATTACGGAAGTCTTAATAGGATGGTCAGAGGGCTTGTGACTTGTGTTAGCTGTATATGGCTTAAGTGGTCACTTTACATAATGCTGCGTTCACCGATTAAAAATACAGAGGGAATTATAAATTTTCGTAGATGGTTTTAGCAGAGTTCCTTCAAATATTTGAAATAAGACATTATAAGGATAATTTATACGTACAAATTTCATAAATGTGATAATGTTTTGAGGTCCTTACGATGGAATCCTTCCATACATGTTTTCCTTATAAATAGCTTCGACTCTATGAGACTTCTATAATTTATCTTAATTAAATATTATCCATCACTCTGCGGACAAAATCCAGTAATTGTGATCTTAGAACATATATACAGGGTGTACCAGAGCTAGCAGCAGAAACTTGGCCGGTAGATTCCTGCCTATGTTATGAGTCTAAAATATTCAAGCGACTATGACCTAATATCAATAGTTATGGAGATTTGCAGTATCAAAGTTTGCATTTTTTTTCAATATTTATGACTTATTTTTTGCAAAAAGTTGAGCTTTCATTACAGTAACTTATATAGATTATGAAAAATTCATTTGCTTCACTACAACTTAAATAAAATGATAAAAACCTTGCAAAAAAAACTTTTTTAAATTTTTGCTAGGTTTTTATGATTTAATTCGACTTGCATCAAAGGGAATGGACTTTTCATAATCAAAAACATAAGTGAAAACCTAAGAAAATTCTTAAATATTCATAAGTTATTTTGCATGAAAGTGATATGAAGGTTTTTATTTATTTATTTTATTTTATATTTATATATTTTTTTACTATTATTATTAAATTTATACATATTTTCTTTTGTTATAGATCGTACCAAGCCTTGAACATAACAAAACTTTAAAATAAACTTAGTAATGAGACTAGGTAACCGATCGAAATAATAAAAAAAACATGAACATATTGATGCATGAAAATTATAAAATACATTCTACTCCCACGGCAATTGATTTATCTTATCTTGAAATATTGATAACATTCATATTTAGTTTATACATATGCGTTTTTTTTAAAGATAATGATTTGTGAAATCAATCAGGATTATGTGGTAGACAATTGTGAAATTATTTTGTATTACAATATTTAATTTGTATTTCTTTGTCATATACACAAAAAATATTATTTATTGTCACGAGATCGTGGCTGTGGGAGGCAAATGAAACACATAAGTTAATTAAATTTTTATTTATTCAATAAAGTCAGTGGGCAGGAATTAAGTCGGAGCACCGTTATTTAATGCACACCGATTGACATTCCTGAATATTTCACAAATACATAGGTAGGTACTTTTCTATTTTGCTAGTTTATAGTCAACCGTGCGAGTTCACAATTTGCTAGTTTCTATGATAATTGCGTTCCATTCTCAGAATCTGATAGATTCCGAAAAATTTTGTAGAAATTTTTAACTTATTTACTATAAAAGGTATAGATATATTCTGCTTCTTGCAATTCTTTCTGCAAGATAATACAAAAGGTAATAGGTAAAGGTATAGGTAATATAAAAGGTATAGGTATCATCTACTTCTTGAGCAGGTTTCGGCATTCTTAAAGTATTAACAGTAATGGTATATTGTAATTATTATAAAAAATAGCCGCAGTTATTGTTAACTTAATGCTTTTAATTTATTTATGATCAAATTCTGCTTTTATCAGTATTTAAATACTTAGCGGGTAAAATAATAGAAAATAAATAACATTGAAGATCAAGCCATGCAATCGACTTGTGCATCTGTTGAGAATATCCCAAAACATTGAAAAACCTGTCGTTACAGAGCCAAAAAAGTTATGGCTGTTCTGGTAAGGGATAGTTGGGTAATCCCTAAAATAATATTGTAATTATTTTATGGGTTACCCAATTAATGTAATGTATATATATGCTGAGCCTCTGGAGATTTCTCGAAAGCCGAGCGACCTCTGGAAGTGTGAAGAAAATTGTCGAAACATCTAGAAAGCGGTGTCACCTACAATAATTACTTATATATTTTTTTATATTTTGATTGACTTTACTTCGATTTTTGAATTTAATTTTATTAGTATACAATCGTGTCCCGACGAAGAGGCCATGGGCTCTGAAACATATTGATATTTTCAATAAAAAATTGGTGAAAACTAAGTTTTTTTTATTAATTGTAACAATATTTCTTATACTTATGTTTTAAATTGACCTTTGGTCTGAATTAAATGGCGTCCTTGAATTATAATTTAATGCTTGTCATTACCATAATCTGTAGAATTCTGGTTGTTATTCCATTCTATATATACGGTTAGAATCATTGTCAAAGGATGCCCGTTGGCAAAAGGTATCAGTGAAATATAATTTTTGATGCATTCAAAATAATTGAAATTATACCGGAATTCGATCCTTCTTGTCCATGACATATTAATTGATGTGCCGATATATTGATTAAAAACGAAATTGAATTATGATGCGGTTTAGTGAAGTTCAGAGTTGGATGAATGATATATAATGTGGTACGCTCCTCCCCTCGATGTTTCGGGCGTCAGGCTCCTTACAGAAGGTCACTTTGTCATGAGAACAAAGCAGCTAATAACCTCAACTGGAAATGGAGTAACCTTTAGATTTTATAATGAACGCCCAGTAATGGACAGGTAGCCATTTTGAATAAGCGCTCCAGGAACAATATGGCCGCATGGGAAAATTACTTCCTTCTTTGGTTAATGTACCGAAAATTAGAACGCCTGCTGGGGGAAATATTATTATTGTCTGGAATTTCACTGCCTTTTTGAACAAACCGGCGTGAGTTATGGATTTCATTACACATGAAAAATAAGTCTCATTTTTTGCGACTCCGGAGACACAAAAGAATTAAGTAATAGATTCCAAATTGAGGCATTTCATTAAGAAAACGGGTATAATTTGTAACATAAGGTGCTCTGAAGAAAATTTCGTTGTCTATCTTCCTGTCAATTTTTTTAAATTAATACTTAAAAAATATCAAACAGTTAATAATGAATACCTCTATCATATACATTAGGGTGCTTTAACAAATATAAGTTTTTTAGGGCACACTTATTTATAGATATGCTTTCAATATCCAAAAAAATATACGCGTATTTTTTTATTTCTCATTTAAATTTATTATTTTATTATATTTATTTATAAAATTTTTGAAAATATGCGCAGTTTAGAGCAATAACAGCGAAGCTTCAGACCAAACATGTCACTGCATGCAGCATCAATAAGACAAAAAGACAATAAGATAGGTTGATCACACTCCTTTCCCGACCCGCGTAGTATTTTAAAGAGTAGTAAGCGTGTTTAAACGTATAGTATGGTTTTATATACTATAAAGTTTTTTGAGAAATAACATACCTACCTTTTGTTCTAAGACTGAATTTACTATCGTGCATATAATGGCGTTTACAATTAAAGTGGGGTAAAAAAAATCGGAAAATGATATCTTTGGTATCTGTCTAAAGAGCTTGTTGCTTTTGCATACTTCGATGATCAATGTTCCTTGGAAAGTAAATAGAGGTTGGTAACCGCCCTCGAAAATCAGTGATTGGAAGGTTCTCCAAAGCGTGCAACCCTCAAACATGGTCTCATTGTGGTTAAACCTTAGCAGATTTTGTTACAAATCATACACTATGTACTATTCTGAAAATAGCGATATTGGGATGTCAGATCTTTATCCAAATCTTGACAGGTATGTATAGCATTGTATTGCGGCCAATTTCGATGTTTTAAGTTTGACAAGTTTGAAAGATACAGATATAGTAATATTGCTTAGTTCAGAGTACGATTTTTTTAAACACAGTCGCCATTTCGTGTGATTTTTTGACGAATATATTAGGATATGGAAAGTCAATGATGAACACAACAAAGCTAAGACTTTTGTACATTATAAGAAAGTTGTAGACGATATAATAACGACAGGAGCAGCGCTCATGGAAGAGTCATCGGTGGTGTAAATACAATCGTCTTCACTCCACCGATGAAGAGCACAAGCAATATTTACTCTTGGCGGTTCAAAGTGGTGTGCCAGGATAGAAGAGTGTGGCGTTCAATCCTCTCTGCCTACCCCTGCGGGGAAACGGCGTGATGGTTAGTTGGTTAGTTAAAGATTATTGACGAAAATTTCGTGACCCAAAAAAGTTCACGTTGATGTCATCTTCAAAAATTGTTACATATTTCTTTTAATTATATTTATTTTTTAATTTTTAATTAATTATTTCATTAATTTTAATCTTAGGTTTTACCAAATTTTCATAAAAATTTGCTTAAAATAATTTTAACGGCTTGAAAACCAAATTATATTTTTTATTTAAGCCCTTAAATTTCACACCTGGTAGCGACTCTTAAAACTTCTTTAGAAAATCTAAAAAAGAAATACCGAGTAAGTTTTTAGACATATGAAAACATCAAAGGATGTGTCGTAGAAATTTATTTTTTTTAAATTTCATACATTTTTGATGCACCATAATGTCCGTATTTAAGATATTTTTTACTAAGTATATATTTTTTTAATTTTAATTTTACTTGTTTTTTGCAATTTACATATATGTATATGCCAAACTACTCAGCAGGTTTGCGGCAGTTTATTAATAAGTCAGTTTGTTAAGCTTTTTATATAGGCCTATATACTCATTTATTTATATGAATACACATATAAATAAATGAGTTAATAATGACAGTCTCAATCGCCTTTTTTCTGTACTGTGGTAAAAAATAAAAAATATCATAGGTATTAAATCATAATTTTATCTTATTTATAATAATTGTATATATTGTTCACACTAGAATATCAATTGGAATTTCGCAGAGTTTTTTATCATTTTAATCAACTTATGTTCAAACGAGTACTGGATACCATACTTCTTTAACCCTTGTGCAATAATTGAAGCTAAAAACCAATTGAAATAAAAATATATTATATATTTCCACAAAATTAAACACATAAATATTATTTATCATTAATAAATTATTCATATATAATAATTCGACGCTCCGCTAGATCAGAACATAATACGGATAGCTTCCTGTATCTATGTACATACATAGATTCCCAAAATCCATTCCAGTACATAAATACAGATGGCCTGAAGAAGATATCTGATAACATAATAATCTTCAATTTACTTGAAACTACGATGGATAAGCATACATACCTATACGTACAGTGCCGGTCATGAAAACTGCGCCGTCGTAAAATATATTTCATATTTTTATGTAATCAATAAGTTAGCATTTCGAAATTTCGTACTAAAATGATTTTATTTAAAAAAAATGTAACTACCTCATGTATAATTAACTATTGATGATCTTCTGTGTGAAGTTTTCTGGGATATTTTGCCGTGCATGTGTGACCTCTCTGCCCGTTTCGGGTCCTATTGCAGGGTTCGTCATCAGGGCTGATGACGGTCGTGAAAACCTGAGAACATTTTTAACTATTGGTGATATTTCTAAAAATTTTATTGCATTGTATTGCTGTTTTATAAGAATTTTTAAAAACCTGTTTTATAAATTAATTTAAATGTCAAGTTGATTGAGCAAGTAAGCTTTATACTGCTGAGCAAGAAGCACTCTTTAATTGTGAGAACGCGTAATAAAACGATGCATTTCACAGGTACCTCTGTAACAAATACAGGAAAGAAAATTACGATCACATTGTATCTATTTCAAGAAAAAACATTATTTTTAAACTCAATTTCGGCGTGTTTATAACTTTAATGAATATTTCATTTGCATGTCAGTCATAATTTGCGTTATTTTTTCCTGTTTTAACATTATTTTTGTGTTTACTAAAATTTGATCTTATTTCACAAGCCTCGATAAAAATGCATCTCAGAATGGTCTCCAGTTAATCTTTTATCTTGCGTATCCAGCCGCAACTAGTTCACATTTTCTGAAATACTTATTTCATCGGTCATGCGAGCTGGTGGCCAACCGGCGGCTTCACGGAGCTCGGAAGTGCATAATCGCAGTCCAATGCGTTGCCTATTAAATCATATTGCAGAACATGGATTCAGGGTAATAAATAGCCTGGTTATAATATTGGAACAATACCGCTAAAACCGAAATGAGAGTCAGTCGTGTCCTTCACAAATAACCCTTGACTTTACTGTAACCATATGTTGCAGATTATATTAGGTGTACCCATAAGTAATCAATTATTTAAGTGGCAACAAAAAATAATATAACTATATTTTATTTTATTTTTAATCGATTTAATCTCCATCGTATATAGGACCTTTTGCCATCTTGTTGGTAGACTTTTAAGAAAAATATGCTTCTAGGTGTTTTTAAAGCGTCATTATCAAACCCTACCGAGCGCCCACTTTGATCGCTATCAGACAAGTCAAAATCACCATCGGAAAATTTTCTAAACCAATGTTGGCACTTATTTACTTTCAATACGTCTCCATACACATCACAAATTTTCTTTGTTGCAACCGTTGCATTAACATCCGATAGAAAATGAAACAGCATGCAATAACGTAAATTTTCTAATTTAGTTGATTGTCCGCCATTTTACAACAGAGTATTAAAAAAAATTAAATTTAATTGTCACAAGTCACAAGACCACGGATTATAATATTGCGTATAAAACACGTCTTACACGTTCACTTTACTGAGCTTGACTGAAGCAAATATTCCACACCAAAAATAATTGATTACTTAAGGGTACACCTATTATTATTGTCTGCTTTAGTATGTGTGTAATTATTATCTGTTTAATGTCTTCAAATCACATAATATATTTAAAAATTATGAAATAAAACACTGAACTTTGTTTTTTTTCACTATTCCAAAACAAAGTTCAGTGTTTTATTTCATAATTTTTAATAATGGATTTCCATAAAGTCAACGCCGAAACGTTCACTTACTTGCATATATATTTTACTATATGCCATTTCGTTCGGCGGCAGTTATGAAATAGTACGCTGGAATAGTTTAAAGCTGCACGGAGGCAAGCTAGTTGTCCAGTATAAATGCGAAAAGCCAGTACACAGGTGAGACGAGCAAAAACTCACCTCTGGGTCCTCCGATTTGCAGAAACTCAGCACACCGCTGGAATGGAACGTATTGTCGTGTCGTGGCTGCAGGAGGAATTAATGAAAACGCTGGGATTTAATACAGGATTTATTGAATACCGATTAATTAATTAAACTAACGTACAATGTCACTTATCGCTATTAAATGTAACGCTTTTCCTTAAATTAAACTGTTTCGCAAATTTTTCACTCGTAAATAGACACTTTATATTCGCTTTGACACTTTATTCACTGTTCACTAGAATATTCCGTCAATTTCTGCACTTCTTACTATTCGCTTTTTCTTTCTATAGAATTGCTGTCGAATTTCCGCTCGCTTGGCATCACTGCCGCCACTGCTCGCTTGGCCGGACTGAACGCCGCCCGCGGCTACCTTCGCTTTGTTATCGCCTGTCACCGCGTTCAAACAACAACTCGCTCCTTACTCCCGTGTAACGTATTTATATTGGCTAATGCTGTTATCCAGACGTTTCCAGTGTTACTTACCATCTAATAGAATCTAATCAATATTTCGATTTAAATACTGGTTTCAAAATTTAACACAGAAATATTAGGGGTTTTTACTTGAATATTTTAAATTAGGAAAAGTATTAATAAAAGTAAAATGCCCTCTCTTAAGCCTGTTTCCATTACAATTACCATGTATCTACTTAATTTGTAATCACGCTCCTTCTTATCCCCTCCCACCATACATCTCACCTATCTTTATTTGAAAATTAATTTGAGTACATTTATTGTCCTCAAGAAGAGAGCGTCGCTCTCTAAACAAGTTGAATTTTTACTCCCTTTCTTTTAACTCGTAGCGTCTGCTTGCTTGTCTGTCGGAAAATTTTTGGATCGATTTTTAACCCTTTTTTCGTGATGCAATTGAGCTGACACTTTGCAGGCAGACTCTTGGCGACGATAAAAATGATTTTAAAAATTTCGTTTAAAAAGAAAAATAGTATAATTTTGGATTTTTAGAATTTTTATATTACTCCCTTTCATAGCACGCCCAACGCCTGGGCTAAGCGCCAAACCTGTTTCTACCAGTAAATGAGAAAGGGAATATTGTAAAAACTTGGTTTTTATGGGTTAGTATTTTAATATCGTGCTATTTAAAAATAAAAGTAGAATATCTAGGCGATGCAGTTTTCATTACCGCTAATGTATAATAATTCAGCCGACAGATTAGAGGATTGACGGGCTTCAGTATTCGCGAGGATTTACAATGCGGGGGAGAACGTCTTCAAGAGCCGTGTTTGGAATTCATATTGTCATTTGATTTGTACTGTACAGTACGAGAAAATTCAATTTCGAATGCCTCTGAGACGATGCGATGTTATCTTAGGGGAATAATACCATAATATTGGAGCGTGCTTATTTAAATATGCTTCAATATTCATGCAATAATACATTTTATAACACTGAACAATTTTGGATGATTTAATACTAGGAATAGTTTTCTGTTTGAGAAATTAAATTAAATTAAAGAATATGTATTCCACTTTTTTCGAATGTCATTAATTAGTCAGTCATTATACAATTGTACCAGAGTTAGCAGCAGAAACTTGGTCGGTAGATTCCTGCCTATGTCGTGAGCCTAAAATGTTCAAGCAACCATGACCATATCAATAGTTATGGAGATATGCAATATCAAAGTTTGCATTTTTTTTTTTCAATATTTCTGACTTATTTTTTGCAAATAGTTGAACTATCATTACAGAAACTTATGTCGATTATGAAAAAGTCGAATAAAAAGATAAAAACCTTGAAAAAATTTAACAAAGCTTTTTTTATTTTATTTGTTTTGCATTGTAGCAAATGAATTTTTCATAATCGATATAAGTTACTGTAATGATGGTACAACTATTTGCAAAAAATAAGTCACAAATATTGAAAAAAATACAAAATTAATTATTATAGTATAATTTTGGATTTTACGAAATTTTTTATTACTCCCTTTCGTAGCGTCGCCCGACTCAAGCCCAAGCGTGGAGTAAGCGCCAAACCTGTTTCAACTATTAGTAAAAATTTGGTTTCTATGGGTTAGTTTTTGAGTGTTGTGGTAACTATCACCAAATATTTGTTATTTTCAGAAAAATACGGCCAAATATATACGATGGATAAATTAATAAAAATATCAAAATATTTTTTATATATAAATTTATTTTTTAACTTATATAAATATATTCACCAAACATCGCTCCGATAGTTTAATGATATTTTCTTATAAACAGCAAATAAATAATTTCCATAAAACTTAAAATCGATGCTCCAAAAAATATTCCTGCCGTCCCACCTACAAAAACTACCAAAGACAGATTAGTATTCGAGTAACTCAATTGAATACTTCAAGGATTATTTAATTTTTTTTTATTACCAACATGGTCTAGGGGAGTCCGGACCACCATCCTTCTTATTCTCGTGCTCGGAATACATTCTATGTAAATAGATATGACGGTTCCACGTTCTATCAATTCCTCCGTTAGTGCTCCAGTGTTGGGCCTAAACACATTTTTATTTATTGTAGTTAAATAAATATAAAACAATTGAAGACCCCATGGCAAGAAGTTGTTAACTAACATTCAAGTCATTTTGAGATAATTAGACATTTGCATTTCGCCTTTTGTTTTATTGCTAATTCAAGATTAATTTTTATTGATTTATGTCACTAAAATATCAAAAAAGTATTTACAAAGTAAAAAAAATACATTTATTCACAAAAAAATTAAAATATACTAATTTTCCCTAAAAAAATGTAGTTAACAACCATTTTTTCGCCTATGGAACTCATTACACCTTTTTAAACTTGGTAAAACACGAACATCAAACAACCCTTCAAATGCTATCCGTTTTTACCATCCATTATCCAAAATTACAAATACCTGGCGTGTTAATTAATTTTACAAAACATGGTACGTACCATTTAAAATTATTGAAAAATAATATATAAGTACATATAAAATTAAAAACAATTATATGATAGTACTGCCGGAGTAAAATTTTTATTAACCATAAATATTCCAATCAAATCGAAAGGCGTGTTAATTTCAGAATGATGGCATGAACATGTTATTATTGAAGATAACATGTTCTTCCCATTAGTAACTGATTTGATTTTTATGAAAAAGTGTAGTTAACATGTTCATCCCTATTATTTGAACACGTTATAATTATTTTTAATTTCTGAACTTATTTCTAATGGAAAGAGCGAACACTATTTAGTTTAGAGGGCTTATTAACTCATTTTTAACAAAAAAGTTAGTTAACATCTTCTTGCCATGGGGTCTTTAATTGTTTTTTAATGTAAGAAGTTACTTACGTTTTATTCGAGAATACGACATCATACTTAGGTTCCTCGCAAGAAGGGAGGCACTCGCATTTTACATCTTGATCGTCTTCGTTTGACTTTTCTGGAAGTGAAATAATAAATATGCATTTTCTTGCTGGAATAAAATTTGCATTTGTGTAAAATTATGCTTTTTATAAATATAATAGATGTAACCTGGCAAAAATGACGGTACTTTTTCATTTCAGTTCCTAAGGAATAAGTATTTATTTATTTATATAAAAAGAAAGAAAAAAAATTACTATAAAGAATTTTTTTTTAACTGTAGATATAATAATTTAAATCTACTGAAAAGTAAAAACAATTTTTTTTTTTTTTTGCATCAATCTCCACATAAAAGGTGGGCACATACGGAATTGATATAGATTGCAGAATTATGTTTCTTGATGGATTATGTTTCCATACTTTTATTTGCGAAGTAGGTAGGCAAACAAATTTTGGCCAAAAATATTTTTTACTTAGTACTACATTTAAATAAATTGTGGTTTTTAAAAAAATGTATTTTTTTCATGTTATATAATTTTTTAATCTTAATATTATCCAGAGTACAAAATCGCTTCGGTAGAAAACTAGCGCCATTTTTTGGTTAAGTTCGTTAACTATTTCCCATATAAAACTGTCCATCTATTTATTAACTATGATGGATTAATTGTTTGACTAGTGAATTCATTGAGAGTACGTCTATATGCTAAATTTCAAATCGATTGGGAAGCGGGTGAAATATCTATTACAAGATTCCATCCAGACAGACAAACATGTGCTAATAGGCGTGGTAAAAAGAGTATCATCAATTATTATTGAATTGTGTTTTTTTTTTACTTCCTTTCTTTTAACTCGTCTGCTTGCTTGTTTTCTAGACAAAAAAAATTGTATCGATTTTTAACCCTTTTCCCGTGATCCAATCAAGCTGAAACTTTGCAAGCAGACTCGTGGCGACGATCAAAAAGATCTGTCAAATTTTCGTTAAAAAATAATAATAATTATAGTATAATTTTAGATTTTTAGAAATCTTAATGGTTTTTTCAAATTCGAATCATTACAAAAGTTTGATTACTACCAACGGCGCCGGCGGCCCGATAACGTCACGGAGTATTTAAAATTTGAATTACTCCGTCGGTAGGTATAATAGGTACTTCACTGCGGATTTCGAAAATTTATTACAATTGATTCATAGATGACAGCACACTTCGGTTTTTTGGGAAGAAATCAAATAATAAAGACATATTTTTAGAGATTTTTGACATAGATATTGTCTAGACATGTTTCATTTTCAGTCAATCAATTATTACATGTTAGTAAACTTAATTTACAAAGAAATGGAGTAAAATAAAAACATGGTTTTTTGGGTGAGTTTTTTTTACAAATATTTAATAATTTTACCTTTTAAATTCGTGAGGCACACGAGGCCTTTTATGTCGCACATCGGTTCAAAACCTATAATAAAAAAAGGATTTTCAACAACACTTTAGGAAAATACTGGTGAGTAAAATTTCGACCATTATATTTTGCAAATGATAATAAGTGGATTCGAGATATTAGCTCTGATATTCTCTTGTCAGTTTTCTCTTTATTAATTCAGTGAGATCCGCAGCAATAATCAATATCATTTCTTGAATATAATTAAACTAATTAACTTTGTTTACACCACTAAAATGTATGTATTTTAGTGGTGTAAACAAAGTTAATTAGTTTAATTATATTCATAATGAATAACTATAAAATTATAGCAAAATACAACAGTATAATATCACTTCTCTTTGGAATTACGGCCCGAGGATGATATTATGAAAACGACTTATATGTTTTTCAACGATTTTTGTTGATCAATGAGTTAATAAATCATTTGATCCATCAAAATTAACTAAAAGCAAGAGAATAACAACAGAAAAGATAAAAATGAACGAAGAAAATCAAATAGCAGAATTGCTAAGATGAATAGGAATGAGCTAGGCTGCATTGGCAAACTCAAACATATTTTCGAGAGCAAAGAGATGCCAATTAGCCTTAAAAAATAAGCCTTTGAATCGTGCATACTGCCAGTGATGACATAGGTATGGAGTGGAGACAATGGCCTTTACAAAGAAAAGTGTAGAAAAGCTCAAATGCACACAACTATCCATGTAGAGATCCATGCTTGGAGTAAGCCTAAGAGATAGAATTAGAAATGATGAAATTAGGCGCAGAACTAGAGTAGTGGATATCATGGATTGTGTAGCGACGTTAAAATGGCAATAGGCAGGACATGTTGCAAAGCAGGATGCTACAAGTTGGATTCCCAGAGTTCTGAAGTGGAGATGTTGGAAGAATAAAAGAGGCGTCGGAAGATCTCAAAAGAGATGGGCCGACGATATGACTGCTGTGGGAGGAAAGAAATGACTACAATTAGTAAATAACAAGAAAGGATGGAAGGGTATGGAAGAAGCCTATATCCAGCAGTGGAGAGATGTAGGCTGAAGAAGAAGAAGAGAATAACTATGTAATTGTGGGAGACTAATTACTCATGCTGGGAAACGTGTAATGTGTGCAGTTATTATATTGTAAACTTTGAGGATTGTCATCTGGATCAGAAGTAGAAATTTGCTTTGTGAATGAAACTTTCAAATTTTTCCTAACAGTGCTAGAATTTTTTTAAATATATTCGAGGCTGTAAATCTTTTCCCTTCACTTATAACAAAAAGCTGCTAAATTTATTTTCAAGAAATGTGTTTTTAAATGTTTTAGTAGTGTTTTAGTGAAAAAATATAATAACATCTTACGCCCACTTCTTACTGATGTAGTATTTTTTACCAGAAATTACATTTTTTTATACCAGCGCCTGCAGTGAAATACATATGAATGTGGTAGCTGTATCAGGAGGATATGAAAACACAGAGATGGCATATTGATTAAGTGGCTAGTGTGAGGGAGAAAATTACCTATCCTCGGCAGCATGTAGTGTGTACAGTTCGCTAACTGCCATATAGCCCTGCAGTGCGTGACGCGTGTGGAATAGCTGTATCGGGAGATCATGAAGACACAGAGATGGCACACTGGTCATAGTGTGAGGGAGAATAATTACCTATCCTCGGCAGCATGTAATGTGTACAGTTGCACTCCGCCAGCTGCCGCATTGCCCTGCAGTGCACGATGCACGTGGAGTAGCTGTACCGGGAGAACATGAAGGGAATGGTCGGCAGTTCGTGTCCAAACAGACATCCTCGTTTCTTAGCGACCACAGTTAATACTTCGGCTTCGTTGCTCGTCTCTTCTATCTTGAAAATAAATTTAGATGAATCACGTGTCAGTGTTTTTTATTCAAATTAAGGAATTTTTTATATTTTTAATTGATACCTAAGGCATTTTGTGTTGCAATATGATTATTTTAATTTATACTGAACTAAACGACGTATTAGTTATTTGGTCTCTACTTTTTTGTAGTTAGTACCTAGATACCGAATAACCAAGACTGCTTTTTTCATGTATAGTACAGTGTTTAGTTAATCTAAAATTAAAAAAAGTTAAGCTAAAATCAACGAATTAAATTAAATCCCTTCCTTTATTAATAAAAAATATTACATTGTGCGTTTGGAAGTCTATATAAGAAGTGAGATCAGTCGTTTCACCGACAGCTGATGTCGGAGGACATGTATTTTCATACCATGTAAATGATTGTTAACTATAAACAAAACGGGTAGCAAATATACGAAAAGAAAATAGGCGAATAATTTTGTAATTTTATCAAAACAATTAAAGGATATAATACGTCGATCTTTTAGCATGGTCCTATATTAGCGTCAACGGACATCTTCTTCGAGGACACAATGAGTATTACATCTCGTAAACAGAATCTGATTCTTCCGGACGGTCCACGATTGCATAGCAATGAAACACTTTTGGGGGTTTGGCGGTTTTTTGGAGCAACTGCTTTTAGGTCACCACTGTCATGTGACGGGAAAGCTCCAAAGGCGTAGAACGTTTGATGATTTTATTATCTCGATTAAACAAGTACAAGTTAAACATGAGTATGATTACAAAGACAATGATAGATACACGAAGGGCGATAGCCTCTGACCAATCGCCGGAGGTCGATGAAAGACTGACATGCCCACATAGGGTGTGGGCCGCTTTTTATATGATTTATGAACAAAGCAGTTTCCTGAAGTGCGGCCGTGTGTGTGTAGAGAATTCATAAAAAATGCTGACGGTGCAATGAACTGCAGGCCGCGCGTGAGCCTTGTTCGTTCCTCGATTTGCTTATGTGGCATTCTTGCCACTGTGTGTGGCCTAGATTGGTGGTTTCTGTATTGTGATTTGAATTCCACACACTGCTAAATATAGTAGTAAATTTGTTTATTTAATGCCTTTTTTTACATTAAGGCTTTTTAATGTTAATTAATAATTTGGCAGTGATATATAAATCGAATAGCATGGGTGTTGTAACTAAGGTACGCGGATATGCCTCTACATTATATTAATACAAATAAAGTATTTAAATTGGTAATAAATAGTTCATGGCTCATTTATAATCAAATATAAAGATATTTAAAATATCATAAATATCATTTTTTTGGAAAGATTTCATTCACGAATACCAAATAAATTCTACGAACTTTTCGATTAAACCACACATATTTTTAGCATTTTGCAAGCCTAAATTTTTATTGAAATGTCGCTAAAATTATCATAAATTTTCGAATTTTCACGTGGATGCGTAGTGTATAAATCAAATCACTTCTGCCACATTGGAATAAATTCCTTATCCATCGTTCCACAGGGGAGAGGGAATCGTAAAAGTGGAAGAAAATTAATCGTGTCAATAAAATGAAATTTTTACGGGCAGAGAACTGCCGGCGAACCGTAAAACCAGCTGATGTATTACTGATAATTTATAGCAATCACAAACATACGGGGGAAGTATTGTTTTTGAACTTTTGCCAAGATTCCCCCGCATCGGATAAAAATGGCAGCCAGAATTCTAAAGGTACATGTATTATTTTTATAATACATCGTTTTTCAAAATGTAATAAAATATCGTCAAATAAAAGAAATTCGTGTACTATTGTATTTAGCTATTACTTTGTGGTTATTCGTTATGAATATAATTAAACAAGTCAACTTAGTTTATCACCACTTAATTTTCGGTAAAAACCAACCGGTTTCGGAAACAACGTTCCTTCGTCAGGGTATACTTAATACTAATTAAACTTTATAAAAATTGTGAACAACTATATCTCGGTGTTAAGTGTCCAAATGCGGGTAAATAGTGGGGGCTGCGAAAGAAACAGGTGATAGGGTGAAAGGGAACGTATTTAAGATAGGACTTTAAGATAGATTTTTTTGGTTATTTAAATGTATAATGAATGTATTATAAATAACCAAAAAAATCTAGCTTACAGTCCTATCCTGAATATGTTCCCTTTTACTCCATCACCTGTTTCTTTCACCCCCCACTATTTACCCCATTTAGACACTTGACACCGAGGTATGATTGTTCACAATTTGTAGAGTTTAATTAGGATTAAGTATACCCTGACAATGGAACTTTGTTTCCGAAACCGGTTGGTTTTTACCATAAATTAAGTGGCTATAAACTAAGTTAATTCGTTTAATTATATTCAAAAGGAATTCGATTCAAAAAATTTAATCCATGAAAATTTTATTTGTAGAGAGGTAAAAAGATATTTGAATTGTATAGCATGAACAGAAAAATGAAATAAAAACCATTATGGATATGGATCGACAAAACGAATAGAAAATTCTTATTTATTTTTATTTTTATTTTATTATTATTATTTTTTATTTATTATTTATTATTTTTATTTATTTCAACCTTAGTTATTTTTAAAGCTTTTTGGTCTTGCGGTTAGGACTCTCCCCTCGTGAGCCAAAGGTCGCGGATTCGAACCTCATTCTAGACCAGCAAGTTAGTCCTATGTTCATAGCACAAGCTTTGTTTGAAAATAGTAAGAATATTGATGTGACACGTATACCGTGTTCGCATCTAAAAAAAGCTGCAGGAAATTTATAATTACGTAACTATATGCATAAGATTAAAAATTATTATATCTATATACGGGAAATAGAAGGTAATTCGACCTAAATTTAAATTAAATTAAAAAAAAATTAAATTAAACCTTTTTTGTTCAATATTCAAAAATAATTGGTAATATTTTCTGTATCTATCGCATTTTTAATTCAAACTCATCCATGTGTAAAATTGTAATTGTATACCGATAACCTTTATAATATTATACTGCTGCGCAGCCAGGGCCGGTTTTTCCGTAAAACTTTATTAACTTTTTGATATAGTTTATTGCCAAAAAGGAGAAGTGCTGACCTGGTATTTGAAACCACGTTCACCAATATTTAATAAAATTCGGCGATAAAACTACGAGATCTTAGCCGGCGATGTGGAGTTCGTCTATATTATCTTATTATATAAAGTCATATTATGCAAGACCCACCAGTGTCAAATTTTTTTTTTCATTTATGAATATACAGGGTTATTTGTAAAACATTAATAACCTCGCAGGACTATATTCCTGACTTGATTATGAGTCGAAAATGTTGAAGCTATTATGATCCAATATCAATAGTTAAGGAGATATGCGACATCAAAGTTTGCATTTTTTTTTCAATATTTCTGACTTATTTTTTGTAAAACGTTGGACTATCATTACAGTAACTTATATCGAAAATGAAAAATTCATCCCCTTTAATACAAGTCAAATAAAAACCTTCGAGTTCCAATTGGAAAACATTCCAATTGGAATTTTTTAAAGGTTTTTATCATTTTATTTATCTTGTATTGAAACGAATGAATTTTTCGTTATCGATATGAGTTGCTGTAATGATAGTCCAGCGTTTTACAAAAAATAAGTCAGAAATATTGAAAAAAAAATGCAAACTTTGATGCCGCATATCTCCATAACTATTGATATTAGGTCATAATAGCTTGAACATTTTCGACTCATAATCAAGTCAGGAATATAGTCCTGCGAGGTTATTAATGTTTTACAAATAACCCTGTAGAGATGTATCATAGATTACTACACCAACCAACAAAATAATAAAAACACGTACAGATTGATGTAGTCTCTCACCTTTATTCTCAGATGAAATTCGGAAGCAAATGGCAGTATTCCATCCTTTCCGTTGATGACTTGTTTGTCAAAATTGCTAAAATATACGTCGTCTGGAGAATGGACATCTATCTGCAAGATATACATGCAGTGTTAATTATTTTTTATTATATGTTCTCCAAAATGTAGGTAGGTACACATTTTTAGTAAATAATACGATTTGAGCAATAGAATAAAACGAAATATTTATTTTAAGATTTCATTTTTGAAATCTCAACTTTAATAATTTCGTTGTCTGTCCATCCGTCCATCTGTCTGTCTGTCTGTCTGTCAACGTAACGTCCGTAAGTTCTTTATAGTATTGCTTTCGTCTTTCCAGTTTTTCTTAAAAGTAAAAAAAAAAATTATGCAATTTTTTTTTTTAAATTTTTTTCTTTTCCTTTTTTAATTTTTTGTATCCCAATGACAATAAACTGGTTGTCTGTCTGCTCATCAGTCCGTTTGTCTGTCTGTCTGTCTGTCCCCGTAACTACTATATAGTAATTTTTTTTCGAAAAACTATTATTACAACTTTTTTTACGATTTTTTAATAAAATAAATAACTACTTATAAGAGCCGACAAGTAAAAGAACCGTCATTTTTGACAGGTTAGAGCTAGCTACTTTATAATTAAGGTAAGTATAACCAGTAAAAGATTATACCCCCATTCTCAGGATAACAAGACTGTTATAATTCCTGCACAGAATAGCTGGGGCGTATGTTTTTATGAGAAATTTCTGTTAATTGTCAATATTTCTTTCTTCTACTGTTAATGCTAAAATATTGACTTTTATTCAATAAGGAACTGACAGATGAAAAGAAAAAACTTATTCCTACTTTTTTATATAAAACTGACCTTAACCCGTCAAAAAGGACGGAACATTGGTTAGCGTCTTCGCTAGGTTGTCGCCTTCGGGTTAGTTCGCCCGGGTTTCTCCAGTCGTTTGATTTGGTTTTTTTAGCCGTGACATAGAACGAATATATGGACGTTTTACGAAGTTTCGGACAGACAGACAACGAAATTATTACATTCAGATTCATCACGTCACAATGGGAAAAGTGTAAAATGTTATACAGGGTGTACCAGAGCTAGCAGCAGAAACTTGACCGGTAAATTCCTGCATGTGTTACGAATCTAAAATGTTCAAGCAACCATGACCTAATATCAATAGTTATGGAGATATGCAGTATCAAAGTTCGCATTTTTTTTTCAATATTTCTGACTTATTTTTTGCAAAAAGTTGAACTTTCATTACATTAACTTTACGAAATTACGAAAAGTCCATTCAGGTTTTTATCATTTTATTTACGTTGTATTGAATCAAATGAATTTTTTATAATCGATATAAGTTACTGTAATGATAGTTCAACTTTTTGCAAAAAAAAAGTCAAAAATATTTTTAAAAAATGCAAACTTTGTTACTGCATATCTCCATAACTAGTGATATTATGTCAAGGTTGCTTGAACGTTTTAGACTCATAACATAGCCAGGAATCTACCGGCCAAGTTTCTGCTACTAGCTCTGGTACACCCTGTATAATGGGGTTAAGACATGGTAAAACCGCAATAAATTACCGATTTAAAATTAAGTTGACGCATTGATGCCGATGATAGCCTTGGGGCAAGCATATTGTAATTATTTTATTGAATACATATATTACGGATTATTAAATTATTCGTAATATAACCAGTAACGGTTGCATAAAACACTGTACATAATCAGTATATGTACAGAGATATTCACATAGGTGATTAGAGGCAACTCGGGTTTGGAAGCTGCGAACGCGTGAGAGTTGGGTATCAATTCTTACCGAAACATTAATTAAAATGAAATTAAAATTAAGGAAAACATTAAAATTGCGTGCCGTTTTATCTATACAAAAAGCCATTAGAGTGAAGGAACACATTAGATGTCTCAATAACAACAAATTTTCTGAATTCGCGAACCATCTTTTGGAAACAGGCCAAAACAAAAAAGAAAACGGTATCGAGATTTAACACGTAAATAATAGAGGCCTTAGATTAGGTAACTTAGAAATACTATAAATTAAAAAAGGGCCTCAAAACTAAAGCCAACATTATTAATAATCATATTAATTTCATGAATAGCCCGCTACTAGATATATTTCCCATATCGGTGTCCACTCCTTAATTACCCCCACCTTAGCTGTAGCCACACCCCCATTCATAATTGATTAGTTTACCAGGGTAGGTAATGGATAGTCAGTTGTACGTCAGTCCTGATAAAAATACGGTGGTATGGAAACCGGTAGACGTAGAGTCATTATTTAAGTGATTTATACAAAGTGATTTAAGGAAGGCCAAAACTAAGGTGGAGTGACAACGTCCTCAAAGATATCTCTGCCTTAGAGCTTCGAAACTGGAGAGAGCTGGCACTAGACCGAGATGAGTGGAGGAAAATTATTGAGGAGGCCAAGACCCACCAAGGGTTGTAGTGCCAAGAATGATGATGATGACAAAGTGATTTAATTAAAATTTATAATTATGTCCAACCACAAAGTTTTATAGCTTTCTGATTGATCGAATTTATTAATTTCAAACATGTCATACTTGAAACATCCAAATTGGCAGAAATACTAGAAATAAAAAAATGCCTGAACACTAAAGCCAATATAATTAACAACCAGATAAATTTTATGATTAGCCCATTACTTGACATAATCCCCATTTCGGCGTCCGCTTCTCAATCACCCCCACCAAAGATGTAGCCACGCCCCCATTCAAAATGGATTTATTTGATAGAATAGATAATGGGTAGTTCTAGTTTGCGTCCTGATGATACGTTGTAACCGGTAGACGTGGAGTTACTAGTTAAGTGGTTAATACAAGTTGTCCAGCCACAAAGTTAACTCTATAAAAATCGAAAATACCTACCGTAACAGTTTCGCTCGCCGTGAACCTTAAATATCCAGGGCCGGTCAACCTGTTGGACAGGTGCATTCTCTTACCCGCGAAGAGCGCCGTGTTAAACACGAAGCACGGGCCGAACTCCGTCAGCATTGTAACAAATCTTTCGCAACAGTCGAAACTCTGAAAACAGAAATTATTCTTCTGTGTATAATTTTGTATGTATGTCCTGATCCCATTGCAGGGTCCGCATCAGCCCTGATGATGGACCCTGCAATATATACATGGTCACATATACATGGCAGAATATCCCAGAAAACTACACACAGAAGATTCTGAACCGCCGTGAAAACCTAAGGACAGAAATTATCAATTTATCTAAAGGTATCTTCTTCAGCATCAAAAATAATTATATTGCTTGACCACAATAACTTGGCGTGCGGCGACTTTGGAACTAAAACCCGCCACGCCCGCACCCGGCGGTAACCCCTCGCCCTGTCATTCAGTACAATTTTGTATTTGCTCGGGAGCTGTGACATATTGATTACCAATATACACTGAATTATTATGTCCAAAACATCCCAAACAGTCCGGGATGGTGCAAGAACAATTGCCAATGAAGTTTTGCGAAGCTGAAAAAGCAAATAATGGACCGATATTACCGTCTGACAGTTTGACAGATAGAACGACCGCTATTACGGCTTGGTTTCTTTAGTGCTGCCCGACCAAATTTCTGTTAAAGGCTACGACTCCGGTCACCGGACATTCTGTACATTATGTATTGTGTAATAAATTTACACCCTGGCAACTTCTGTTATGCGACAAGGACGCCCTCCCTCGCACGCCAATTTATAGGGGTTGCATTCTAGTCGCAAGGAGTCCACGAGATATCATCCTAGGAGACCAAAATTTTGGTAGTAAGTAGTTGGCACGTATTAAGGTACGAGTACATATTATTACCTACTCCCTTTCGTTTAACGTCAGCTTGTCTGCTTGTCTGTCGACAAAACTTTGGATCGATTTTTAACCCTTTTCCCGTGATCCAATCCAGCTGAAACATTGCAGGTAGACTCGTGGCGATAATGAAAATGATATATCAAATTTTCGTTTAAATTTTTTGAATAATTATAGTATAATTTTGGATTTTTCGAAATTTTAATGGTTTTTTCAAATTGGAAACCACACACATGTTCTAGGAAATGAATAGAATAACCGATATGATTTTAACAAACGTGAAACCATTAAAATTAAAAATATAGGTGCACTCGCTTAAAAAATATCAACATCCATACCAGGTTTAAATCAAAACACCAACGTTATATTCTCTTTGAACCGCAGTTTGCAAGAAAAGCTTGATTACTACCAACAGCGGACTGATGACGTCACGGAATATTTAAAATTTGAATTACTCCGTCGGTGTTATAGGTACTTCACTACGAATTTCGAAAATTTATGACAGTTGGTTCACAGATGACAGCACCTTTCGGTTTTTGGGAACAAATCGAATAATAATTCATTTCTTTCAGATTTCTGCTTAGTTCTAATTCTACATTACACATACACGTTCACCAATTTGAAAACTACTTGTGTGCGCTTTATTTTTCGTAGTTACCGAAATTTTGGTACTTCATCAACTTAAATGAGCTAATTGTACTATAAATTGTGCATGTAGCTCAAAATACACGTGTTCATAGTACTTATATTTTTTAATTCGCGATCTGAATCAGGAGCAGTAATGCCCATTGTGAACATTTTTCGAAGTTTCCCAGCTCTGAGATCTTCCCCCGAGACACCAAAGCCGGCTTGTGCAGTATCGCTCTGTTAATATATAATATAATATAATAATAAACATAACTATAGAAACTAGCCTGATCTCTCCAAAAACAATTGTGTATGGTCTCGTTGCACGGAGATCTGAAGCTATTCATGATGGCTACATAGTTTTGTGGACATTTAACCTCCTTGCAATCAAAACAGCTCCTGCAGTAATGTTGACTGTCCAGAAAAATGGTTTCCTTATAAAATGCCATGAGTTGAACGGGAATGTTCTTTCTGAAAAAAAAGAGTTTTCACATGATTTTCCATATGAAATTTGGAAAAACTTGTAATTTTTATGAAACTAAAACAAATCATAAAAATATTTACACGTTTTCATAAAAAATCCACTTTTCTACTCTTTAGTAAAAAAAATTAGAGACCTATTATTATTAAAGGTCGATCGATCGATACCATCTCGGATAGATCTACAAAGAAGTGGAAGAGAAATGTTGAACTCTGCTGCACAGTAAGATATTAAATACTACTGGTCATGGGCATTCCTTGCAATGGTTTGGTTATATTTGTTCTCCTGGTTGCGGCGCCACTTGTAATAAGCCTATGTATACAAATATATATTTTGTTATATAAGCATAGAATTCCTCCTCATCATCCTGGTTAAACAGAACCATAGTAACGTTTTATTATAGTTGCACAATGAATTTATGTATTAATATAAGTTTATATTATTATATAATATGAAGTTTGTTATCGTAACTAGCGAATAGAAAGTCGCACCTCTTCCAAACGTCTCCAACCTCGTACCAAATATAGGATAATTAAAAATCAATATTTGATTTTTTCGTTATAGATTTGAACTAACGTTAAATAAAATAAAATGAATACAATTCCGTCAAAACATATTTAAATCGTCGAGCACAGTCGACATCGCAGTGAGAATTTATACAAATCCCAGTGAATCCTTTGGACAGTCAAATCGTTCTTCATTCAAGGGTTAAACCGAAAGACTATATCACCGTATTTTGTTTTAGACTTGAAAATTGCAGTAATAATTTTTTATGGTGCCTTCTTAGAAAACGGTACACCGATGGTTCTCAAAACTACTTAACATGAAGACATATCTACACTAACATTATAAAGAGGAAAGATTTGATTGTTTGTTTGAATTGAATAGGTTCCGAAACTACTGGACCGATTTGAAAAATTCTTCCACGTTTAGAAGCCTACATTATCTCTGATGAAGATAGGCTATAGAATATTTTCAAAAAGTTAGTAAAATAAAAATATAAAATTCTTCCGGAAGGTGGTAAGGCTCTCAGCAGTAGTGTGAATACAATTAAATTAAGGAACTGAGAACTGTTATTGAACGTGGACAAAAAAAAGATAGAAGTATGAAAGATTTCCTGAAAACATAGACGAGTAAAGATAATGTTAGTGTCCGTCGATACGCTCAGAGATATGTATGAATGAAGAGGACGGTGCGAGTAGATTAGACAAAGTGGAAAATGTAGAAATAAAGTGTGCAATAAAACATATGCCGAATGAGAAGAGAAATGATATCGTTGTTTCAAAATATACTTGGCCGAAGCCGGCGACAAGCGATGCGTAATGGAGCCCTGGTACAAACACGAATACTTGGATATGAAGCCTGGAGCTGGCAGATAAGGTATGAAATATATATATATCTTCTTCTTCTTCTTCTGCTTCATCTAGGACTGCGTCCTGTCATTGCTCGAAGCCTGTTCCTGGGATACAGATGTCCAGCTGTCTCGCCATCCTTTATGCGGTTTTCCAACTATTCTCTCAGAACAAGCTCTCTCCTCATGATCTCTCCAGTAACGTCTTCTAGATCTTCCTCACCGGACAATATCCTCGACATCACAAGTCCTTCGTATTTCGGAATTCCTCACTCGGTCTCAGATTGTCAGTCAGCAATAGGTCGGAGAGTCTTCATCTCAGTTGTTCTTAGGAGATTTTTAATTCTGGTTGTGTCAGCCCTTGTCTCGATACCGTACGTCATGATTGGGCGGACACAGGTCTTATATATCTTCACTCTGCTCTCCTTGATCATGTGTTCGTTTCTCCAGACAGCATTTCTCAAGCATCCAGCAACAGTTGCGGCATTGTTTGCTTGCTCTCTTACTTCTCCGTAGAGGTCGTTACTGCTGGATATCTCGACACCCAAGTACTTGAAGCTCATTACTAGAGCAAATAGATATGTATATGTAGTAAATCCACCCACGATGAAGTAAAGAATGAACAAAATGGAAGTAATACTCAATTTTCGAAACCCTTTTCTGTACCATCAATTTGATTAATTATAATTAAAGTAACAGGCCCACTCTATTGCTTCAAGACAAAGCACACAATCTTCTATTACCCCACAAACTCCCTCGAATGCCTCTATTGTTAAAATTAATAAGCCATAGATTGCCAGTTACGCGCCTTTGTTGATTCTACGCTCTGAAATACAATACACACAGGCATCAAAATGGAATGATAATATTGGGTGAGTTATTTTACAGAATCTCATATTGAATGATTATTCTGAAAAATATATAGAAGATTATGTTCACGGAGCGGAAAGTCACAAATTGCTCCCAATAAAACACATGGATGATACAATTGCTATCCGAACATGCTATATTCATATTATCTGTTAAATATAAATATTTCTTCATTATGGTGGCAAATTTGATTAAAAATGGAGAAATAACCCATAATTATGACGGTAAATCGTAATATTATTTATACATTTCATTTATTTAAAATTTAACTAAAATACCGCACATTTTGTGTTACGAAGTGTAAAGCAGATCTCTTTTGTTTTATTATTTATATTTCTTAGCATAATTTCTGAAATAAAATAATTTAGCACAATTTAAAGTATGAATTCAACCAGAAAAACAATATTCTATTTCAAAAGTCTCCTTTGCCTGTCTCAACACAGAGCTCTGTTGTGAGACAGGCTTAGTAAAATTAAACCTTAACAAATGTAGGTATATAAGTAAAGTAATGAAATAAATAAATAAAATAAAATTTCTAAAATATTATACGATAAATTTAGTATTTTAAATAAGTATTTTGTTAATGAATGTATCTTCACAAACGGAAAAATAATTAACCGGACATCATAGTCGAAAAACTGTATTTAAATTTTTTTATTACGCTTCAATAGGCCAGGAGGCCCAATTACAGAAACAAAATATATCACAAAACACCGAGGCTTATATAAGTAAGATGTTGGTAATGTACCGCAAAGGTTAGCTTTATTTAAAAGTCCCAATCGACATGAGTGATAGGATGTTAATTATTAACATGTATATTCATTGCACTGAATTCATATCGCAACATTTATGGAAAAATATAATTATCATTGAGGTACATCAATCGTGCTTAAAGCTACTGCCAGGTCACGAATATGATATATAGGTATATCACGACATATGAACAGTTGAAAATCAGAACCTACCTAGCGCTATTAACTATTTTTTTGGTAAATTACAGATAACTATTTTACACATTATTTACAAAATTTATGATATGAAAATGAAAAAAAAAGGAAAAGGGAATTAAAAAAAATTCAAATAACATGACATAAACATATGAAACTTTATATTTCGTGAGTTATTTTACCTTTTAAAGTGGTTTTAAATACTCTTTGAAACCAGACAATGGATTCAGGTATCTTTTGTAAAATAAGCATTTAGATTAAGATTGATTATGATTATGTAAGATGTAATGAAAAAAATTGGTAACTTAAGAATGTAAAATACTAATTTTTAATTTTTTTATAAAATTTTTATAATACAATGAAGATATTCATATTTTGTTTGAATGAATTTGGATATAATGTTTGCTTAGAAACTCAAACTGATTTTTAATAAACTATAATTTCAGATTGACACTTATGACAATTAACTAATATATAAAATGTAGGAATGAGCTTACAGAATATATATACATTCAAATCTAAAAAAGCAAAAATGTTGGTTTGGCAAAAACAAATCGTTAGTCAACGACTCATATACAATATCTTATACAGTACATATTGAATGAATAGTCAAAACACTGATTCGAAGCTCACTCAATAAATTTTTTGATACATCCAAATACTTACTCTTCATAAAAATCACTTAGTTTATCATAGTCTACAGCCTCACAGATTGTGATGGCTGGAAAATCTGTGTTCCAGTGGAGGTAGGTAGTCTCTGGTACAAACGATATAGCCTCATTCTCGAACAAATTCGACGCTTGGTTGAGGATATACAGCATTCCAATGGCTGAAGCACTAACGAATTGCAACCAAAATAATCTAAGAAAACAATCCATCATTATATTTAGGCATTAATTTAACACCATCAACATATGTACGTAAGTAACTCTAGTAAATCTAGTAAAAAAAAAGTAAAAAAAAAATTTAAACTCTAGTAAAAAAAAAAATTAGGTAGATTCTTAGCCATTGGGTTGATTTAATTATATCTTCTGTAAAGAATTTGATGTAATTTTCGATACTTTAAGGATAAATACATCATGAACTTGTACATATTACTAATATATTATTTACTTCTTCGAAGAATATTTTTTCTTCTGAAAGAAGGCTTGAACTTTGTGGTGACATTATTATTAAAATAAAACATAAATCACTTTGTTTTCACCACTTTATTAGATTATAAAATCTACATGTTCTCTCACACAAACAATCCTGATGAAGAGAACATTGTTCTCGAAACATGTAGATTTTATAATCTAATAAAGTGGTGAAAACAAAGTGATTTGTGTTTTATTTTAATATTATTTACCTTAAAATCGAGAATCAAATTTTCAAATTGGAAATGTTAGCAAAATATTTTACCAATACGGATAATATCTTCTTCCGTATACACTAGTGATATATTTACATCTAGATAATGTCTATTACATCTTAAAATATATTTTTAGACAAATAAAAATAACGTTATTCAAATGGAACATACCTTTTGAATAGGTTGATGCGGTGGGTTGATAGAATATACCTCATCCCATGTAAACTACTGTTGTCACCAAATAAATTCAAGCGATTCCCAAAAGATTTAGCGATGCTTATGATTTGCATTTATAATTATTTTAATTTTAAACTATTCGGGAATGCAATCAAATGCACGTACTCAAACATGTCTATACTCTTCCAAATACCGAGTCCGTGTGGCGTTATCGAGCGCTTCTTCGTGTTGGAATGCATTAATTGAATTTCAGGAATGAGTTCCCAAGGTTTTCCTGTGGAAATGTGGTAAAGCGATATCAGAATTATTGATTTAAAAAATAACTAACTTTGCATTAACTACGTTGATTACGCTGACGTCCACTGGCACCAAGGTACGGTGATGCAAGGTACTATCTAATTTATTATTTTCCTAATCTTTATTATTATCTTTTTTTTTATTCTTAAAATAGGTAATATAATAACATTTATATTTCTAAATATATACATTGTAAAAATCAGTATATCTAATTTCTAATCAAAAGTACGTATCACAAACTTCCTTAGTTTTTTCTTAAAAATTTTCATATTTTTTTCGTCTCTAATAACCTCTGGCAGACTCCCATACAACTTCATCCCACTGTACATCACAGAAATTTGTGATTTGAGAATTTTCTTTCTGAATGGCAACCTTATTTCATCTTTTTTTCTTGTACAATGGTCATGTTCATGTTAGTTTTCTCTTATTTTTCTTACTAATTTAAATGTATTGTTGTGTCTACTAAGAATTTTGTATATAAATAGAAGTACATTAAATTTAATTATTTGTCTAAATGTCATTATTTGTAGACTTTCTAACATCAATTTGATTTTTCAAGTTTGTGTTTACTGGGGTATTATGCCGTGTTGTTACGACCTTTCGGGCCGACGTTTCGGCGCTTCAAAGTCATTCTCGTCGCAGACTCCGCAGAGATAGTGATCAGACAACAGATGAATCATACACACAACACAATACAACACATCATGACTTCGGCACGGTATTGCAAGCCGATACTTAACCACAACACCAAAATTCAAGACAACACATCAGCCCTGATGATGGACCCTGCAATGGGATCCGAAACGTGGGCCCGAAAGGTCGTAACAACACGGCATAATACCCCAGTAAACACAAACTTGAAGATTCTGAGTGGCCGTGAAAACCTAAGAACATTCTTATCAATTTGATTCTTTTGTATCGATTTCTTTTTAGTATAATTCTTAATGCTTTATTTTCATTTTTTAATTGTTGATTTTTAATTGAGTATTGTTAATTTTTTTCAATTCTTCTTCATTAGCCAAAAATAGTATACTGCTGCAGTAGTTGATGTGTTATATATATTTTTGCACGAATCTGTTTTAATATATCTTTTGATTCTTCCCAAGAGTGTAATTCGTTTTTATATTTTTTTTGTTACATATTAGTGTTAAATTTTTGTTACATATTAGTGTTTAATTTATTATCTGTAATTAGACAGCAGATTGTTTCACATTCTCATACACAGGACCCACATGTCAATGTTTGTAATGTGAATGTTGTATACCAAATTAAACAAGTAAATTAAACGTTTTCGATATGAACGCATCATCGTCAGTAATGTTATTAATACTAAACTTAAGACTAAAGGACGGAGTGATGAGTGGAGTGGAGATGGAGTGGAGTCCGGCGGGTATGTGGGCGTGGTCATTAGGCGCAGAGAGGTGACGTAATAGACGGAGTTTGAATATTTAACTATTCAAACTCCATCTCTTACATCCCCCCTCCTCCCCTCCCCTCTTCAGCGTAAATTATTTTTCGTGACAGAATACTGCAATGGATGTTAATTTAGAAGATTTAGTTTCACGATGGCCACTTGCTTTAGTGTGAGTAACAGTGCGTTTACAAAATCTCGTAACATCATTTATTTTGAGTAAATGACAGACGCAAAAAATAAATATAAATATTATTTTAGTTTTTTTACCCAAAATAAGCATAGGTACAAGTATTATAAATAAATTCATTCCGTTTTCAAAATTAATATGATTTCAAAATTGCTATTAAATAATATGAAAACAATGACTATATTTTTTAGGGCTAGGCTAGGTTTTTTAAAATAAAATACTGTAAATTGGATTTTTTTTTAAATATTTCAGTTTATTGAAAATTAAAACTAATAAGTGAATTCATTACGTGCTATATATCCCATATGTTATTGGTATTAATTATTAATCAAAATATATAATTCTCTACGTAACCATATCCGTCACCAACGCTACCAGAATGCTCAAATAATAATGTGGTATAATATAACTGCATCTTATATGAGATATAAGAAGCGAGAAAAGCACAATCCTCTTTTTAATTATGTCCATCACTAACGTTATCAAGACGCTACTCTAGATAGCGCCGTTCTCCCAGCATTAACTGGTGGCCAAAATATACAACAAAAGAACGTCATTTTTGATGGGTTATAGCTAGTTTGAAATAAATAATATATAAGTATAATTCTAAATAAATGGTTTCAAAATTTTATAATTAGTTTTAATCAATAAGATAAATTATCGTCATCTATATCGAACTCTATAATATTAAATTATATATATTCAAGAACACATTCATATTTATGAAGTTGTAATTTTTCAGAACAAAGTTCTGTGAAATACTTAATAACCAAATTAATTAATCAATTAGAAAGACCTACAGAAAAATCTAATTCACGAAAAAATAATATTTTTTCGTGAATTAGATTTTTCTGTAGGTCTTTCTAATTGATTAATTAATTTGGTTATTAAATATTAAATTGATTTAAGTCTGTGGTCACAGTATCGTGATCTTGCAGTCACCGTATCTTCCAGATCACGATACTGTGATCTGCCAGTGTGACACTGAAGTGGACAATGGAATAGCTTTAAAAAAGGAATACTACTACACAATTCACGCATTACAGAGGGTATTACTCATACTAATGCAAATGTCTTTCATAGAGTGAACGGACCCTACACGTGTACGATGAGGTGAGACAGGTAGGTAGGTCAGCAAAACTTGTCACAACTAAAAGAGATTAAGACCAAATTTTTACGCAAATTTTATTCGTTGAAGATTTTATCTACTTTAAAGTTTTGCTCCGGAATTTCTAAGAAAAGTAAAACTTTGAGCTGCAAAATTTAAATAATAAATCAAGCGTTTCCCCAAATATGTAAAACCAACATCAAGTTATTACTTTCTGACATTTACAACGTTTCATACATTTTCCTGGGGTGAGATTTTTAAAGTGACAGCACAAAGTAAGCAACCTTGCTTTGAAAATTTACTGCTCAGTTAAATGTTCCTTCTTTGCGTAATATAATACGTTTATTGTCATTTTTAACGACGGGTATTAAGTACCTACTGTCCGCAAATTTAAAATATCCTAATAAACATGAAACTTTAGCTTATGCTTTAAATTCTAAACCTACGCAAAATTCAAAAGTTTCTGAGCGAATTGTATGATATCTGAAAAAAGAATTTTTCTTTTTACTTTTTTTAAATTAGGTTCTATTCATATACAAGTGTAGGTATATATATAATATAATAGTATGTAGGTGTACACATAAGTAATCAATTATTTAAGTGGCAAAAAATTTTTTTAACTACATTTAATTTTATTTTTTATCGATTTAATCTCCTTCGTTATCTAGGACCTTTTGCCATCTTGTTGGTAGACTTTTAAGAAAAATACGCTTCTAGGTGTTTTTAAAGCGTCATTATCAAACCCTACCATGCACCCACTTCGATCTCTATCAGACAAGTCAAAATCACCATCGGAAAATTTTCTAAACCAACGTTGGCACTTATTTATTTTCAATACGTCTCGATACACATCACAAACTTTCTTTGTTGCAACTTTGTTGCATTAACACCCGATAGAAAATGAAACAGCATGTAATGACGTAAATTTTCTAAGTTAGTTGATTGTTCGCCATTTTACAACAGAGTAATAAAAAAAATTAAATTTAATTGTCACAAGTCACAAGACCACGGATTATAATATTGCGTATAAAACACGTCTTTATCAGTTCACTTTACTGAGCTTGACTAAAGCAAATATTCCACACCAAAAATAATTGATTACTTATGGGTACACCTACATCTATTAAAATAAGTGGTTGTTATTGGTACTTTTGTGAGTTTTTTCCGCTACACTACTGCGTGGTGAGGCGGACTAGTTTTTTCCTGTTTTTTTAATACCTATGTCATTTTTAGCACGCCTTTTAATTTGTCTACATCAACTCCATACTTTTATTTTGTTTTTCAAAGTTGGAGTAGGGATGTTGTAGAGCTTAATTGCAAAATAAATACGACTTCTCTGATCAAAAGTTGTGTTAAACGTTGGTACAATTCTAATTTCCATTTTAGTTCCTCTCGTGTTATATGTCGGAGTTCTATTGTTTAGTTTGTGTTTTTAAATTGCTGTAAAAGAATGCTCAAGCATTTTTTTGTTTTATGTTAAGTACATTTGAAAATGTCTTTCTACTTAATTCTAATATTCGGTTCGCTTAAAACAATTTACATGGCAATTATTATGCTCCACACTTTTCCATATTTTGCAAACGTCTGGATAAATAGAGCGAATTTTTAAGCAACCATCTACACAAAGCGACCGTGGGTGACATAAGGTGTCTGCAAACTCACAAAAGACCCGAAAAAATTCCAATAGTTTTATTAGAATGTGTCATATTATGTGTCATTCTATGCCAATCCACACCCGTGCAGAACATTTAACTTAAATTTAAGTTTATTTGACCTAACCTACCACTGTAGAAAATTAAATTATGACCTACTCTAAGCTGACCTAACCTACCCCTATAAATTATTAAATTAAGACATGTTTTTTTAATACTGTCTCAATAAGACCTCAATTTTAACTACTATCCATTTAAGACCTACCTTTTAACTACTATCTAATTATAACCTACTAAGACCTAACCTGACCTATCGTACTCCTGTAGATTACTGAATTAACATCTAGCCTTAGGTACTTGACCTAGTATATATTGACTATATGAATTTTAATTGTAATGTTATGTATGATAATTAATAGACGTTATAAAATAAACCATTAATGGCTTTCTGTATTATTTAAATATTGAAATACCATTCGTCAGACTATCCACCTGGTTTCGTAGAAAATGAAAATAATTCGTGGAATAAATATTGCTGATATTGCAAGTAATAGATATAACCCCGAAGGCATGATAATCGTACAGTGGTTTTTTAATACGACGATTAGAACCTTAAAAATATGCCATGTTTTCTTTTATAAAATTGAAATGAAAAATTAATACAAAAATCATTTTAATATTTGAAAAAATTTCTTTTATGAAAATTTTTATTTTAATACACAAATGGGAAATCCAGTTTTCCGATGTCAATGCCTGGTTTTCTTGCTACGTGCTTTTGTCAACTTTGGATAGTATGAGAAGCTTTGCTCTCAAGTATGAGCATGTAAGGTTGAAATATATTATTGTTGTAGTCAATCTCTAAACAAGATATGTTGTAAATTTCGTGTACCTACTTACTATTACAAGATAAAAAATGTGACCTTAATTTGCGAGCATTTTCTTTTGCGTCTAGAATTTTGCAATATTGCTGGCGCATGATGTGAGACAAAGATTTACCTGAAAATCCAATCTAAATTCCAAGGTAAGCAGATTAAAGAGATGCCGCGTCTCGGAGTATGGATGAGCTTGGAGAAAAAGGTAAAGAAATTCGCTTGATGTACGATTGCCAGAGGAGAAAAAAGACATAGGCTCACTTTATCAAGGGGCAAATGAAACAAATTTCTCAACAACGACAAAACCTTTTCTTCTAAACACAAAAGGAAAACTCCCTGAGACGATCTGTTGAGTAAGACTAAGAGTGAGGGTGAGAAGCTTACCAATCCAGGTTTACTCAAGTTTACAGGAATTAAGTTCATTGTATGGGTATTTACAAACCAATTTAAAAGATTATGAAAATGTTGACTTTATTTATAAAGTATTAAATTTTTTCCATTCCCCAAGTTTTCTACGAGTATTGCGCGTTGATTTATAACATTGGTTAAAAAATCTCGATAGTTTAGTACGTTTGATAATAGGTATTTAAAACAAATTTACTTTTCAGAAGTTTCTTTACACATATGGAAATAAACAAATGTTTTTTAAGCTCTAGCCTTTTAATTTTCTTAGACGCGTTTGGCCTTATGGGGGCATTATCAATCTAAATATTTTACATTCAACAATTTGTATCTATATTTAAATTATAAGAAAGAGGTGCTACATATATAATTTTATGAATTAATTAAGGTTTATAATTAACAATTCTGTTCAAACACTAATGACAAGTAATACACGTAAGGATGACGATAGATTTACAACTTGATATAAATGTGATATTCTTGGTAGCAGATTATGTTTGTGCTCTAATGGTAATTTTCAAATGCGGGGATACCAAATTGGTGTCTCAGATGCTTTTCTGTGTTGGTGATTTGATTCAAATCTCTGGTACGTCTATAACAAAAAGAAAAATTTACCGCAGAATCAAATCTTAAAAATATTTTGTAGTTACAGGTTATTTGAAAATGTCAAGTAGAGGAGATATATATATCTACTTGTTCGTTTATGATTTTCTTATCTACTTCATGTTTAGTGATCTCTAGCTGTTTAGGTAAAGTTAATCTAAAACCTTTAGTTTCAAAAAATTGGTAATTTATTTTATGGTTGTTATCTATCAAATGTTTCGCGAATTGAGAATCTACTTTAACTTTTTGCCACGATTTTTTATGTAATGTCGTTGGTACAAATGCCCTTGGACCTTTTGTCGTTGGGCTAAATGTCCGTGGACGTTTTATCATTGGACCAAATGTACGCGGACCCTTAGTCGTCGAACCATTTGTCGTTGGACTATGGCTACGGACCTTTTGTCGTAGACCTTTTGTTTAGGACCAAATGTTTGTGGACTTTTTGTTATTGACTATATGTCCGTGGACCTTTTGTCGTTGGACCTTGTGCCGTTGGACCAAATGGCCATGGGCCGTTTGTCGTGGACCTTTTATCATGGACAGTTTGTCGTGAACCTTTCATCGCGGACCTTTTGTCGTGGACCTTATATAGTGAACCCTTTTTCGTGTACCTTTTGCGTTCCGAAAAAAAGGAGTTTTCATAAAATAAGTTACGGACGCTACACTAAGTTACGGTGACAGACAGACAGACGAACGAACAGGTGGATGCACGGACGGACGGACGGACAGACAACGAAATTATTATAATTGAGATTCCTGAATAAAAAAAAAAAACCCGCGAATTATAATTTAAAAAAATTTGGTAAAAAATTAAACACGTGTGATTTTTAAAGACTGTTTCCCAAAAGTACAATGAATTAAAGGAACATCTTGAAATACATCCCTCGTAAAAAGATTCAATGTCTCTGATCTAAATGAAAAGGAACCGAGATATACCTACCATCAATCTTAATCTGGGCGTTTCCGTGTCTTAAATCGAATTGCATCCCTTTCTTGCCCTTAGTCTACAAAGTAAATCACAAGACACCGGGTGATTAAAATCGGTGTAAAAATGTATACAGTTTTAATATATAAATATAATAATTTGTCATTATAATGTAGTATCAAAGCACTCAAAGATTGCGCGATTGAAATAGGTTGGGTGTTTCTTGTTGAATTTCCATTACGTGGAAATAAACTAGATGTAAATTAAAACATATTTAATAGGGATTTAATGAGAACTCATAAAATATTCAGAACAATTTCATTAACTCACTGAGATGAGATGTTTCGTTTCATCTTGGCCTTTCACATTGTATTTTTAGTGTATTTGTTTAAAGAAGTCGTGTAATCCTTGTATTTACTTAGGATACACTATTTTATTGATGTAAAACGGATGGTTATAATACATCTGCAAATTTTATTGACAACGCAAAACATA
This sequence comes from Agrypnia vestita, assembly GCA_016648135.1. NCBI lineage: Eukaryota > Metazoa > Arthropoda > Insecta > Trichoptera > Phryganeidae > Agrypnia > Agrypnia vestita. Next base: position 326,853 of record JADDOH010000353.1, on the reverse strand, counting down.
TATGTGACTTTGTAAAAGGAAATAACTGAAATTGACGTAATATAATATAGACACGTTAATATAATTATTCCCATACTAGACGGCTTTCATATGTAGCAAATTTTGCATTGAAAGAGACAAAAAATCACGGCACACAAACGCTCTGTGATTAGACAGAAAAATCAGGTAATTTGAAGACACGGTGACTAAAATAACATACTCATTCTTCCAATAGTGTACGATATTCTGTTTCTTTTTCCATGTAGCGTCGCGCCTGATCACAACGAAGGTCCGTTCGATAACGAATGCAAGCAAGGCAATTAATTACCTTACTTTTAAGTTGCCAAGATGTCATGCTTGTAACGTTAATACAGTTTATTATGTCATTCGTTCCATGTTTGATTGTTTTTTAATCAAGGTAGATGTTTGTTCTGGACGATTTACGGATCATGACTCGCCAGTACCGCGTTACAGCTTTATAGAGAAAGATTGGGAGAAAAAGTTATGGAACAAACTACCTAATAAACTGAGGCAAACAGACAGCTTACCACAGTTCAAAAAACAACTTTAGTCGCATTTATTTAGACAATCCTATAAAAACCTATAGAATCTGACTACAACAACACTAGCTAATGTTTTCCACTCCTATTGTGCACTCCGCGAAAACACCTAATACTTTCAGGCACTCCCAACTATTATAAGATTAAACTTTAATTCCATTTCTTGCATGCCACCTAGTGAATATGTAATAGTAATGAAGTTTTTTTTATTAGTAAGTCGTTTTGTAAGATAATTTTTCTGTGTAAAGCGCTCTTGAGGTGAGTATTCGCGAAAACGGCGCTGTATAAATTATCCAAATATTATATTATTATTAATACCTTCAATTAATATCATGCCGTCCTCTATGATATGCCAATTGTTAAACGTAAACGCTGTTCCATGTTGAATTGTCCTTTAATTAAGGTATTCGTACTGCGAATTGTGAACGGTATACGGAGCACGACTCGCCAGTATCGCGTTTCAATGATATACCTTGCAAGGATATATCTATGATATACCTTCTGGTCACACGCAACTATTGTTTTTAATCTATTCTTCAATAAACATCATTGAATATAAATTATATAAATTTTTCACGTAAATTGTATATTATTCTATGTAACCTCGAACCCACACACAAGATTTTAGGGTGACGTAACTAATTTCGTTTTGGAATTCAGGTTCATTTCATTTGGAAGGGGTTTTCCATTAAAACATCACGCTTGTCAGACGGGTTGGTGAGTTTTGAAATCAGCCGCCCTTAACATAGGGAACAGACGCTGTTTGTAGCCGCCCATTATGGTTCAGACGCTACTGTTTCACAACAATAATATTGAAATAGTAGATGAATATAATATACCAGGGACACAAGATAAAAATGAACAAAGAAAATCAAACAGCAGAATTGCCAAGACGAATAGGGCTACTTTTGGCAAACTCAAACATATTTTCGAGAACAAAGAGATCCCAATTAGTGTAAAAAGAAAAGCCTTTGAATCGTGTGTGGAGTGGAAACAACGACCCTTACAAAGAAAAGTGTAGAAAAGCTCAAATGCACGCAACGATCCATGGAGAGATCCATGCTTGGAGAAATATAGGGTAAGAAATGATGAAATTAGGCGCAGAACTAGAGTAGTGGATATCATGAATCGGGTAGCGAAGCTAAAATGCCAATGAACAGGGCATGTTGCAAAGCAGGATACTACAAAATGGACTCCCAGAGTTCTGATGTGGAGATCTTGGGAGAATAAAAGAGGCATCCGAAGACCTCAAAAGAGATGGGTCGACGATATAATCGCTGTGGGGAGAATGAAATGGCTACAATTAGCAAATAACAAGGAAGGATGGAAGGATGTGGAAGAGGCCTATTTCCAGCAGTGGAAAGATGAAGGTTGAAGATGAAAGAAGAAGAATATGTAATTTCAAATTTTCGAAGGAAGTAAACACTTGGTGGTGAGATATTATAATTAAATAAATAAAACTAACTTAGTTAAGCACCACTTATATTTATTTTCGAATCCAACCAGGTTTCGCTACGACCGTAGCTTCTTCAGGGAGAATCTTAACTGCCTAAACATTAAAAAATGATGTGCTTGTATACTAGTGAGAAAGGTGAAAGGACGGAGCGCCAATAGTGGGGGTAGGGGGTGGGATTTCGCAGGGAATATTATTATTAAGAGGGAACATATTTAAAAGTGGACTTAAATATATATTTACTTGATTATTAATGATTTTATGATTCATATTAATGGCTTTTCTTATCTCTAATGCCTCTAAATTATCTAGTCTATTACCTATTTCGTTTAAATGAATAGTACTAACTCCTAATAATACTAACTAAGTTATGCACACCCCGGCATAAATAAACGTATTACATCTGCGATCTTTATTTGTAGAAAATTTCCGGAAAACCTTATGCGTGAAGTAAAAGGAAATTTTAATTAATTACATGCGGGCTGTGAGACGAACGGGACGCCACACGGCGGAACGACACAACGCCCTCTCTCCTCGGGATTCTAGCCCCCGACTTTGAAGTATTATTATTTGTTCGCTTTGTTTGAGATGTGCGTCGTATGCGGGATCATCTGTCTGCAGAGAAGTAGGTTGTTTAACCCAAGAACAAGCGCTTCCATGCAAATTTGAAAGCCATTTACAGTAAACTTGAAAATTTTGAGTTAAAATCAATCAATGGCTTATCAACTCTTTAAGGTTAAGGTAAAGGTTAAGGGACACATTTTTTGTAGTTATATATTTGTATAGTTTAGAATTATTAAGTTCCAGTGTATTATGTACTCCCAAATTTTAAATGCTAAGTTTAATATCCATCATGCTTACATTAATAAAACTCGTATTACCTTGCAGTTTGCAGTGCAATTAATAATCAATGTGAATTGTTGCAATATACCTAATAGGTGATGTGAAATAATATAAAACAAATGTGAAATAATAATTGGGAAAAAATAGTTGAATAGTTAATACACCTAAATAGTATAATCTAATAGTGTAGTTTATTTTATGGTGGGTAAAACCGGCTTTCCATAAAAAAAATGGGTAACTTTTTGAGAAATTTTAAAGATAAAGATCACAAATTGACTCACCCGGGTGTTTATAAACTAAAATGTAATGAGTGTCTCTCTTTTTATTTTGGAAAAACGAGTCGTAATTTTGATATTAGGATTAAAGAACATATGCTTCGGTAATGAACAGATGCTTAAATAATTAAAATTTTTCCGAATTTGCCAATCATATTATTGAGAATAACCATAGTTTTGATAAAAATACAGAAGTCAATATTCTTCACATTGATAGTAAAAATAGACATCTAAATAATTTAGAAGCCCTAAAAATTAAGAAAGCCATAAATTATAATGAATCTATTATAAATAATCAAAAAAATCTAACTTACAGTCCTATCTTGAATATGTTCCCTTTCACCCTATCACCTGTTTCCTTCGCACCCCCCACTATTTACCTCCATTTGGACACTTGACACTCGAGGTATGATTGTTCATATTTTTGTAAAGTTTAATTAGTATTAAGTATACTCTGACGAAGGAACATTGATTCCGAAACCGGTTGGTTTTACCAAAAATTAAGTGATGATAAACAAAGTTAATTTGTTTAATTATTTTCATAATAAATATCCACAAAGTAATAGCAAAATACAAAAGGATTCAAAAGAGTTTGATTAAAGTAGTATGTTGTGAAATTTATGCCTCACTAATTTGTTTTGAAAAATGATTCGTAATTTAAAAAAAATATCAATTTAAGAGTCGATTAATTGATTAATTTGTTTAATAAAATGAATTTGTTAGTTTGAATGAATTTCGAATAGTTCTAGTTGTTAAATATATTTGTATATCATGAATATTTTATTTTTATCATTTCAATTAATTATTGTCGCAATACGAATAATGTAAGGTTTTCTGGTGCTGGAATACAAAAAAAAAACGAATCGATTAACCGGTTAAAAATAGCCTGCTAGGGTCTTCTAGTGTCTCTAAATAGAGTGCTCGTGTTTCTGGGTTAAGGCTGGCTGTAGAGAGGGGTTTCTTGTACTACAAGTATTTACACAGCCCCGGATACTTTTCTATTTCTAAGTAATCCTCTTGAAGGAATTTAGGTTTCACTGGAATTATAAGCAAGCGAGGATCTAAGTATATAACACTTCTAATTATGTCGTAGAGTAGGGAATTTAATAATTTGCAAATTATTTAATTACGTGCGAAAGGCTTTAAAAATATACACGTAAGGTCATATCACACTGTGAGTGTTATAGGAAGGTGAGATGAAGAATTAATAAAATAAAAAGAGGAGAACACGAAACATGAGTTGATAAATTAAATATTTGGATGATATATGTAAGTAGGTATAATAGAGCACTATATTTACATATTTTTAAAATGTGCAAAAAAATATTAATAATAATAATGTATGAAAAAAGGGTAAATATTATGTAATAACCCTTCTCTAATGATTTGAATTTGAAAACAACATAGTCATAACAAAGAAATAAAAAAAAACATTTTCCGAACATAATAAAACATATTAAAAAAAACTAACTCATAAATACCAAGTTTTTACAATACTCCCTTTTTCATTTTCAGGTTTCGTGTCTACCATATTTGTCGGAATCTCCATACAACTTACTGAATTGTATAAAAAAACCAAGAAAAATTTGAAAATCCAAAATTATACTATAATTATTATTTTTTTAACGAAATTTTATATATCTTCTTGATCGTCGCCACGAGTCTACTTGCAAAGTTTCAGCTCGATTGGATCACGGGAAAAGGGTTAAAAATCGATCCAAAGTTTTTTGTCAGACAAGCAATCAATCAATCAGACGCCACGAGTTAATATAAAGGAAGTAAAAAAAATCATAATATGAGAGAGACACTCGTCCGTTATCAAGTAGGTACCTAATGATCGAGCGTTTGGCGTTTTGAAAAATAGATGTGGCGTTTGGGTTTTCAATATTTGATGTCATTTAATATTACAATCAATTTTATAAACTGAAAAACTTTTTGTAGTAAACTAAATAACATATTAACTCAATACCATATAAATATTATACATTATATAAAGTATCTAAAAAATCTTAATAAAATTTTAAGATGTTTATCAAAATAAATTTACATACTCATCGCATCATTATTTTAATCACCATGGATTTATGTGTGTGTGTGTGTGTGTGTGCTTTACGTGTCTACCAAACAGTTGCATGTCTCCTATATTACAATTTTAATTGAGCCACGGACAATTAATGCAAAATCAATTTTAATGCATTATCCAATTTTTTTTAATAGTGATTCATTGATCCACTGAACTCAAAATGTACTTGCCGTAAAGCAATTTGAGCTTTTTGTGATTGAATTGATAAAATATTACATTATTTTGCGTAATTACCTATATATTAATTAATTCAGAAATAATCGTAGTGATTTTGTACACTTTTTGTTTATTCGATTAGAATAAATATGTTATCCAAGGCCCCTCATAATTGCGGTCTCACTAAACATTAACAAATAATTTGCTATCAATTGGCACTCCATAATAATTGTTTTATGATAGATGACATACGTAATTCTTAGGATAATCGGAAGGCGGCGAGTAATTTCTCATATGTTAGAGCTCCTGAAAGACATCCTGGCTGGAAAAATAGCAGTGGTTCGGAAAACCCACGGAACAACTATTTCGAGATGGTAATAGCTAATGTCCGAAAACCGGACAAGAAGTAGTAGAAGAAGATCCTTGCTACGACGATAGTGTACCAAAAGGTAATTTATCTTTCTTTTTTTTCATCTTTGTATTCATTTCTTGTCCGAACTGCTGTTCTGTGTAGACATGTTAGTTTTGCTCCTCACTAGAAATTCGTCATTACAGTAAAATATTGATTTCTTAAATACGTGAAGTCTTTAATCCTGTGTTATACGATTGTCTTTTTTTATTGCTAAAAAGAATTGCTGTATTTGTCATATTCAAGAAAAAAGTGCTTTATAACAAACATATTCAGTCTGGCAAAAAAATTGAAATTTGATTCGAAAATTTATTAATGTATAAAATTCTTCTCCAATAATCATCATTATTTATATTTATCTGTGAATTGTATAAAAATTGGTTAGTTATATTTTTTTTAAATTTATTTTTTAAAATTTTATCAATTAATTCTTCCATTATTAAATGCGATTTGTTTTATTGTATTTAATTCAATATTTGCATTTGAGATGTTTGAATAATCATGGTTTTTCTGAATTTTCAAATCATTCATTAGAAAATGATCACGGTTTTGATAAAAATTTAGGACTTTCTATTTTACACATAAATAATTTTGGTCTGAAAATGAATTATTTAGAATCATTAGAAATTAGTAAAGCAAGTAATAGTAAACAAAATATTATTAATAATCAATTAAATTTAACTACTAGCCCAATACTAAAATTTTTTCCAATAATTGCGAGATATCAAGAACTTCAGCAATAATATTTAAAAATAAATTTTCAAATAATTAATAATAAAAAAATACAAAAGACGTTTATTCATTTTGATATTTTGACATAGGTATATATAACACCCTGACAATGGAAAAGTATTTCCGAAACATGTAGGTGTAATTAATCAAATAATATTAGTAGATTTATACAAATAATAGGTACAATCAATAAATTTTTTTAATAAAAAAATATATATTACTGTCACCTTTATTTGAACATAACCATACAGCAAAAGTGAAAGGAAAACGACCAATGTATGACATATCCCTCCTAAATGACAAATCCCTACAAAAAAATGGAAAAACAAACCAGAAGCAAAGGAACTCAGCCTACAACCACTCCCTCAAATGACTTGACAGATATTATTATATTTATATATTATACAGTAAAAAGACTTGAAACTGCAAGTAACAACTGAAAGTAATTGTATTACAGAATCGACACGATTCCTTTCTCTCCCTCAATCCAAAACATTCCATATTTTAACTTTTACTTATTTTGTTAATTCAAAATGATCTTCTGTATTGATGCAAAATCACATTAAAATTTTACGTGAGTGTATATTTGAGAAAAAACTATATTCTATATTGAATAACGTACATATAGAAATAAACTTTCTACATTTTTTCACGTAACTCTGGATGTCGACTCACATAATCTAAAAAATAGTGTGATATACAATTCCTGAGAATATTCAACGAGGAAATTACTGGGAAAGGACCAGCCTAGATTTGAACAACATATGCGCACAGAAGATTTAATATTTATGAAGACTAGATTCTCGAGAGTAGGTATTCATTTATTTAGTGGTAGAATAAAGTTTGTAAATCCCGTTTGTCAGTTTCAATTTGATTCATTTTGAACATTACTTCATAGTTCAATTATTTTTATTTCTTTTTCACTCCAAATGTAAGTAGATAATAAAAAATAGGTAAGCTGAATAAGTTATATGGTGAATAAGTATTTAACCCTGAACCAAGAGGCATTAGAATTCTCACGTTCTTCTATGAAAATATCTCGAATATACCCCAGAAAACTACGTGCAGAAAATATATGTACCTATCTGTTTTAATTATAATTGAATATTTACTATTTTTTGTCACGCATTCTGTACTCATACATTATTTCTGAAATTGAAATGAAATTTGATGATGAAAAAAAAACGAGCGAGCATTTCAGTAGTCGCATATGATGGGTAACATTTGACATCTCACAATTAAAAATATCAATTGAGCAGGACAGAAATTAACATTAAAATTTAAAAAAGCTAATACCTATATATCTATTAATTAGTAAATATAAGGAAAGAACATGTATGCGGATTTATTTATTATTGAATTTTGTCGCACTAGGTAGGTACCGTACATCTACGTACGCATTTTTATTTAGAAATGTGTTCGGTCAATTATGTGTTTTTATTTATAACACAATAATTTATACACAATGTTTTATTCCACCTATTTGAGTTGTATAAGCCTAAGCGCTTTTGATGGGCACAACCATCAGCTTCAGAGATAATATTAGAACTAATTGAAAATCAAGATGGCCGACAAATAGAAAGTAAAGGGATGACTATTTGTTTTACCATTAGTTTACCATATTGATTTACAATTAGTTATAATATTGCCTCTGAAGATGATGGTTGTGCCCATCGAAAGCGCTTAGGCTTATATAACTCAAATTAGTTGAATAAAAGGTTATGTATAAACAACGCTTTATTTATTATATTAGTTTTTATTTATTTTAATAGATGATTTGGTAGTGTGCCGCCACACATATTGTATGAAAACTTTGAACAAATATTTAAAAATAATCACATAAATTACGTAAAATTTGATAATGTAAATCATTAAGGGTAGTTATTGTTTACAATAATGTAAAAAAAGTATTTATCGGATAGTTTCGAAGACATAAGCTAAAATGCCACGAAGCATATATACAAAATCAGAAGCGTTGGGTGTTGGAAGTGTGCGTCTTCGCTGTGATGGAAATTGCTGAACATTGATTCATTTATAATCGATGATTTTTTTCCATCGCGCGCTCTCTGCACGTGTTCATTGGTTAAATGAAATTGCGAGCGTCTTATTTCCTGTTACGCATTTCCGAAAATTTTCGAGAAATCACTGCCACAGATTGCAGGAAAGCGAGAGGTAAGATGTTTCACATTAAAAATGAAAGAAAACTGATTGAGAAAGTTGACTGAAAATATATCGACTGGTACAACAAGGTCAATGGAATGGTAATTGAGAGGTGGATTAAGTGGAAAGTGATTAAAGTAAAAGTGACACTTTTTCTTTTTTCCTTACCACTTTTTTCCTAGAAAAGTTAATAATATCGCCGCTCGAAATGTGAATTGTTAAATGTAATTGGCATTCTGTGTCTCCACAGCGACACTGGCGCCATCTGAACAATAATACTCAAAAGTACGAGTAGCTAAATTACTTTGTACACACTTTCTGCTGTTTATAGTTCGGTACAGTCGTTATATTTTACAGCAAACCCTCACTATTTTTAATTAAATCTACCAATATTCAACTCAGGTTGATAAGTGGGTGAGTGTGGAGTGAGCTCCACATTTATCCAAGGATCATCGATCCAAATTTATACTCGTTTATTTGAAATGTGGATAAATATATTTTTACTTTTCTGTAATACGGATTATTTTTATCAGGTTAGGTTTAATCAAAGAATGTAGGGTTATATATATTAGAAGTCTGATTTGAATATGAAAGGCAGCTTAGTCCTATTTCAATAAAACGCGAACATACGTATCCTAAGATAATCCTACAGAGTGAAAAGTTGAAGTCTTAGTGTATTTTTTTATTTTTTTATTTTTTTTATTTAAAGACTATAGACAGGTCAGAATGACTCTAATGGATAGTAATTTAGGACAAGGTGATTAGTACAGTTACAATTTACGATAGTACATTAAAATAAAACATTAATACATTATACAATATAAGTATAGTACAATAAGTGATGACTAATGTGTACCCGCGCTTTGTGGCAATAAAATTTTTGTTTTGGTTGATTTCCGAAGAGTCCGTTTTACACGCTCAAACTATTTTCGGTTAGGAGCGATATAATTTCTCTCTTAAACTGAGTTTGTGTCATGTGAAATATGTCGATGTTGGGGTTACATGACACGTATAGATATAGCTTCCGCACACGTTATACCTAAACAAGTTAAAATTGGTTACCTTACAATTTTGAGTCAAACATATTAATATGATAAAATTTTCAATAAAATCCATTCTTCTCTGAATCTCTTTTCATTTCTTAACACTACGAAAAAATAAAATAAAATGAAGAAATTTACATTTTAAGCAAAGCGGAGTATAATAAAGCTAATGTTATTAAATTAATAAATATTTTTTTCTGATAGTAAATAATTATACATAATACTAAAAATATAACATAAACGTAATATTTTAGACTTCCAAAAGTTTTGTATCTAGTTAAATATCTGATTATAATTTGATTCATTTAATAATTGCAGGATAACATATGAATAATTAACTATTTTATAAATTCCTTTGAATAATAATTTATTGATCCAAATTATTAAATCTACATAATATAACATATGTATTGTATATATTATATATAGATATATAGAGATATATAGATAATATATATATATATATATAGTATATATATATATATTTTGTAAAGAGGCTTGAGTTTACTAAATACTGTTCAAGGATTTTGTTTTCCTTCTTCTCAGGCTATTCTCAGCCTTAAACAGATTTTGGAAAAAGAACATTTTGACTGTTCTACAGACAGTGGCATTATGAATTGTTTGGGCTTTGTTGGGATTGTTTAATTATCTGGCAAAATGTTTGGATATCCATCTTATATTGGCAAAAGATTTCCTTGATTCACGAGAATACCCTCCCTCTCCCATCATACTCTTTACATACCCCCCCTGTAGCCCCTCCCACACTGACACCCCCAAATCCCTCCCCGCCCCAACCCGCAACCCACTCTGCAATTTTCTCGGACATGTAGGGCTCCTCTGTTCTCTCTCGCCGTCGCTCTCTCGCTCTCTCTCTGATATCAGATAGATGGATAGAGAGATAGAGATGATATGATATATATAGATATATATATCTTTATATATACATAAAATTCTATTGATATATGTTGGTATGGTCTCGACACAATTCCACCTTCTTGATCTTTATCAAATTTTGCAAAGTTACTTATTGGGACCCTGCACAAAGCACAAGTTCCTTCGCCTTCCTCTAGGTCACTCTACTCACATGCGTGTTACACTGTTTTGAAATTTGCTAAGTAGCCCTCGAGGACCCTGAGGGCAGTATAATAACCACACTCCGTCCCTCCAAATTCACCCTCTTGCCGCTCATCCAAATTTTGAATTACAACTTAGGGCCTGCGTAAGATAAAGGCGCTCGCCTCTCCCAGCGCTGCTTTTATGTAAATCAGAATCTCGTGCAACGCCGGGCACGGGTTGCTATTATTAGGTGTACTCATAAGTAATCAATTATTTAAGTGGCAACAAAAAAGAATGTAACTACATTTAATATTATTTTGAATCGATTTAATATCCATCGTTTTCTAGGACCTTTTTCCATCTTGTTGGTAGACTTTTAAGAAAAATATACTTCTGGGTGTTTTTAATGTGTCATTTTTAAACCCTTATTATATAACTATAAATAAAACATTAGTAAACCGTCATTTTCTAAACCAACGTTGGCACTTATTTATTTTCAATACGTCTCCATACACATCACAAATTTTCTTTGTTGCAACCGTTGCATTATCACTAGATAGAAAATGAATTAGCATGCAATTACGTAAATGTTCTTCAGTTAGTTGATTTTCCGCCATTTTACAACAGAGTAATAAAAAATTTAAATTTAATTGTCACAAGTCACAAGACCACGGATATTGTGTATAATGAATATTGGGTATAAAACACGTCTTAACACGTTCACTTTACTGAGCTTGACTGAAGCAAACATTCCACACCAAAAATAATTGATTACTTATGGGTACACCTATTATTATCATTATAACAACGAAACATGGTTACAACTTTGGATTTCTATTCAAATAATAATGCCGCTTTACATCAATCGAAATAATTCAAATCGTCGATATTTATTTTTTCCACTAGGTCTGGTGAAGGTTACCTTGGTGATTGAATGCGCAGGCACAGCCATTATGTCTATAAGTGAAGGGTGTTAGATTCGTGGTTCAAGCAATTTTCCACGTAAGCGCGTCTCTTAATATAATATAGCGTCTGATGGAGTAATAAAGAACGGAGAGCGAATCTGTCATCTTGACGTATTGGTTATGTTGAAAGGATGATCGCTGTCATCACTCAGAATAGAAAGCTGCTTCAATCCAATTTCTTTGTTTTATTATATCGAGTTCCACAAATAATATAAGAGTAGTTTGATTGTGACATAAAGCGATGTTATAATAATAATAATAATAATAATAATGATAATAATTAGAGATGCACCGAAATTATAAATTACTATAATGACAGTCCAACGTTTTATAAAAAAAAGTCAGAAATATTGAGAAAAAAATGCAAATTTTGATGTCGCATATCTCCATAACTATTGACGTTAAGTCATGATAACTTGAACATTTTCGACTCATAATCATGGCAGGAGTATAATCCTTCGATGTTATTAATGTTTACCAAATAACCCTGTATAATGATTGCATTAAAACTATTGTTATTAAACCTTGTTTGTTTAATTTACGTGTGACTATACCGTGCAATTTTTATTTTGTTGTAGGATTGCCCATGAGCTTCAATGACCTTCCATGTTGCGCATGCGCACGTTTGATGTACCTTTTCATTTTGTATAAAATTGTTTCTACCTCCATTTATAAATGGGCAAGACGTGTGTGCCATCAACAACTGTAAAAGATCCGAGGAGGATGCAGTTCTAGTAAGGTAGGTCAATGCCTGGATGGTATTCAAGAGTGGGATTCGACCAACGCATACGTGATACACGGCTTGGATAATTGCCACAACGGAGAAGGAGATTATCTGGTACCATTGGAATTCCACAATTTCTAATGCATGGATGTTCGATTCGGCTGTCAAATCCACTACACGCATCATTTTTATATTTTCTAATGATGGATGTTCCTCTAGCACAGTGGTTCCCAAAGTTGACAGGACCGGGACCCACCAAAAAAAAAAAATTCCAGACCCACATCCTGCCTCACATTTTCCCAATTCATATTGTAACCATACGAAAGACTGTTCAATTAAGAAAAAAAGATAAACCTCCGAAAAGAATCGAAATTTTTAATAACGAAAAATGTTAATACGTGATATTTTAATGGGAATGATGAATTTTTTGCCTTTTTTGTCATAACAGCATTAGCGTTGACTTCAATTTTAGTCACTTTTAATCGCAGTGAATTCGATACATCCAATTTATTTCTTTATTTAGTATTAATAGAAACCATGGCAGAAAATTTCACTTCACATGAGGTAATAAAGGGGAGGAGGACTTTCATCGCTTCGACGAACAAGCAGGGATAAGTGTCAGCAACTGAAAGCCAGAATTTTGCTAATTGTTTGCGATTAATAGTATTTTTCAGCGACGTATCTTCTGATAAATAAATAAGCTTTTCACTTGCTTTTGTTGACATTTCAGTCGGTATGTTGTCCTGAAATGAAATTCTAAATCCAGTTTATCCTGTTGAACTTTTTATCTCTTCTGAGAAGTTGGCATTAAAGTTATTTTTCAACTCTGTTAAATGAACGAAAATCGCAGACACTACATTGATATCTGGATGTACTTCGTTATCTATAATAAACACGACACGACCCGGACGAGACGTGATGCGCGATGTTGTGCGTGATGTCCGCTCGCGACCCATAGTTTGGGAAACACTGATCTATCACATGAAGCAGGCACCCTCTTGCTGACCTAATATTACTCATTACATATTTTTATTACTTTATAATATAACTAGCGGTCAGTACCCGGCGTCACCTAGGTTACACATTTAGATAAAAATTAGTTTGTGGGGGGAAAGGCTACCACTGTTTTGCAAAGTCTAAATAATAACGATGTTTCCATTTTGTTCCAGCTGGGAGATGCCCAGGAGAGGTGTGGAGTGGCTATATTTTCATCTGGGTTGGAAAATGCGAAAATGAAAACTAAGAAAGTTTTGGTTTAGATCTGTACGATTGATCATGTGAACGATTGTGTTTTATTTTTGGAACACAACCAATTGATTGATAACACAATAATCAAGATACCATTAGGTATAAAGAAAATTTTAATAAATTTATATCTGGGAAAAGGAGCGGGTTAAAGGAAGGGAAAGGGAGAGATGGTGCCTATGTTTCCCATAAGGTAAAATGATTAAATAAGAAAAAAAGGAACCCATAAAAACCAAGTTTTTACAATACTCCCTTTCTCATTTTCGGGTTTCGTGTCTACCATATGCGTCGTAATATCCATAAAACTTACTGGTTTGTATGAAAAAACCATTAAAAATTTGAAAAATTCCAAAATTATACTATACCTAATTATTATTTTTTTTAACGAAAATTTGATAGATCTTAAAAATCGATCCAAAGTTTTTTCGTCAAGCAAGCAGACGCCACGAGTTAATATAAAGGAACTAAACATTGGGTCAGATCTGTCAAACGGTGTAGATTTTCACTTATAATATATAAGTGGAAGGGAGCGTTGTAAAGAGGGGGAAAGGAATGTGGCGTTTTTTCCGGGTCCTAAGGAATAAGTATGCAAAATTTGGGTCAGATCTGCCTAACGGTGTAGATTTGTATAGAGAACAGTCAGACAGTTAGACATGCATTGAGTTTTCTTTATAATTCAATAATTATTTCACAAGGAATGCAGACAAAGAGACCGGATAAAGGTACCTAATACACAATTCCAAAGATAAGATTTCACATTTTCATGTTCTATCGTGGTAGCAGTCAGTGAAGGTACAGTGAGCGTGCAGATAATCTGACATATAATTTACAAATATACCAGACGAGCTCACATTTTAGTTATTACAGAAACAAGTATTTTATTTTAGTTATTATAGAAACCAGTAAACCTGTTACCTGCATCTTTCTTTCAAAATGTTAAATATACACAAAATTTTAAATTGTACAAGTATATACGTGTGAGAGCAGCATTTTCCCTTCAATATATCGTTTGCCAAATTTCTGAACTTCATTTTTCTAACACCTGAAGCTGAACAGGTGTAAATAACTGAGTGATTGATTAACTTGTAGCAAAAGTTGTTTTACTACATCTGGTAATGAGAGGGACCACATCTCTCGAAACTTCTGTAGCAACTATAAGAATCGATTACGTGTGTGGTAAAAAGTTTACTTTATTGGAAAGATTAATGCCAATCAATACGTGACTACTATTAATTAGGTTTATTTCATTGCATCACTTGGAAGAGGTGGCTTGGAATTTGCATCTCCGATATGTATAAAATAGGTTAAATAATTATAATTATTATTTATTTATTAATATTTAAGTTTACATAATATTTAACATATATGATGCATATTTTTTAATTTAAATGGATTTTTTTCAAACTTTTACAGTCCCATGAAAGTATAAACTTGTGTATGGAACCGGAAAATGTCACAAGTGTGATAGATAACTGTTTTTTTTTAATAATATATAACACATATATGCAAAAAATATATATATAAAAATATTTAAAGACAAGAATGTTAAGTTGATATTACAATTTTTAAAAATAAACGTTAAGGTTAGTATCACAAATCTCATCACTCAATTGTTCAATGATTTTACGCACTTGCATAATGTTGTATAATTCTAATATTCGCTGGTAGATTATTGAAATATTTAATTCTTAGGAATCTGTAGTGGAGTTGCATGGCTGTTTTACTGCATCTAGGTGTATTTAGGGTTCCAATCATGTGCGCTCTTTTGCTACGTCTATTTTGATCTTCAACTATATTTGTGTTTTTTTAATTGAAAGTTCCATATGCTGTCTAAATTTGGGATCTTGAATTCTTTGAACAGTAATTCCGCAGGATATGTTTTAGCTTTCATTAAAATTATTTTTATGATCAATTTTTGTATTATTTTTAATGTGTGCAGGATGGTTTTATACGTTCCTCCCCAGCCAATAATTCCATATTTAAGTATAAGATTGGACGAAAGCCTGATATATTATTCTAAGAGATTCTTGTATTAATATATTGCGTAATATTAAAAATATGTATATCAATTTACGAATTCTGTTTACCATTGTATTTATTTGTTCCTTCCAATTTAATTCTTGATCTATAATGACACTTGGGTACTTTGTAGATTTTATCATTTTTAGACTGTCGCAGAGTATGGAGTCACAGCTTTCTATTTGCATTTCGTATTATATATTTTCAAGATAATATTAGGGATTTGTGCTGGACTTGATGTAAATGGAATATACATAGTTTTATCGGCATTTAGTGATAGAAAGTCACAATGAAACGATTTTTTCATTTGCTTTTTTAATTGTATTTTCCCATGTATCACAAGCTACTACAATTACCGCATCGTCGGCGTAGGAGTATAGTTTTCCAAAAATTCTCAATTATTTTATTAACGCCTCGAGTAAAATATCGCGTTAATTAAACAAGAGAGTGTGAATCGCGCCGTCAGCTGCCACGGCGGGTAATGAAATATTTAATTAAATTTTCAAATAACGCAGAAAAGATACCGCCACTGGGGGGGGGATGCTGAGAGAGAAAAAGCTCTCCAAAGATTATTATTATTGTAATACGCAAGCCGGGGTAAGCGTCGGTTTCGAACAATAACGCTAAAAGGGTAAGTGTGGGGAAATTGTAGCGCCTTGCTCTTTGAAGCGTAACTTTTGCGAGGAAAAGATTTCGACAAAGCCCCCGCGCGGGATTTTAGCGCGAGAACAAGGCAGAGAGAGACATCTCTGTGGAAGCTGAGAGAAGTAGTTACACACGGCGTGTTATTATTAAAATCTGTACCAAGCGGACACTTAGCGACAGGGAAGAAATTAGGATTTTAAGGTGGTCGGGTTTTTCATTTGTGGAGAATCTCACGCGCAGGTTATAGTTAAAAAACGTTACATACCATCACGCCGTTTCCCCGTGGGGGTAGGCAAAGAGGATAGAGCGCCACACTCTTATGTCCTGACATACAACTCTCGCCTCATCCACATTCATACTTCTTCGCATGCAAGCTCGCCGGTTGTTGAGGCTTCTAACGGGACCATCTTCCAGTATCTGGTTAATCTAGTCATGCCGCGTCTTCCGCGGTCACCCTCTCTTTCTGGCGCCATCAACACTTGCATTTTATATCTTTCTTACCATTCTTTCCTCTTTCATCCTCTCAACATGCCCAAACCACCTGAGCGACCCTTTTTTAATTCTATCAATTATGCTAAGATCAGCTTTATATAAAACATAAACGCACGCGGATAAAACTAATTTCCGAAACTTGCAGCAAAGACTAAATGAATCTACAAATAGGATCACAACACATTATTAACAATACGCACAATTTTCACAAACAGCATACGTATTATTATGATATAACTCTAGAGGGGATTAGTAAATAAGAAAAATGTTAAACTGACTACACCACGACTACTCAGCCCGACCGAAACACCATCAATAAATGTGTTGTGAAGAGAAATGTTAATGAACTCAATAATGATTTTATAACATTGTTGTGACGAGATGGTGCTGGCGGAAAGAACTGCACATAATCGAGGATTTTACAGCACTCTACACTTTTTACAGTAAATTGAAAATTACTAGAAAGTCTACTATATCCTGGAAACATCGCAAAACGACATTACTTATATAAGAAATGACGAGCCCTGCTTGGATAGTTTTCATAAGAAAGACGATGTCGTAGAAACAAGCAAATAGGGAAATTTCACAATCCTTTTAAAAAAGAATATCTTTAATAAAGGGTTAATCTAATCGTAAAGATAGAATTAAAAATGTCCTTAGGTTTTCACGTTCGTTCAGAATCTTCTGTGTATAGTTTTCTGGGACATTCTGCCGTGTATATGTGACCTATCGATATCCGTTAGTAGATACACAACACACTGCATCAAGACACACACACCCTGCATTCGACACGGTACTGCAATCCAGTACTTAAGATAACACAAACTTGGAGACACCCTGACTTCAGTTCGGTATTGCAAGGTAATACTCAACCTACACTTCAACACACACTCATCACATCAGCCCTGATGATGGACTCTGTAATGGGATCCGAAAAGTTGGCCAGATTAAAAGTTCACACATTTATTAAGCTGGAGGAACGGGTACATAAGAGGGAGACCACCAGACCTCACGGTAAAGCAAGCAATGTCTATAGAACTTCATGGACAGTCATCCAGAATTCCTGTATGAATCAGGCCCGAATTCAGAATCAGTACTTAGATGATTTAAAGGTTAAGATATGCCTTAAAAGCGTAATATTCAATACGAAATAACGCTTTACCTTAGCCTTTAAATCTTCTTAGTATTAACTCCGAATTCGGGCCTCGATGCTCCAAAATCCTACAGAGAAACGGCCTAGATGAAAGAAATACCCAGAACCGAAGAATAAACAGCCTAAGAACGAAAAGAGCCGACCCCTACTTAGGCAATGAGCTAGGATGGTACAAGAAGAAGAATAATCTTTATTTGGGTCTAGAAAATAAGCCTAAATTTTTTTTGTGTGTATTATAAGATTATAAACAGATATTGAATTTTAAAATTTTTAACTCCCGCCAAAACACTTAATTATTTAAAATAAAACGCAAATCACTTTGTTTTCACCACTTTATTAGATTATACAACCTACATGTTTCGAGAACAATATTCTCTGCTTCAGAATTTTTTGTGTACTGAAATTGAAAAAGATAAACTATACAAGTGTGTTACGGTGAAGGGAAGCTGTGAAGAGGGGGGGGGGGGTCGGAGCTGTTAATTATGGAATGTCATCTCGAGGGGATGGAATCTTAAGTGGAAAAATATTCAATAGTGGGTTGTGCGCAAATTTATCTGGTCTGGTTTTATATTATATTTGAATTTATATTAACACTTTTCCTCATTTCGAGTATAATTATACATTAATATATTTAGATTTTGCGGTGCAGGACGTATAGGAGATTGCCCTTTATTTTCAGTCTTTCTTTTTTCAAAACAATATCGGTTTCGTTGTGCATTATTGGTGAAAATAATATATATGGGAAAAAGGGTTACATGTACCACAAAGAAAACAACGAATTCTTTCAAGCACTGGCGAATTGATACGTCACGACCAATCATATCGCGTTTTAATGGAGTGGTATTTTCAAAGATTTTTGTAATAAAAATCGTAAATGAAAACATTAACCCAGAGAATATTATAATAGGTGTACCCATAAGTAATCAATTATTTTTCGTGTGGAATGTTTGCTTCAGTCAAGCTCAGTAAAGTGAACGTGTAAAGACGTGTTTTATACGCAATATTATAATCCGTGGTCTTGTGACTTGTGACAATTCATTTTAAATTTTTTTATTAGTCTTTTGTAAAATGGCGGACAATCAACTAACTTAGAAAATTAACGTCATTGCATGCTGTTTCATTTTCTCTCGGGTGTTAATGCAACGGTTGCAACAAAGAAAATTTGTGATATGTATGGAGACGTATTGAAAGTAAATAATTGCCAATACTGGTTTAGAAAATTTTCCGATGGTGATTTTGACTTGTCTGATGGCGATCAAAGTGGGCGCCCGGTAGGGTTTAATAATGACGCTTTAAAAACACCTAGATGCATATTTTTCTTGAAAGTCTACCAACAAGAAGGCAAAAGGTCCTAGATAATGATGGAGACTATATCGAATAAAAATAAAATAAAATGTTGTTAAATTCTTTTTTGTTGCCACTTAAATAATTGATTACTTATGGGTAGGTACCTACACCTAATATTTACTATTTATGAATCTACGTCTTATATTTTTATATGTGAAAATCCTTATAAATCATAGAAAAGCAAAAAAAAGTACCTACTAACGTATTTGTGAAATATTGAGGAGTGACAATCAAAAAACGATACGGTAAATTATCAGCTAGGAAATCTATGTATATTACGGTATAGAAAAGACCGTAGATGTTTTAAGCATAGACCCTTTGAATATATGAAAGAAACTTATTTAGAACATAAGTGCATATACAGAGTGAACAGAGCTAGCAGCAGAAACTTGGCCGGTAGATTCCTGCCTATGTCAATTCTAAAATTTTCAAGCAACCATGACCCAATAATTTTCAATATTTTTGACTTATTTTTTGCAAAAATTGAACTATCATTACTGTAACTTTTGTTGAATATGAAAAATTCATTCGTTTTAATACAAGTAGAAAAAAATAATAAAAAACTTGCAAAAATTGAAAAAAGATTTTTTGTAAGGTTTTTATCATTTTATTTAAATTTTATTAAAGGAAATGAATTTTTCATAATTGCTACAAGTTACTGTAATAATAGTTAAACTTTTTGCACATGCTTTTATGTCCGAAATAATGAAAAAAAAATGCAAACTTTGATATTGCATATCTCCATAACTATTGATATTAGGTCAAGGTTGCTTAAACATTTTAAGCTGTTAACATAGTCAGGAATCTACCAGCCAAGTTTGTGCTGCTAGCTCTGGTACATCCTGTATATAACTATAAAAAATTTGGTAATATGTGGACGTTCTTACGATGGAATTGGTGAACGTCTCGTTGTGTAAGGTAATCACTTACACAATGAGCCAGCTCATTCACGTCATAAACCCTGGATCACCCTATAAAGACTTCCATACACGTTTCCGTATAAATTTCTTCGTCTCTATGAGACATCTTTATAATTTAGATTAGAAAACAGAGATCTTTATTCATAATTTATAATAATCTTTATTCATAATTTATAAGTGCACACTTTCACGTGATAGAATGACAGAAACGTTATTTATTTGGAGTTCATTCACACGACATTCGGAGAAGTGTAGGACGGCCAAATAAAAGCGAAGAGTTTGATTAAGGGTTTGTAAAGGCTGAATAATTAATGGAAAGACAACAATTATTCATCTTAAAATATGATGCGATGATTATGATTTCCGAAAATTAAATTTAAAAATATGAAAATTTCGTCAAGATTCTTCCCGCGGGTCGTAACTCTTTTACTTTGTTTTCCAATTCATTTGTTTCCATTCATCCTGACTGCTCCGCCAGATAACGGGTTGAAAAATTGATTCCAGACTTTCCCGCCACTGTGGGCGCCTATGTGTGAAATTGTAAAGCGTCTCGCGTTCTGATCGGGGAACTTTGCATTTTTACCTTTTCGGTGAACGCAGAGAGAGTCGTCAGTAGACGCTAATGAACTCGCAAAAACGAAAATAACACAAGCGAAACCTGACACATTTGCACAGACCACCAAATAATGTGCGCAAAAAGTATGTGCGTTGTTACGATGCAAAAAATGAACACAAAAGAAGTTAAAGTTTAAGTTACCTTTTTTAAACTAAAAAATATGCTATGTATTCAAAAACACATTCATATTTGTGAAGTTTTAATTTTTCAGAACTGTGAAATTTTTAAAACCAAATTAATTAATCAATTAGAAAGACATACAGAAAAATCTAATTCACGAAAAAATATTAGGTTACTACTGGGATTCGAACCCAGGTCAAATGAAAATAAAAATAAATCAATGAATAAAAATAAGAACTACATATAAGGTCGATATATTCACGGAAACATAGAGGGTTACTATAGCTTAGTGGTCAGAGCACTGGCCCCGGAAAGGAGGTGACCTGGGTTCGAATCCCAATAGTAACCTAATATTTTTTCGTGAATAAGATTTTTCTGTATGTCTTTCTAATTTATTAATTAATTTTGTTTTAAAAAATATGCATTTATTTGGAATACCATATTGAGGCTTGTAATACGGGCTTCCCAGGCAACTTTCCTCCGCTTTCTTCTTACTGGCTACAAAGCTAAGGAATAGTCTTTTGACTGTGGTCGACCTATAATTGTTGATGTAATTCGTATATCTGAGATAGAAATGTTATGGAATATATCCCGAAGAATGACTTTGAATGACTTAATTTGCTTAAAAACATATGTTGGGCAGGAATTTATTTTAGATTCTAGAATCTAAAATAAATTCTTCTAGAAGAATCGCCATTTTTTTAGCAAGACTTCTTCTTTTTTTCTACCCCTTATTCTAATGGGTCGGAGTCCCTGCATCACATAGAATGTTACAAATTTTTCCTATCCTGGCTCGCTAATTATTAATTAATTCGCTCTCCAAGTCAGCCCAATAAAATTGCAACCTCGCTTCGCAGTAGACCTCCGACTGTTACCGCCAGCTCCTTCTAGAGCAGCCCCTTGGTATTCTGTCTTCTGATCTTGCATGAAATATCCGCTTTGGCAGACTTTAGCGAGTACTGGAAAGTTCTTACGTAGCGAAATAAATCAAAGCGAATAATACGTGCGAAAATTGGATGGAATGTTCTAGTGAATAGTAAATAAAGTGTTAAAGCGATTGTAAAGTGTCTATTTACGAGTGATAAATAACGAAACAGTTTAATTTAAATAAAAGCGTTAAGTTAATAAATCCGCTATTAAATTCCAGCGTTTTCATTAATTCCTTCCGCAGCAACGACACGTGAATTTCATAACACACAAATAAAATAATTATTTCTCCAATACTTTTCTTTCATAAAAATGTATCAATAAGTTAAAAATACCTCCATAAAATCGTTGAATCATTTCTAATGCACCCCTATTTGTTGGCATCGTGGATATTTTCAATCCTGTATGAAACGTCAACAGATTGCTTTGTAGAAGGGGCGAGAGGGTAAGAGACAAACGGGAAGACATTTTCCAATCCGAGAAAAGCCTCAACCTGTGTCTGGTGTACAAGGAGATAACCGGCCAGAGACGGGATAGTGAAGGGAGTCGAAACTTTTCCATTTTAAATATGGATTTCAAATTCGAACACTGAAGTCGAAATTTATTTCTGACGTTGCCTGTCATGAAAAGTTTGTGATAGATAAGTTCTTTATAATTTCCACTAAATAATGTATCTGACATTTTACTCCCTTTATATTAACTCGTGGCGTCTGCTTGTCTTCTTGTCGGACGAAAAATTTTTGGATCCATTTTAAACCCCTTTCCCGTGATCCAATCGAGCTGAAACTTTGCAACGATCAAGAAGATCTATCAAATTTTCGTTAAAAAAAAAAATATTACGTTATTAATATAACGTTAAAATTTTTGGATTTTTCAAATTTTGAATGGTTTTTTCATACAACTTATTAAGTTGTATGAAAAAATTTCAACGCGTCTGGTAGACGCGAAACCTGATTATAGTATAATTTTGGATTTTAGGAAATTTTTTATTACTCCCTTTCGTAGCGTCGCCCGACCGAAGCCCAACGCGTAGGTTAAGCGAAAAAAAAATGTTTCAAATAATTGTAAATGAGAACGGGTTACTTTTTTCCTTCAACTAACGATCAAACCTTCATACATATATTTTTTTAAATTTTTATTTGTTATTTTATTTATTTAGAATAATATGTGAATAAGACATTTCATTCATTCTTAAAAAATGGAAAAAATTGAAGAATTAGATTAGTTATTTGTTATTATTTCCTTCTTTGTGCATTTGAATGTTCTCTATTAAATTGATATAATTTAATTGACTTGGCTGTGTTATGTAGTTTCAGTCCGTTGCAAATGAGTCGCGATCGACCAGTTTTTCTTTTATTCTTGTTCTAGTTTATGTTTAAGTTTAAGGGTTCGATCTTCATTAAGTTAATAATGTTGAGTTGTTGTGTTGTTTGGTAGATTTCTTCAGTTTTTTAAATTGTAAAGCATTTTTAGTATTTCATTTTGCTGTCTTCCAAGTTTGCTTTAAATACACGAGTAAGCAGTAAGAATACATATAAAAGAAATCATTAAATAATAAAATTATTTAGAAATTTACTACTAAATTAAGTCAACCACTGAATGAAATCCATTTACTCACAATAGATTTCTATTTCAGGGATGCTTTATTCAGATGAACCCTTAAATTTTGAATATTTTCCGCGTAATTACAAAGTAAAATGTTTTTGTTAATCCCATATCCAAGTCTTGAAATCGCTTTCTGCAAATCTTTCTGTTAAAGATTTGAATAATGAATCAAACGCAACCAGTAGCTTAAATTAAATTAATGGTATAATTCAAATTGTCAGAGAATCTCTTGTAGATTACAAAGGAAGAAAAGCTCAAGTCTATGTACTTCCACCTAACAGTTGGTGATCATTTCATTATAATAATTTTGAAATTACCTTATTTTATCAGTACGAAATAAAAAAGGAAAAGATTTTCTTAAATGTTTTGCTTCGTTTTGATGGAACATAGGCAATTTTAATGATTATTTAAATATTGACAAGATTGGTTTAAAATCAATATTGAGATGTGATTTCCTTTTTGCTATACCCGCTTGTATCATTCTTGGCCGTATACCTTTTAAATAATTTTATATATGCTCTCATCATGATAATAAACAGATATAAGATTTTCAATAAGTTGGATAACATTTGTGATTACGTATTTTGCAATTCCCCGCCACAATTAACTGTTGACTTGACATTAAGCTATTGCCGGCCACTGCTAAAATTAATTTTAACTAAATCTTGTTAAAATAAAAATTCTTCATTGTATGGGAAACATTAACTTACTTTATCCCTTTTTTCGTTTCCAAAACTTACACATCGCATTATTACGATAAGAAAAATAAGCATCCAGGGATTTCCGCACGGTTCCGGAGCGTCCTCGAATCTAGAAAATCTAGAAAAGTGTGGAGCGGCCCGAAGCTTCAAGGCACTGGCATGGGCGCTGGGCGCAGTTTTGCATAGCTACATATGCATATAGTACCTAAAGCCTAATACCGCACGCCATGTAGGTCCAAGTTGAATGTGTGATCAGCGAGCGACGTATTATAGAGCTATTATTCAAGTGACAATTTTTGAGGGTGAACATTCTAGTGATTTCTGATAGACAAAAATTGATGTGTTTACTATGTATTTCGACAACTTAAATACCCAAAATAGTTTTACATGATGATGGACCCTGCAATGGGATGCAAAACGTCAGCCAGAAAGGTCGTGGAAACATGGCAGAAAATTCAAACCAGAATAATATGAGAAAGAATATACTTTGTCATGTATATGTTACATTTTCTCATTTGCAAAAACGTCACCTTTACAGACTGCCAATTTGACAATTGACAACTGATTTTGAAAGCATTTTTGTGTGTTTTAGAAGCACTTTATCAAAATGGCTATAAAAACATTTATTTAAACTATATAGCGACTCGCATAGTATATAAGATATATAAATATGGGGACGCCCGCAGGGAATAACATACATCAGCCACCATGGGTGATAACATGGCTTCCGCAGTAAGCAGACACTAACAGCCGCACAGCGTTTCCACAGTTCTTCCTATATAAAAATAATCACAATCATTACAAAATAATTTATAAACACCCGATTTTTTAAAAAAATTATCCTTATCTTTATTATTTAATATGTATTTTTTAAATTTATTATTAGTATAAATAGCTGGTTGAATAACATTTGAGATATTTTTAACTATTGAATTAGAAATGTCATTATTTATAAATATAATTTTCCTCCAATGTTTATCAGAATCAAAAATTGAAGTGTAAACAAAAAATTAAAAAAAAAAAATCTTGTACTTTTTATTTAACATAATATCAATTAATTTTTTATCATAACCATTATTAAACGCGATCTGTTTAATAATTTTTAATTCAATATTAAAATTATCAACAGATAATGGAATATTAATTAATCTATTTAACATTGAGTGAAAAGTTGACAATTTTAGAGAATATGGATGGTTAGAAGAATTGTGTATAACTATATCTGTATATGTTTCTTTACGAAATATGTTAAAATCAATTTTATTATTAACAATTGAAATATTCACATCCAAAAAATTTATGCTAGAATTTTGTATTTCAAAGGTAAATTGAATCCTTTTATGTAGTTTATTTAAGAAATTAAGAAAAAAATTTAGTTGTCTTTCAGTACCAGTCCATATACATAAAATTTGAGTTAATGTATATAAATTATAATTATGTCACCACAAAATAAATTTGCTATATTTGAAGAAGAAAAAATATTGTATTTGTTCAAAATAATATTAAAGTAATGACATTATTTAATATTTAGAAATTACATTGAAGGTATTATTTAATATTTAGAAAAATTATATTCATTATTTGTTATTTGAGTCACTTCAAAAAAATAACTTACTTACATAATATTTCTGCATATCAATTAACCTATTTATGTAATTTAAAATAATCTTTTTGCATAGCTACTTCGCTATTTTGCTGAGTTTTTGTAATACTGGCAGTGCATTAACTACACAATTTTTTTGCCGAAAATTTTTCCCTCCTAGCTTTGTCTCATATTCTTTTGATCGCCGTACGAAATATTTTTTTTGAAAAAATACTATTCTAGGATGAATGCAAGTCGCAGTTTTCAAAATATGAGTGAAGAGGAGTGTGATAAAGTAAAAAATATTAGTCAGAGGGTTAAAATAGAAAGAAGCAACATTTCATAGCCAGAATTATGAAATGGCCAACAAATTGATAAATGTTTTTTAAATACGTATCGGGTATGTAGCAAATTTACTTGAAAAAAGACATCATAAAAACACTTAGGCTTGAGAAAACCACTTAGATATATAGTGACCGCGCCGGTATCGGTCATGGGGCGGCCGCCGTAGCCCATAGGGCCTAGCGACAAGTTATCGGCGATTGCAGAGAACACTAGCCACGTAGCGGCCACTACTGGCCGCGAGGTGGCCGTAGCCATAGGCGTACAGCCACCCGCAGGACCTTGACTGCTAGTATTAGTAAATTACTGAAAATTTCAACAATGCATTTTTCCCTAATATCGTGTATAATTTATATCACCCCGTGCCAAAATATCGTGTTTGATTTTATTTTATTTTGTAATTTATTTATTTAATTTATTTATAATATTTATTATACAATTATTTAAAAAGTAAAAAAACTTTTATATGTGTGACGGTATTCACTTTAGTCTTTTATTTTACTATTCTATGTTTTAAGTATTTTAACATCACGGTTAAAAAAATTAAATTATATGTATAATGTACTTGTTGTGGTGATTTATGGTGATTTATTTAAATGTTTGTAAATGGAAAATTGGTGGAACATTATGTGATACTGAAGTTACCAAGGCTTGAAAATGTTTACTCCTTTGAGTAATATATTACTTTATGAAAATGAAAATAAAAGAAATATATCATTATCATCAGTTTTGGCACTACAATCTTTGGTGGGTCTTGGCCTCCTCAATAATCTTCCTCCACTCATCTCGGTTTAGCTGCCAGCTCTCTCCAGTCTCAAGCTCTAAGGCAGAGATGTCTTTGAGGACGTTGTCACTCCATCTTAATTTTGGCCTTCCTAAGCTCCGGCCTTGAGTTCAGCAGGGACTTTGGTGCTTGATGCTAGGACATTCTCTCCACATGACCTAGCCACCGAAGTTTTCCCAGTTTTATAAATTTTGTGAAATTTGGCTCCTTAAACAGAGTATAGAGCTTATTGTTGTAGCGTCTGCGACAAAGTCCATTTTCTAGAACCGGTCCGAAGACACGCCTTAAAATTTTCCATTCAAAAACGTTCAGTGCTCGCTCATTCCTCTTAGTTAGTACCCACTTCTCAGCTGCGTACGTGAGCACTGGCCTAATAAGCGTTTTGTACACTAATATCTTGGTGTTTCTGGACAGCATTCTGGATTTTATCTGCTTTTGTAGGCGGAAAAAACAGTGGTTTGCGCTCACTATGCGTTTCTGGATCTCCTCTGTAGTATTATTGTTGCTTGTTATCAGGGATCCTAGGTATGTAAATCTTGGTGCCGTTTCAAAATTTCGACTTCCACACGAGAGAGTTGGGATTTGTCGGGTGCATCCTACGGCCACCTATTTGGTCTTCTGCTAGTTTTATAAAATATATATATAAAGAAATATATAAAAGTAAAAACTTTGATTGTTAAAATTATTAATAGGTAGTTTAACTTAGAGAATTATTTTCAAAGTGCAAATAATTTCACTTGAGCCATATTTTTGTGTGACAAATTTATAGATACCCATCTCGAGTTACAATGTCAGAATTATGCATGCTGTAACAACAATTAATATGCGACATGACAAGCCACTTACATTGACTAAATGCTGACCTCTACATTTCCCCAGAATGGTGCACATGAATGTATCAAAATGTAGAAATGATTATGACCTGCGAAGATATTTTCTTATAAAATATTCCGACTTTTTTACTAAAGAGGTGCTATTTTACTACCCTTTAAGTCGTAATTTTCCTTACCTCGGTACATACAAGGAGTAAGTCATGCAGATGAATTATAGCGCCACGATGCGTCACAAAGCTAACTTCAGCGTATCAGTTAGTTTATAGTAGCCAGAAATATTTTATCAAAAGGTCCAACATGATGGATCTGTTTAATGTGAATAGCTTTATCTCCTCTTTCATAGTGGAAAATTTTACTTGGTTCTGAATGTTTTTCCAGGACCTCAACGAGGGTTGTGCGATGTACAGGGGACAATATGGTTTCTTCATCTTCAACCCATTCACGTTCTATAATAATTTAATTAACATGTATTATATTAACTTACAAGTTACTTTTAAATATTATCACAGATTTTGCAATATGTAGTATTTTACAAGGCTAAGGCCCGAATACAGAGTCAATACTTAATAATTAAAAGGTTAATTAAAAGTACGCTTTGAAAGCTTAATTTGCAGTACAAATTTATACTCTTAAGGCGTACTTTAATCTTAAATCATTTAAGTATAGGCCTGTATCTAAGTACAATATTTTTTTATAAAATACATATAAAATTGTCTTTTAAAATTTATGTTGAGTCATTCTGCTGTCAGTCGATTCTCGTAGCCAAGTGGGCTAGCAAAGGCAAAAGAAATAAAATAATCTAACGACAATTGATAGAGACGTCCAGGACTTGTTAACATAGATCTTGACTAGTTAACATGCATGGAAGCAGCACAAGACAGGAAAACATGAAAAAAATTGGGCCCTCTACCCTACTAGGACAAAGGGATGAAGCTGCCTTACCTTTTTTTAATAAATGTATGTATGATGGAATATTTATGAATGATATGAATATTGGGGAGATATATTTAACTGTAACTGCTTGTGGATATTTTATACGAACCGTATGTTTTTCCGAGAAACGGTTCTCGACGTTTCGTTGAATTCTTATTCAACGTCATCAGGAGGACGACCTTTACCCGCGGTTCGTATGTTTATACGAACATACGGTTTGTATAAAATATCCGCAACTATTTACAGTTAAATATGTCTAACGACCGTAATGACAACCTTAACACTTTTTTTTTTTTTTTTAAATAATAGAGATGTGAACACGGAATACGTGTCACATCAATATTCTTACTATTTTTAAATTAAGCTAAACGCTTGTGCTATGAAAATAGGACTAACTTGCTGGTTTGGAATTAGATTCGAACCTGCAAGCTTTTGATCACGAGGCGAGAGTCCTAACCACAAGACCATCAAGCTACTCGAATTGGGGAAAATTTTAATCACAACGTATTTGTGCATATTGTGTGTATTGCCACTGGAAACCTAAATTATTCTTGATTTGTTGAATTGATGAAATAAAAGATAATTGAAAAATTTATTAGAAAATTATTTCTTATCTTAGTTTCCCCTAATATAAGCAGAGCTTGTGTCAAGATAATTGGCTGACATTAAATTAGAGCTATATGAAATTACATATTAAAATATTTATAATAAAACATTCATAAACGAAACTGCTATATTATCCGTCAGCTTTTCTATAAATATCGGCTGAGCTGAAGAACTAAATTTATATTTTGTGTTTTTAGCTAGGGAGTTGTAAAAAAATTACTTAATTATCTATTGTAATATCAATAATTTAATCTCTCGCTACCCTTCTAGTCGTCTTAATATATTCTGAATAGGAGGCGTTCGTCTCTATAGATCTTACAATAATGTACAACTGCGAAAATTATTATATGCTTTCCCTGTCTAATTTGTTATTGGTATCTGCGTGATCGCCCCAGATATCAAACATCATCTACCATAGTTTTATAATTGCATCTAAATATATCTTAATTTAAATATAGAAAAGCTGAAATCTGTTTACTATGCCTTGTGTCAATCCATCTTAAGTTATGGTATTGAAAGTTGGGGGAGTGCATCGATTATACACTTGCATCAGGTAAATATAGCTCAGAAAACCATACATAGAATAATTCACCATTGTGACTTCTGAACATCTATTTAGACAATTTAAGGTTGTGGATTTTAGACAATTATACATACAGAAAATTATAACAACATTCCATAAAATCTTCTGTGTATAGTTTTCTAAGATATTCTGCCGTGTATATGTGACCTCTATGGCCAACGTTTCGGCCAGAGAGGTCACATATACACGGCAGAATATCCCAGAAAATTATACACAGAAGATTCTGAACGACCGCGAAAACCTAAGGACATTTTTACATTCCATAAAAATATAAACAATATGCAAATTATGCCTGAATGACGGCATCTAACCAGAGAAAAATATAATAAAACGGTCCCTAAAATGAAAACAACTTTTGGCCAAAGACTATTCAGTTTCCAAGCTCTAAGAATATATAACCTAATTAGTAAAAATATCAAACCAGCAGTAATACCAAAAAATTCAGAGTAGACCTATTTAATATTCTTTTCAATATGTGTAGAGAAAACACTGAAAAAAAATTAATGGAAATTATAAAATAAAACTCTTTAGTTAAATGAGTATTATCATTATATATTTTTTTCTCGTCTTCTTCGTTTTAAATATTTATGA
Organism: Agrypnia vestita; assembly: GCA_016648135.1. Classification (NCBI taxonomy): domain Eukaryota; kingdom Metazoa; phylum Arthropoda; class Insecta; order Trichoptera; family Phryganeidae; genus Agrypnia; species Agrypnia vestita. The sequence continues at coordinate 296,371 of JADDOH010000353.1, read as the reverse complement.
ATTTTTTATCTTATTTCCAAAACTACTGTTAGACTAATGTATTAATTTATATAATGTATTTATCTAATTATCTTATTTGGAAAACTACTGTTAACGTATTAATTTATATAATGTATTTATGTAATTTAACTTTTTATTGTATTAATTTAATTAAAATATTTGTATTGTATTAATCTAATTTAAATTTTTATAATGTACTAATTTACTTGAACTCTAAATCATTAATTAATTATATATACTAATGAGTACCTATAGTCGAATATGTCTTTTAAAATGAAATATATAACTTGCCTTAAAACAGGCCAGCCTAGTTGGGTAGTTACATATATGATTGTATGATAAATTATTATTGTATGATTATATTTGTAATTTAATTTAATGTAATATTATGTGAAATAAATAAATATACAAATATACAAATTTGTGATATAAAAATTGCAGCATCTTTCTAAATATTGTAAAATTTCTGCAACGTTTAATTAAAATCTAGACTGAATATATTTCGAAATTAAATTTTGAACTCACCAAAATAATAATTGCCCACAACGACTACATAAATACTGCCCTCAATATCTAATAAGATATTGCCAAGAAGTAAGGGTATTCGGAGCTCGTTCATAAGGCAACATCTTCCCTTTAGGTAACGGTTACATGGCGTCGTTTAGCGTCGCGATTATACGTCGTTAGCGTCGTTAACGGCGCTAAGCATCGAGAAGTCGATAGGCGCCTTCCATGGCTCATAATAATTGAACTGTGGACAGGCTGCGGGGCACTTTACACCTATTAGGGTACTTCCTCAACCGTGATATTAATTACTATCTGAAGTTGGTCGCTTGCGGTCGGCTTCCGTGGGTAATGGCTTCGTAAGTCACATTAAAAAAGTTAATATTTGACTCAATAGCTCACTTATAAAGCATTTTAAATATTTTAATTATTTATTTAAAACGGAATCCATAAATTGTCACACCGTATTGTCGAAATTCTTCATACAGATGCGCATGAAAACTTAGTATATGGTTTATATTATATATTGAATTAATTGAATGTTATTTGATTCTATAATTAGCATCCCATTTACACAACTATATATATATACAGGTCGATTTTTACTCGATTTACAATCGGCCACAGATGAATCTATTGCTAGTATAACTTTTTTTATAAAAATCAAATTTTTATCAAAAAAAAATTTATCACATTTTTTCTATCAAAATTTTTTTATCATTTTTTTTTTTAAAAAACATTCATTTTATGAATAGGAAATTAATAATTTTAATCACGTCTTGCGATTACTTTCAAACCGCACCCACCGAAATCCTAATTTACTAATAACCTCATGTACTGACTCATCCATCAAAACCTACACACTTTCTATAATTTTTGGGTGCAAATTTTTTGGAGTCAGCGTTTCTTTGTTGGTTACATGGTTATCATATAATACGATGAGCAGTGGCTTTACAAAAATCATCTATAAAGTCATTCTCCGCAAATAACAGACAACTAACACTTCGCTCAGCATCAACATCTAATACAAATAGGTTAGCTGAAACAAATCGCGTCCACAAAACTAATTTCGGTGATCGTGCTTTCGGGGTGGCTGGACCAAAGTTATGGAACAAACTATCTAACAAACTGAGACAAACAGACAGCTTACCACAGTTCATAATCAGTGCATGGTTGTCTCTGACAAGATTAACACGCATGTGAACAATAGTGGTGATAGTTTGACAATACTATGGTTGGGGTGTAAAGTGTTGGAATGTAGTAGTGTAGTGTTGGTCCTGACGAAGAGACGGGTACGTCTCGAAGCCGGTAGACCGTAAATCTGGAGTAGTTTTTACTAAGTTTACTAACATTCTGTTACACTCGTCTTTATTTAGAAAATAAGAAATACACACAAATTTTTGACCTTTTTGGTTAAGAATTTCCTTTCATAGAAAAATAATTACTTAAATGAGTGCCTATTTTTGTTACCAATTAATTTGATGTAAATTTTAAAAATTGCAGATTTTAGAAGATTGGAGAAGAGAGTTTGTGTTCTTGAAATAAACAAATGCAAAAAGTACTCAAAGTAGATCGCTTGGACCAAATGCAGAGAACTAGTTTTCTTGATAAATATGAAGAAGAAATTGAGCGCAGAGAATGATGAAAGAAACATACTCGATGGTGATGTTACGTGCTGCGTGTGTAAACTCCGTAACGGAGAAAAGGTTTCCATTAGACTCAGGAAAAGGATTTCGGTAAACTAAACCATATCATAGAAGAGATAAGAAGAGACATTAGAGATACCGGGATCGTCTATATCGTTCTTTGTGAGAATATTGAAAGGATACAACCGGGATACAGAATCGTATAATTTATTTGGATTGTCACATGTTGTGGCTGCAGGAGGGATTAATGAAAACGCTGGGATTTAATACTGGATTTATTGAATACCGATTAAATAATTAAACTAACGTACAAGGTCACTTATCACTATTTAAACTAACGCTATTATTTTAACTAAACTGTTTCGCAATTTATCACTTGTAAATAGACACTTTATATTTGTTTTAACACTTTATTCACTGTTCACTAGAACATTCCATCAATTTCCGCACTTATTAATTTCGCTTCGGTTTATCTCGCTACGTAAGAACTTTCTAGAATCGCTGTCGAATTTCCGCTCGCTTGACATCACTGATTTCTCACCGCTACCGCTCGCTTGGCGAACTGACCCGCTTGTATTATCGCTATGAACGCGCACGGAAAACAACTCACACCTTACTCCCGTGCGTCGTATTTATATGGCTAATGCTGTTATTCAGACGTTTCCAGTATTTACTAGCAAGTTCTCGTACTTTCCAGATTTTTCTGGAAAGTCGCCGACGTCACTCGAAAGTTGGAGGTGATTCCAGATCCTTCGGTAGTATTGTGCCAACTTCGAACAACTGTCACTTTGACAGAAGTGCGTGATTCTTTTTTAGCCTCGTTACAATATTAATAAGAAATGTGGTTTAGAGGCAAGATTGTTTTGAAGTAACTGTTGTATTTTATGTTTGTTTTTTGTAGTATTTATATTCAAGAAGTGTGGTTTAGAGGCAAGATTGCTGTGAAGTAATTGTTGGCGCGGACTGAACATTCCCAGCTGCACCGCGGAGCGTATCACTTGTCCCTGTTGCCTCAGTCTCAGCTTTATTGAGCGCGAAATTAAGTTAGATGCTCTAAATAATGATGTTGTGACGTCAGACAAGGAGACATAACAAGACAGAGCAGAAACAAAATACACTATGATTGTGCTCCAAGTCGTTTATCAGATACATTACATGTTATTTACAAAGAATTTCAATATAATGCGCTTTGCTATGTACACCTGTATACATAGGCTCAATATAATTTTGATACGAATTGTTATTTTGGCAGTACGGGAAAATAATTGGCAATTATAGATAGAAACCCACAAATTATTGAAGTTGAAATTATTTCTTAAATAATCAAAGACAAAAAAGATAATGATAGGTTTAATATATTGGTTCTATATTAATGAAATGCACGCCTTATTGATAATTTACGATTTATAAGATTTGGAATGAGGACACTCGAATTTATTCCTCTAAATATAACTAGTGTGTATAATAATATCTATCCTGGTACACCGCCTTTGCTTCGGCTACATTCACATCAAATGTCTTCTCATGCATGATCTACATTATTGAGGCTTTTAACAGGCCCATCCTCCAATATTTTAAAATCTGACTATGCTAGGTCTTTCGCGGATGCCCTCTATTCCTGATGTCTTCAACACTTGCCTCATACATTTTCTTAACCATCTTTTCTTTCCTCATACTGTTTTTAGTATATTGTATTACGAAGTTACGTTCACGTATTTAAAAGAAATAATAGAAAAATTATTTATTCACGTACTCTCATATTCAGGGGGGAGGGAGTAAAGTATTTAAGTTTTAAGTAAATTTACAACATCGCAAAGATATTGTTTCAAAATTTCAAGTCAATTGAAGCAAAATTGACGAAGTTATGAACGTTTGAGCGATGCTCACATTGATTTTCTATACTTGCTCGGGCATCTGAGGGACGCGCGTATTGGAAGAGTTTTGCGTAGACAAGGACAAAAAGATGCTCTAGATCTTCTTGATGAAAGCTCTTTGCTGTATGGACCTGGCATCGACGACTATGTGTAAGTATAAAATAATTGTCGAGTTTTATTTTGAATTTTATAGTGTGCAAAACTTTCAAGGGTTTTTCTGAAATTTGTCTTTTTTGAAGTCCGTCTCGCCATAACTCAAAATATGGACCAATCGTTTTGAAATTTTGCACAGTACTTTTTCACGTAATTGACCAAGTAACCTTGTAGAGCTTTTTTTTTATAATAATTAATTTTAAAGTAGGTAACAGATTGGCCGATTTTTTCAGCGACAATCGGTGTTATGGCTTCCAAGTGCTACCAAAAATTGAAAATTCAAAAAAAATAAAATCTTCACGGCATTACCTCTAGAAATATCTCCTTTAACAATTCCATTTTGATTTTTTTGCTTCAAATGATTGTGTTTCGTTTTATGATGTACACCGCAAAACAACTTTTTTCAAGGCGCCTCCGGAGATTCACTTCCAATCGCTTAAATATAAATATTTTTCAATGATTTTTTTTGCAAATAATGCTTAAATAATGTATTATTATAGAGAAATAATGTAAAAAAAACTAGCGTTACCTGTAGTGCCAAAAAAATTCTTTAAAAATGCATTTTTTCACCGAATTAACCTTACCCCCCACCCTTAAGAGCATTTATAGTAGTTAAATTTATTTTTAAAAAAATACTAAAGATCACAATTAGAATTTAAAAACATAAACCCGTCGACCGAGATTTATATTACAAACTCTCAGTCTTTAAAATAAAAAAATGTGATAAAACATTATCGAAGAATATTTTTTGTTCTGAATGAAGGTTTGAACTTTGTGGTGACATTATTATTAAAATAAAACACAAATCACTTTGTTTTTCACCATTTTATTAGATGTACAATCTACATGTTTCAAGAACAATGTTTTCTTCATCACGATTGTTTGTGTACTAAAAATTAAAAAAGTTAAACCACGCAAGTGTATTACGGCGAAGGGATGACGAGGGATCGGTGAGGGGAGGGGGGGGTCTGAGGTGTTACTTATTAGGAATGTCATCTGAAGGAGATGGAATATTAGAAAAACACGAAATTGAATATGACCATACATTTAATATAAATACAGGTTTAAATTTTTTACATATTAGTTATAAGATCACACAAATAAATAATTTAGAAATACTTGAAATAAGGAAAAATTTTAATATTAATTCAAATCTAATAAGCACTCAGACTTAATTTGTGCACAACTCACTTTTGAATATTTTTCGACTTAATATTCCATCCCCTTCAGATGACATTCCTAATAATTAACACCTCAGACCCCCCCTCCCCTCAATCTCCCCTCGTCCACCTCTTCACCGTAACACACTTGCATGGTTTAACTTTTTTAATTTTTAGTACTCCTGATGAACAATCCTGATGAAGAGAACATTGTTCTCGAAACATGTAGATTGTATAATCTAATAAAGTGGTGAAAACAAAGTGATTTGTGTTTTATTTTAAAACATTAGCTGTACGTCAGGGAAAACAACATGTTTAATAAGCGTCCGCGCTGAGAATCCTTTCGGTTTTTAATCTTTAATGGTGTAATACAGCGGGGACTTTTAAGGATATTTCCAATCACTGGAGTGGTCGCAATTGATATTGGTCCCTGACCTTTCTCTGGCCATGGGTAAACGCATAAAGAAGTATGATTTCCTTTTTTCTTGTGGAAAAAAATACATCTTTAAAAAAATATCGTATCAATTAAATCTTAAATAATAGGTACATTTTATAAACGTGGGATGAGTTCAATTTAATTTTTTTTTGATAGATAATACATATATGACAAACTTTAATTGAATGCGTACATATTATTACATTTCATAACCTGTATCTGCACATTTTATGTATATATATGTATAAATTAAGAATATTTATACAAGAACTCTATGTCGAAGTTGTGGGAGAATCCTGGTTTGGAAAACTCATTCAGAGATACGGAACAGATCAACACCCAAAGTGATATTGTTCAGCATAGCCGTACGAGCTCTTCCAACAGGTAAAACCATCGGCAGGTTGGTTCTGTATATTGGAAAGTGAAACTATTTTGACGCTGTAATTATCGGGAACATACAAAGCAATGATCGTTACAATTTGAGGATTACGGTTAATACCGCGTAACAATCGATAAAAGTGCGTAATCAAATACAGATTCTTTTTAGTCTCTAAACTATTACAGTCAAGCGTACCCTGGAGATGCTTGGTTGAGTAGAGCCAAGGATAATGCTCGTACTATCTCATGTAGGGATATCTCAGAAACTTGATGCTGGCAGCTCGGTGGCAGGACAGGCGTTCTTTGTGCGAAGACAAATTACTGTTACTGGAAAACGGCCCTATTAGGAGCATCAACCTTAGGCGAGCGCGAATGCGTAGAAGAGTGTCGCGCTCTATCCTCTTACATTTTCATCTGATATTTTATTTCGATTGCACAGTTGAATTTAAATTTTAATGTTTGCATTTTTTTCATTTTCTTTTAAAACTTGAGGTATTTTTTTGCTATTTCGACCTGAAACAGATGTGCCACCAAAGGAAAAAATATATACAGGATTATTTGGAAAACATTAATAACCTCGTAGGACTATACTTTTGCCGTGATTATGAGTCGAAAATGTTCAAGCTATCATGACCTAATATCAATAGTTATGGAGATATGCGACATCAAAGTTTGCATTTTTTCTCAATATTTCTGACTTGTTTTTTGTAAAACGTTGAACTATCATCACGGTAACTTATATCGATTACGAAAAATTTATTCGTTTCAATACAAGTGAAATAAAATGATGAAAACCCCGAAATTTTTTTGTTTTTATTATTTTATTTGACTTGTATTAAAGGGAATGAATTTTACACATTCGATATAAGTTACTATAATGATAGTCCAACGTTTTACAAAAAATAAGTCAGAAGTATTGAGAAAAAAATGCACACTTTGATGTTGCATATCTCCAAAACTATCGATATTAGGTCATGATGGCTACAACATTTTCGACTCATAGTCATGGCAGGACTATAGTCCTGCGAGGTTATTAATGTTTTCTAAATAACCCTGTTTACCAGCATAACTGCTTAAATAACAACACTATAAAATGAAGTAAGCTGTAAAATGTAAAGTGAAGTAAATAGCTGAAAAACAACAAACCCCCTGGAAGAGACGAGCTGGTGGTTGAATTATTATAACAGCAGGTGGGGAATTTACTCAATACCTACACAGCCTAAACGGAAAAGCATGGAGTTCCCCTCTGACTTCCCCTGGAAGGAGAAGACCCGAAGATTGGAGAGTTACAGTTCAGAAAAACTAAATCAATTTGACCAAAGACCTCTAGAGTGTCATTGATCAAATTGAATCCTTGATATGTGAAATCTTCAATCACCTAAAAATTATAGGACGCAATATGTTTCTTGTCGTTGTATTGTATTTTACTTCGTATTTTGGTTTTATCCTCGTTTACTATTTTACGCAGCAGATTCCAATAGTCAAAATAGTTCATGGATGGCAGACAGAAAGTTTTTAGGATAATAATGAAATCGTCTGCGTATCCCACTATTCGTCTAGATTTAAAATATATGAAATAGTAAATAAAATCTTTTTTCTATTTTTGATGCTTATAGCGTCAACTTTGTGGTGAGACATAATTATTAATTTCAATTAATTTAGAACTTTGTATAAATCACTTGGAGTAACTTTACGTCTACCGGTTTCAATACCACATCAGTCAGTATGCGTCCGTCCTGAGTGACGGTTTATCAAAATTCTTAATTAATTAAGATTAGTAAATATATTTACAAATTGTGTCGGTATGTAACTATAACGATCTAAACGTAATTATCACATGGAATCTCTGGAAATAAACCAAGGTGTAGTTTTCTACAGAGATTACCCATTAACAATTCTTTCATCAAATGTACACGTCATTAACATAATACTAAAACATCGCCTGTAGTATGAGAAAGCTTACACTTTATTGAGTGTTGTAAAAGCAACCCTCTTCGTATTTAAGTGTTTTCCGAATGTCGCTTTCCGAAAGCGATTACTCGTAATAAATGATCCTCAAAGACTACGTTTTTATGAGTGTTTTTGGCGCTGGTGCCAACGATTGGGAATATAAGCACAAGCTTGTTGAAAACTTGATTTATTTTTGCATGTACAGGGTGTTTTAATCTTATAAACTTAAGTCTCAACAGCTTTCTTAAAGTGCTCAAAAATTTTCTGGTGACGATAATTAAGTATAACTTGTTCAGTCCAATTTAATTCATTTCGTTTATTCTACACATATTATCACATACTAAATACCTTTATGCGAATGCACAAAAGTAAAGTTTGTTTATTTATAATTTTTTTAAAAATTTTTTATTTATACCTATGAAACTCAATATCTGTCTGCCTGTTTTCTATACAAATCTACACTGTTTGACCGATCCAACCCAAATTTTGCATACTTATTTTTTACTACTAGGCGGGTAACAAAGGTAAAATTTCTGCCCTCTCCATTTACTAATACCTACACTTTCTATACAAATCTTAACCCTATGATAGATCTGATCCGAATTTTGAATACTTATTCTTTAAGACCCGGCAGAAAACAACCCCCCCCCTTTATCCCTTCTCAAAGAAACCGGCATATTTTCCGTACAAACCTACGCAGATCTGACCTAAATTTTGCATATTTATTATGTAGATCCCTTTCCCCCCACCCCTCACTCCCCCCGATATATTTTCTACACAAGTCTTTACCGTTTGACAGATGTGATGCAAATTTTGCACATATATTCTTTAGGACCCGGCGTAAAAATACTACATTCCCCTTGTCACTCTTTACCCCACATCCTTACCCGGTTTATTCACTACGGAAATTAAAATCGTTTGACGATTCGGACACAAATTGTGCACACTTAGTCTTTGGGACCCGGTAAAAAACAAAAACCTAACCCAACCTTATCGCAATATATTTTATATAAAAATCTTCTATTTAGAACACTGGTAAAAACTCATATGTGCTATTCCACACTCTCTTCCCACGCCTCTCACAATATATATTCTCTCTAATCTGACCCAAATTATGCATAATCATTCTTTAGGAACCTGCGGAAAATAAAGCCGGTCTTTTCTCTACCCTCCCTTACCACTCTCTCACCCCTCCAGTATGTTTCCTTTAAAAATCAACGCCATTTGATAGACCTGGCCCAAATTTTGCACACTCATTCTTTAGGACCTTGCGGAAAACATAGGCACTATCTCCCCACTTCCCATTCGCTTTACCCCTTACCCTTTCCTCCCCCAGAGATATATGTAATGTTACCCAATCTAAATTTAAAATCCAAATAGTAAAATTATATCACTCCCCATACCCCTTACTATAACTTAGTGCAATTAATATTTCATCTTTTGTTTGCAATAATTGATTTATCTTTTTTTGTAATTAGTAAACATAATTAATTTAAGTGCCCTGGCCCTAGAAGAAGTTCTGAATAACGTCTTCTCTTCTGGAATATCTTCTAGAAAAAAAAGTCGGAGTGCCCGATCTTCTAGAATGTCCTGTAAATGTCCCAAGAAATTCAGAGCTTTTAATCGTAGCTGTGGAGCATTTTATCAAATGGCGCTTTAGGACCAATGTAACCTCAAAATTCACCAGGATATACAAGTAATATTTGTTGTAGAAGTATGCAGATGAATGATAGATAATTTTTTATTTTAACTTTTTCTTTATTTCTAATACAATCTTGATTATAATTTTAGCCATAATTGGTTGTTTCCGGCTGTAAAATTCAATTTGTAATCATACAGAACTGAACCAAGCATTTCTTAAATGCATTTTACAACTCTAATTAAAATAAGTACCTACATATAATCATTTCCCACCACCTTCTCGAATATCGTATCCGCCTCTTGTCTGGATTAATTGGAGACATTGTAATTAATTAGAGGTTTTGCAAAACAATGGCATATTCCCCCAACAAACTTTTTTTAACGAAATCTGTTACCCGGACAACGCCGGATACGGACCCCTAGTCTACTATAAGCAATACTTTACTGGATTATTAATAATTTAATAAGATATTTGTGCGCTTATTTTAACCATTTTTGACATGGAATTTTAAGCATTCTTTTTTAAATATTTATTTATTTCTGCAAGATAAATTAATTCGTGATTTGCATGTTTTAAACTACTTTGTCATAACGTTACGTTGTAGATTTATGCTTATACCATATCGGGTTTCCACTGCAACACATCTAATATAACTATACAACTTTAATGAATTGCGTATCCAAGCAGCTAAGTACCAATCATAATAATTGTAAGCATTGTATTTGTAAGTAAGCAATTGTAAGTAAAAGAACAAAACGACAATAGTGATGTGATCAAAAGATATTGAAAAAGATTGATAGTGAAAAAAAACTGAATAAATATTGGTGAGCAGAACCACATCTATTCTAATCTTCTTCAAAGTAGTTCCCTTGGCAAAGCACACTCTTCTTCTAACGGTCCCACCATTATTGAAAACGCTTCTAGAACTCATCTTTCGAAATGATGTTCAGCTGGGCCGTCGTGTTCTGCATAACGAAATAGCCATAAATTACTCGGAGCCATGTCAGGAGAGTAGGGAACCTGATGAACCTGGGGAATGCTGTGTTTGGCCTAGAAAGCCTTAATCAGATGCAAAAGTGGGCGGGTGCATTATCGTGATAGAGCTGCCAGATTGTCGCTGCACACATACTCCTTATGCATCGCATCTTCGCGATGCACCAGCCCACGGGGGCTTTTTCTTCTCACGGGTTGAATATAAAAGAGGTAAATTTTCTCAGTTATCCCGCGTCAGTTAGTCCTCAGAAGGACCGTTGTACTCTCGACGTTTCAAACAGATCACATTGTGCATCTTCAGAGGGGGGGGGTGACTTGTCACTGAAAAGTCGCTCTTACATGTTCATGAAAACACACTGTTTAAGGCCGACAGTTCAGAGCCAAGTAAATTTAGTTCGAAAAATTTGGTGATCCTTTGTTTGCATTACTTCTTATTCGAATTCTATCTGTTTTTGGGGGGTTTGGCAATTTGTTCGGCGCTAATGTGTCTTTAATGTTTGTATAAATGGCGGGTGTTTTCTGGAGAGTTTGTGCGTTTTCTAATATACTGAGCTAGCCAAAACACATTAACTCTCTATATGTATAATACTTTACTACATAGGTACTCTGGCTATCCCTCCAGATGTAAAATTCTGCATAGGGTCTTCTGAAGCATATTTTCACCCCACCGCACTCCCCGGATATCTCACCCTCTCCTTGATTGGACTACATTTTGCATACATCTCATGTCTGGAACCTGTACCAAAGATACACCAATCTCTCTCCAAAATATGACTAAATATGAATCACGGACAATTCCCAGCTTTTTTATAACATTTAACAAAATATTATTTGTAAAAGATTTAAACAAAATCCTCCAATGAAAATTATCGTTTCATTTTCAATATATTTGGCAAGTAATCCCTTGGCTAATATTTGTATTTTATTTATTAATAAGTGTTTCCGGAAAACATGATTGAGTTTATGAGGGTGCGCATTGTATTTATAGCGAATTAACCAGAAGGACCGGTCGCGGTGCTAGAATTCATAAAGAATTCTTTTTTTATTTTCTGCGGAGAATAATTAATCAATTGCCATAAAAATTAAGCAAAGCACCGTGGTTAAATGTTGACAGAGAATTATGTAATTGGAAAGAGAGTAAATATTTTTACATAAAAAATAATACGTTTTAGAATGATTTTTTGCCAAGATACATTTTATTTGCTCGTGTTTCAAAGATACACGTAATTGGTTGCAATATTTTTTTTACTCTCCGGCATTTAAACTTCTTACTTCAGCATTATTTACCAAGTTGACAAAGAAATGTTAAGTAATCCATTTTTAACTAAAATAATAACTGTCAAAATATGTCAGCAACTTAAATCTATTACCTGCTTGACTAAATTTTCAAGAATATTTCGGTACATTTGCGAATTAAATTATTTTATAAATTTTGTTTTATTTCTCGCACTCTAAATTCTACTTTTTTTTGAAAAACTTACTTACTTACTTACTTACTTACCATCACGCCGTTTCCCCATGGGGGTAGGCAGAGAGGATAGAGCGCCACACTCTTCTGTCCTGACATACAACTCTCACCTCATCCACCATCCATCATCATTCATACATCTTCGCATGCAAGCTCGCCGGTTGTTGAGGCTTCTAACGGGACCATCTTCCAGTATCTAGTTAATGTGGTCTTGCCACGTCTTTCGCGGTCGCCCTCTCTTTCTGGCGCCATCAACACTTGCGTTATATATATTGATATAATATACTCAAGCTTGGATGTTTTGTGATGTAATGACTATAGTAATTGGGCCTCTTGGCCCGATGAAATGTTAAAATAAAAATATACATAATGTAAATGATTTACTTTTTTCAACAGATTTTGAATGTAATTGAATTGAAATTTATTTAAAATCTTAGTTTGTTACTCACTGATGTGCATTAACTTTATTTCTAAAGGGTGGCAAAGTTCCTTTCAGACTGGCTTCTCACGAAACGTAAGGCCAAAAAAAATTGTATGGAAAATATTTTTTCATTTTATGTCAAAAATTATGCCACGCGAATAATAAGCCTTTATTTTTTACATCGAAGTACGCTCTTTTCATGGGTTTTCTCATTACCTTTCATAGTTTTTTCTGCGATATCAAGCAATTTTCCCTTGAAGTTTCGCCTTCAACTATTATTAGTTTCATCTTTTTGGCTTTAGTAATAAATAATTTGCCTTGTAGATGTACACTTTTTTCGTTACGAAGCCCAGCAGAAAGATGCCTGGTGCTTTGCAATCTAGAGAATATTACAGATTTTCGATATCAATCCATAAGAAAGAAGTGTGTTCCGATGTTTTTACAAATTTGTTTCTGTCATTTTGTAAATTATTGCGTCATACGTAATACGTAATAACATAATATTTTTGGCACCTTGTTAATAATCTGTAATATTGAAGAATTCTGAAAAAAAGTCAATACGTCCGTCCAGATGTTTTTAGCATTCTGATACTCCCAGCGCATAAAATACCACTTATACGACATAGCAATTGGCAATTCGCATTCGCAATCTAAAGTCTGATTGTGAGTTGTTGTTGACGGAAATCACGACTGAAGAACTCTTTCTAATCTGACAAAAGTTTTACTAGATTGTCTAGTGCAGTATTTGATTTCGACAGAAACCTTAATTCATATTCCTAGACTAGTAAACAGACATGAGCAACTTGACGTCTTTGCCAACAACTGTATTGAAAGATTACTAGATTATATTTGTCAAATTGCACTTATTGATTTGTATTTGTTTTGATTATTGGTTGAGTGGACATCTGTTATGTAACATTTTTATTATATTATGATTTTCTAAGTTTTTGCCATTGCTTTTCACTCTATATTATTACTTTTTATTTTTTGAATTTTTATTATATTACGTTTTCCTTATGCTCATGTTATATACTTGATTTTTACTTTATATTATATTTATCTTTATTTATTTGTATTTGTATTTTAAGTATTTGATTTCCAACAAATGTAATTATGTCAACAGGTCATTAATGACCCTAATAAATGGTCGTATAATGACATTAAATTACACGTTTGAGTATTTTGTGAACTGTGTGAAACTTATGAAATTTTTATATGTTATTATTTTTTTCTTTAAACTATCCATTATATAAATGAACACTTTACCTATTCGTTTGTAAAAGTCCTGTAGAGCGTTTATAAATAATAATTTTAAAAAATGTATTGAAACTCAGGTAAACAGTAATTAACATTTTTTCCAATTTTATTCCAGCAATATAAAGTGTTTCACCGTCAATAACGTTCTATTTGTTAACGAGTATATGTTTTAGTTATATTAATTTATAATCTCAAAACAATACATACCTTTCCTAATTAGTTCAACAGAATTACTAACTTCAGTTGGTCAGCGACTTGAAGAACTTCCTTAGATGTTTCTTCCGAATGCAAGCAGAATACATCCCTGAACATAGGAATGTATACATAAGAACGTGTAGTCTGAGGCTTGGATCGATATTTTTCGATATTCTCATCGAAAGATATCGATCATGTCGGAAGCCGCAGACAGCACAGCCCTATACCTTTTTTTTGGGAGAATATTCTGGAAGCATTTGCAAATATCTATAAATAGAGGGAGAGACGCGATTTTTAACACTCTCCTCGTAGACCTCGTTCATCCAGTGTTTTATAACTAGTCTTAAGTTTTTATTAAAAAGTATTATTAAAAATCTGTGTATTCGTAATTACATAAATCTTGTAAGTATATTCCAAATTCTTCTTTTTATTCTCTGCTTCCCGAATTATATATATATATATATTCCAATATTTAGATACCCCAGTATTTAAATATTGGTGGTGACCCCTTAAATAAAATAAAGCCCATAAAAAACAAAAAAATAAAAGAGAAACGATATTCTCCCCCCACCCACAAACGCATATCTCGGTGCAAAATTTATTAAACAAGAGCTTGAATGTTGTTCAGAGGAAAAAAGGAAACAGGCCCTTAACAGGTGTGCACTAAGCCACCGATAAAATAAGTCCATCATCATTTTTCTTTCTCGCACATTAAATCCGAGTAATATGTATCACATACATAAATACTCGTAACAGCGCGAATTACACGATACGAAAAACGCTCGTGTTAAACGAGGCTTTGCAAGACTCATTCACACTCCCATCGCCCCTCCCTCGGTGGCGCCACCCCTCTGGCAATTGGAGTGTGAACAATTCGATAACCGGCGGCCGGACGGTATCGCCGGCACACACAATTAAACTAACTCGTTTTGCAATTTATGCCTACCCCTGACGATGCACGCGGAAGTTTTTACTTCGCTTTGCCCTTCCGATCTTTATAGGAAAAACCAATGAAAAATGGTCCATGGAATGTATTTCAGTCAATGTGGCAATTCTCCGCTCTCTTGAATGAATCTAGAATTGGAGTTTAGTTATAATGTTTCTACGATGCCTGCTTTTTATTAGATGTATTGCAGAGACATTGATAACGACTATTTCAATAATTTTTCATAATCTTCGCCTCACTTTGATTATATCTGTTGTCCGCAATTCGTTTCGATTGAACATTCGCTGCTCATCTTGCAATAAATATTTTTTCACGCGAGCCACACTTATATGATACCTACATTTGTATGACTCCATAGTTCCTACGTCAAAAACGTTCTAAAGATATACGTACTTACAAAAATACGTAAAAACCTCACTAAGAATTCATTTTAATGCAAACTTTGGTGATGCCGAGGGAAAAAGGCATATACTCTGGAAAATTACCAAAAATATTAATTCAAATTCAGATATAAAAACGAACATAAAAAACGGACCAAAGAAGGTGGATTTATAATAGAAGACTTAAGAAATATGAAGCAAACGTATTGAATACTTTATCATGAGACAAAAATTAATGTTTCGATGTATTTCAAATAAACTACAGACAGAGAAATTAAACTGGTCAAAAACTTGAAAAAATGCTTCTCCGGAGTATGGTGATATCAAAAAAATCAACACTGAATATTTTTCAAGAGATTATAATACCCAGCATCACAAGAATTGGAAGAATTAATATTTTACATGTCCACTCGGGTAGTCAACTAATCTAAAAAAATTCGTCTTGTATTGAATTGTTATAGTGAAAAAAGGTTGCGAAATAATGTCTTCAAATTATATACAAAGATTCATAACGATTAGACAAAATCTTGTCTCCGGATTTAGCCTGAAATTATGAACAAAATAATTAAAAAATCCCATATTTTATCTTTTCATAAAGGCATAATATTTTTATAATAAATATACTACGATATTTATTCAAATTAAACAAAATTAAAAATTAAAAAAGACTTAAGGTAAGTTTTAATGTATTAAATAGGAAATTAGGTGATTACATAGTTATACGTTAAGTGATACATTGTAAGTATTTAGCAACAAAATCATTTTTGTTCTCATTGTGTTATTACTGTGTTATTATGGCGAGGTGCTATTTTAGCTTTAATGAAATTATCTCTTACTGTTTTTGAAGATATAGTTGCTGAGGCTTCTGTGACAGTTTTCGCAGATCTTAAAACTGCATTTTGTATGGCACGGCCAACACAGAATAGGCGAATTGTCACCACCATGTGTTATGAACGACTTAAGATTTTTGTCGTACACTTGTTGAATTATTGGTAATAAAATAATGTTTTGCTTTTGAAACTTGAAAGAGTAATCACTAGAGTTGTATCTTTATGACTATCAAAATTCAAAACTGAAACATGCGGACCTATCTCGTGCCTAATATTTTATATATTATATATCGTCTTCTTGAAACTTATTGATCGTTATTTAAGATATCTGCGAGCGAAGGTAAGATTATGTTGTTTTAAAAATGTTTCAATAATATAATCAATGCTTAGACATATCAGAGAGAATAATATGATAACAGGTTATTCATTTAGGATTCGCAATCGTTAAAAATAATATATAAGAATACCATACGAAACGAAGAGATGAACAAATAATACAATTTGTATTAATATAGCACATAAATAAGGAAATAATATTTAGAAAGAAGCTTAGAGCATTTATACATGAACATGTAATGCGCGGATAGTACAAGTCTAACGTCGTTAGATCAATCACTGTCAGTAGATGTATCATGGAATTAAATATATTATACGAAAATTATACTAAAATGTACTTTCATATGGGGGTTTCAACGTGTTGCCGTATTAACACGATTACAATAATTGCATATTTTATACGTTTTAAGTATTGTATATATTTTATTAATACATGATAATATCTTTATGGGAGGTAAAAGAGACTACGTATAAGAGATTATTTAGATGTATGCTAAAGTGCACCTAAAGTGCACCTATCACAACAAACATTTATCAGCCTCTCCGTGATCATTTAGCTCATGACTCATGACTTGCTCTCGGCTCATGTTGAAGGGCTGCGCCCCGTCAAGTGCCGGTCACTCATCTCATCTCACTCAACATGACCGTTGATGGAGTTCCTCCTCATGGTGGTCACAGAGACCCCCATCTTCTTAGGCTAGGAGGAATATGCTGGAAGTACGAGAAAATCCTGTTTCTGCATGTCGATAACTTCATCGTTAGACAATGAGTTAAAATATATCTACTGCCTTAACTTCTTAAGTTATTATTTATATTTTTGATGTTTAAAGCGTTTACTTTATGGTTAGATATAATGAATTATTAATTTGAAATACTTACACACTTTGCATAAACCATATCGATTGTTTTTAACGTCTACCGCTTTCTGTATCACTGTATCTTCGTCAGGATGAATGAACAATAACTGTTTAAAAATTAAATACCTATGTGAATAATTTTCATCATAGTCATTCCATTTTGTCAATACCCATTTTGTCATAGTCAGTGTGGACAACCTACTTTTATTTTTATTTTTACAGACACAAAATTATTTTTCTACAAATGTAGCAAATTTATTTTGGGGTAACATAATTATAATTGATATAAATTAACTTTGTTAAAACCACTTATTTATTGAAAAGCCATTGGCTTCGAAACATGTTGAACTTTGTTAAAACCATTTATTTATTGAAAAGCCATTGGCTTCGAAACATGTTGAATTTTTTCAATAAATAAGTGGTTTTAACAAAGTTAATTTATATAAATTACAAAATTATTCGTAAAGATGTCAATTGCATTTGCCCAACTGCAGAAAACAGGTCTTTCATTTATTTTCTCAGTGAACTGAATTTTTTCATTCTTTCATATATGTTGTACATACATATTTTTTTTACTTTTGCTAATTATTTTGTATTCAATAATATGTAATTCTTTTTTATATCCATAGTTTACCATTATATTTACATTTAATTGTTTAATTTTATAGAGTATTTTTTGTCATTCTATTGTAAACTGCTCATCTCGGGGCAGGTTCACCCTAGTGAAATGAGTGTCTATTTTTTTAACACAGGTGAGGCCAGGCCCTAACCCAATATTTCAATTATTTACATATACAGGGTGGTGACGCGGTTTATAATAATAAAAATAGGGTTGAAGAATTATAAAGCTCCATTGAGATTTGTTCAAGTGAGAGAAAGCGTTCCTTGCGGGAATTCATAGTTAAGGCGAGACGTTGGTTGGCACGTAGATGAAAACAGAAACGATGAACACAGCATGAATCTAGACCCCAAATTAAAATGAAGAATTAAGATGCTGGATGCTGGTGTGAGGAACTGGAATGCCCTTTTCTCCGATGATTCTGGTCCAGCTGTCGACACCACACTCCCTTCGATCGCCGATTAATTAATGATAATACCGAGATGACACAATCCACGGCTTTGACACGGCAATGACTCGATTTATTCAAATACAAGTGTTTTTGCGGGTTACAAGATAATATTTCTTGAACCGTGGTCCAAAAAACGAACTTAAACTAGATTCACTAAGTACAGTATGCGGTTTCTTCACTCGAAGACAATTAAGAAGTGAGGTGCGGTAGGAATAAAATTAATTACATGCGTTCGAGTCCATACAGGACAACAGATGTCGTTAGGCGTATTAAAAGGTGGTGGACGGAGTGGGCATTAATTAGGAATAAAGAATGGATTAATGAGGACAGGCATTGGTGGATCTCCAACTTACCGAAGTCGAATCCAGCCATAACAATCGTCTTCATTTTTCCAGATCTAAAACTGGCCAAACCACAGGGTGTCCCTTATCTCGACCTCAAGCTGAAATCGGGCGATAGGCCAAGTCATAATAGTTATCAGAAAAATACTTAAACAATTGAAAAAAACAGTCAGTTAAAACTGGGCAAAGTATTGATTTTGAATACTTGGTTTGGTCAAAAAGTAACATTTTATTCCAAGCTGGAGCAGTTG
The DNA here is from genome assembly GCA_016648135.1 of Agrypnia vestita. Classification (NCBI taxonomy): domain Eukaryota; kingdom Metazoa; phylum Arthropoda; class Insecta; order Trichoptera; family Phryganeidae; genus Agrypnia; species Agrypnia vestita. The sequence goes on along the minus strand of JADDOH010000353.1, from coordinate 277,283 downwards.
GCTTTGAATTTTGGACAAAAGTTTACAGAAACATTATTCAGGATTACAAAATAATTAAAAAAAAATTAAGATAATTAAAGATTTGTAGCAACGGAGTGAAAAGACCGTCACAGGGTGTAGACTTTTTTGATATTTTTAAAACACGTGACTTCGATTTTTTTAAATATTTTTCTGATAACTATTATGACTTGGCCTATCACTTGATTTCGGCTTGACGTCGAGACACGGGACACCCTGTATAATTAATGAAACATTTACTGTGCATGTGTCTTGATAAAGGTACAGTGGTACGGAAACTGGGATACGTTAAAAACAATTGATACTATTGATACAATTGATATTATGCTACGTTTATTAGTTTTTGAAAAATTGAGAGTTAATATTACTTTATCTGTAACAAAGATTCTTTTTGAATTTGTTTTTGATAAATTACACCACAGAAATATAAAAGAATGTCAGTGTATTGTTGGTGGCGGATTAATCTATCCGTAGCTTTCCAAAAAGAGGCTCGCCCACAAGACGACGGATCGAATTCCAAAACCGTTTCTGATTTCAGCAACGGTAAAAACACAGTACGCTGTTTGTAAATCCGAGTCGTTTGTCATTGTCAGACATAATTAATCCACGATTTGCTGCGGCCACCACAGTAGGGTCCCTCGTCCTTCGTCCTTCCAAGGGCCTCGCCGATAAATTATCGATTAATGACATCTCTGAAGAAACAAGAAAGTTACCGAGCCCCCAACAAAATGTCTCATGATTATTGTTTATCTCCACTTTTTGTAAATTTAGCTATTTCGAGACAATCTTCATTAAACTACGTAATTATACAAAATGTATAAGTTACTAGGCATACACGGCTTTTAAAAATGTGGCTTGTAGTATGCGGCTGGAAAGGATAAAATGTATAGACGAAGAATAATGAAGTCATTATCAACCGACGTTTCATGAACGTACCAACCAATTTTATTGAATAATGAAATATTGATGTTTCTTATTATATCGTTCCTTTAGAGGTAAAACTCACTAACCGCAGTATTGGACTAAAATGAATTTTGAATACCATATTTATATTCATTTTCTTTCAATCTCTATCCCAGAAAAAATCAGGAAGTGAATATTCCCTCTCTATTCAAAGATATTTAGTGGTAAAATTCATCATTTGAACATTATCAATGATTCCCTGCAGGCAAAAATCATCAAATCACTTAGTTACTTTTACCTGGCGGCAAAATTGAAAACTTGTCTTGGTTGTTTCTCATTATAATCTATACATCTCTACATCTTTGACTTTCACTCACGCAAATTCGTCACAGTGATCTAAGTCACACCGGTCAGTTTTATTGTATTAATACGCCATTAAAGCCAGTAATAGGAATATACCTAAGCAGTGTGATATTATATTTTATAATACATGGTACTACGGACACAAAAAACTTATAAAATTCAATCGGATCAGCAAACAATTCGCTTTAATCTTCTCCCAAATGAATGTAGAGTTTTTGTTCATCCGTAATGTGGTTTTCTTCCAGAACTAGAAGCCAGCAACTTAAAAGGGTTTTTGTTGCAAGAACCACAAAGCACTTCCGCGCTCTGAAAGCCAATAAGGAAGTCCTTTCTCGCTTAATGGATTCGGCCGTTTCTAATTTTTTATTCTGTCGACGGAACAAAGATTGGAAATAATAAGTGAAAGGTTGTATCGGCGAAGATTGCAAAGATTTATGGCGAGACAAGAAATGGTTCGGCAGAAAAAATATCGTTCAGCGGGGTAGGAATAAATGGATACAACATTGGTCAATGGACCATCCAAACAAATCTTTTATTAAATATATAATAAATATCGTGTATTTTTACTCGGAATTCTATATCCAAACTAAGTTTGTAGTAATAGTTAATACCTAGTAGGTAATAGTCGAGTAATAAACATTATTAAAAATAAATATTCTCAGGTTTCAGGTTTGTTCGACTTCTCTGGCCATCGTTTCGGATCCCATTGCAGGGTCCATCATTAAGGTTGATATTGTGACCAAGTGTTGGCTTGCAATACTGTGTCCCATTTTATTAATAACTAATTTTTATTATGTTATAATTTTGTTATACGCTAATATTATGTTTTTAATCACACTTATTTTGTATTTTTTGTAATAAATTAGATGAATATTCATTCACTGAAAGATTTGGCAGATACTTCGTGGTGCAACATTATAATTTAAAATATGTTTTACTTTACTTTGTAATAATGTAATAATGATGTAGTTGTTATCTATACCTGATGATGAGAGGTACTGCTCCTCTCGAAACTATAGTAGTAATTTAATAACTCATATTGTGTGTGTGTATTACAAAGTAAAGTAAAACATATTTTAAATTATAGATGAAAATTGTTTCATAAGCAACGTACCGAAGGACGAGGTTGAAAGTACTTCCTACAGATCTCCGAGATCTGAACCGTGAATTATCAGTAACAAAAAAAAATATTGAAATGAATGTAATTTGTATGCTTTGGAATGATTTTTGAAATAATTTTCGATCGGTGATGGAAAATTAAAAAAAAATGCTTCATGCTTCAGTTTTTCGGAGGTAATAAAACAGTATTGTTGCAATAGGCTCCTAAGTGCATAATATTTATTATATACAAAAGCTGGTTTAAAATTTGTAGGAAAGCTTTAGATACAGTTTAAGTTAAAAATATTAATAATAGTAAACGAGTAACCCTACGATATGGAGTAAAATAAAATCCAATTATTCGCCACCTCGCTTTGTCGGGGTGATGATCCGAAAACATAAAATTTTCTCGGCCAGGTAGAATCCACCGAAGTTGTTCATTTCTCAAGAATCCAGTCACAACGCTTGTCACTCGGAGAGTGTCTCGGGATCCATCTGTCTCTTGATGGAGAAATAAGTTTATTCTGTGTCGAGGCGGCATAACAGACTGCTCCCTCGATATAAAACACGTGGATATTACCCCCGAGACAACATCAACTCACGGGTAAAACGACTATTTGATATAATATATTAAAGATGCTTTTCGGGAGTCGCGAAAGAACACGGCGAAGATAATACAGAGCGATTCGCGGAAAGCGCAACTCAATTTAGTAAACACTGAATATTAATTTGGATTTGTGCAGAAGAAGATATATGCAGAATAATTTGTAAGTTATCTTCTCCCAAGGTACTAAAATAGTCTTTAGAAGGTAATCCGAGATAAGACGAATATAATACAAATTATCATAAAGCATTGAAAAAACTACGTTTGTTGTTTTCTGCTTTGATTTGGAAGCATCAAAATTGCATGTGGTTAAGTTTGTAAATGAGTGCCATTTAAAAAGGTTCCTTGTAAACGAAGCAAAGGAAAAACAAAATTTTTTGAAAGTAATTACATGAAACAACTTACAATTTTCAATGCGTTTCATTTATTTTTATTTTCAATTTATGCTCGATGATTAAAAACATTTAAATTTAATTCAATTCACCAAAATTTAAAAAAAAACATGATTAATGTATGATTTTAACAAAGGCGTACACCAGTTATAGACTTAGGTTACGCTGCTAATATTTACGGTATAAAAGTACCTACGACGGGTTGTTATATCACTAGAGGTCATATTCATCGGAAATACACTTCTTCAGAAACATTAATATAATAATATTAATATTATTACTTCACTATTATATAAATACGTACATTTAAATCCATTTCAAATACACCATTTAGATACACGTATGTTCAAGCGAAGACGTGGATTCAGAATATCGAGCAGAGAGAGAACATTTAAAAAAAATGAGGAAGAATTCAACGTAAATAAATAAAATCAACGGAAATCAAAGTAAAAACAACGTCGAATCGTCAACTATTATGATAAGTATCCTTACTTAAGTTTTAAGTACCGACTGATGCAAAATATATAATAATCATTTTAGGTTCGAAAGTCATTCTAGGTAAATGATAATATCATTGCTTAAAGCTATCTTTTGAACGATGTCTGTTAAAATATTCAGACACATTTATGGATTAATTACTCCCTTTCTTCTAACTCGTAGCGTCTGCTTGACTGCCGAAAAAACTTTGGATCGATTTTTAACTCTTTTCCCGTGATCCAATCGAGCTGAACTATGTACATAGACTTGTGGCGACGATAAAAATGATCTAACAAATTTTCGTTTTAAAAATGTAATAATTATAGTATAATTTTGGAGTTTTCGAAATTTTAACGATTTATATATTGTTTGATTTTCGAGCCCGACGCGTGGAGTAGGCGCGAAACCTGTTTAAATGAGAAAGGGAGTATAATAAAAAATTGGTTTTTATGGGTTAGTTTTTTTTGTTTTGATAAGCTGTTGAAAGTGGCCAAGTTTGTGTGTATACGAACGCATCCAAAAAAGAGATGGGAAAAAGTGTGAGGAAATCAAAGCGAATTTCGATTTTTATGGACCATACATACACCTTGGATGACTACTGTCAGATATCGACTTAACGAACTCAATCAAGATTGAATACCTGTTTTTGATGAATTTCGCGTTCGAGGTGTCTTCGAACGGTATGGTCCCAGGTGACCCCACGACGTTCGAGGTGACTTCGGACGATATGGTCAACGAAGTCCATGATGTCGTGTTAGCAAACCGCCGGGTGAAGATCAGAGAGATTGCTGACATTATAAACATCTCAATACTGGCTCCGGACCTGCAACATCGACGGTGTTTTCTTGTCTCATGTTTCGGTCCTGTTCAACCCCTGCTTTGCACCCTGTTTGGGACTGAAAACATTGGATTACGATTTCCACAAAGCCAGCTTTCCACACGCTTCTACCCTCCTTTTAACCTGACCATACCTAATCTAATCTAACTTAACAAAGTCGACGGCCATTGTTCTGTGCTAGACCTAATTAATTAATTTATCCTTTATAAATACTAAATTTATTTTCAAAGAATTTTTTGGAACCATAATTTCTAACATTTTGAAACGCTCACCATGAATAATTTTTTTTGTTAGTTTTAGCTTAATACTTTATAATAATTTAGTGATCTAGTGGCTCTAATAAAACAAACATATATTTATTTTAATTTTGGAAAGTGGGGGAGTTTCATGCATACAGAATAAATGTAGAAAAATTTAAAAAGAAATAAAAAATAAATGCAGTCGACTTGAAATGAAATAAGATGCATTTTAAAAATGATTTATCTTTGACCTTTCAAAAGTCGCCAAATTTTCTAGCAGTTTTACCATAAATTTGTATAACTCGACTTAAGAAACTATTGTCGCAATTCTGCCCACCTGCGTGAAACTTAAATTAAGTAATCAAGAACTTTCCTCGCCTTCCAGAAATTTCAATTTATTTCAGAAACGTTTTTAAGCAAACTGATTTCAGTTCAGAATTGCTTTTCGGGATTTAAATGAATGCCAAATCTTAGCTTGGGTAAATCGAATTCTAGTATCAATTCTGTTGATCTTGAATGCAATATTGTGCTGTGGAAATATTTTGAATACTAAAGGCGGGAGATATAATAGTTTTAACGATTTTTACTCCCTTTATATTAACTCGTGGCGTCTGCTTGTCTTCTTGTCTGACGAAAAAACTTTGGATCCATTTTAAACCTCTTTCCCGTGATCCAATCGAGCTGAAACTTTGCAAGCAGACTCGTGGCAACGATCAAGAAGATCTATCAAATTTTTGTTAAAAAAAATTAATACATTTTTGGATTTTTCAAATTTTGAATGGTTTTTTCATACAACTTATTAAGTTGTATGAAAATATTTCAACGGGTCTGGTATACGCGAAACCTGATTATAGTATAATTTTGGATTTATGGAAATTTTTTATTACTCCCTTTCGTAGCGTCGCCCGACCGAAGCTCAACGTGTAGGTTAAGCGAAAAAAATGTTTCAACTAGTAAATGAGAAAGGGAGTATAATAAAAACTTGATTTTTATGGGTTACTTTTTTTAAGCCTATTTACTGTTTACGAGGTAAGCACGGGGTGAGGGTATAATAACATGCCAGAAAATAATAATATTAGAGACGCCATTCGCCTTGTGGCGATCGTCTGGCAATGTGAACAAAACTCAGTACTTCACACGGCTTTTCTTCCATTTATTATGATATTTTTGTATCGAAATGTTTTAAACGAAAATTTATTCATTGAGTTCCTTAATTAATAAATTACCAAATCAACGATGTTTAAGAACTAATAAAATTGCTTTGTTTTATTTTAATAATAATGTCACCACAAATTTCAAACCTTCATACAGAAGAAAAAATATTCTTCGAACAATTAAAAAAATTGCTTCAATTTGTGGGGCTTTTATAACTGTATGGAATTGTGAAATGTCTTTTTTCCAATAATTATTATTATTAATCATGTCAATGAATTTAAAAAAAAATATGTTTTAAATTTCCTATTTTAATAAAATATATTTTTTTGTGTGTTTTTTACAACTCTTCTTACATAATCGACAACTTTTTGACTTAAATAAGAAGGAATATTATAAATGTAATTTTATGTAAACTGACTGATTTTTAGAGTTCAATATTTTTTATCTAAAACAAAATAATCTGCAGAAACGATCATTCTGTTTTGGATAAAAATATTAAACTCTAAAAATCTTAAAATATGAAACTCTAAAAATCTTAAAAATATTTAACTCTAAAAATCGTGTGTTGTTTTTTTAATTTAAAGAAAGAGGTATTATTCTTTTAAAATGAAAACGAATAGGAAACAAAATCCGTCATTTCAACTATTTGATCAGGACACATAGTAGTGTGTCTTTAATTCGTAGTGCCTAGATAAAATATCTGAAATCGATTTTTTTTTGTATTTATTTTAAAATAATATCCATTCATATAACCTATTGAAGTTAAAGATTTGTGAACTGTGTAAAAAAGGTAAATTGATAAGGTCCTTGAAAAATCGAAAAGCCTCATAAGATTATTATTAAAGACTATAATAAAATACTCGTATGGTGGAACTCGATCTTGACTTTTTCCATTTTTAACTGGGTACCCATTTTGTTGGTTAAGCATATTTTTTTGAAAATTTCTACACGAATTCATATTTTATCCACAGAAATAAGTTAAGTGCTTGAAAATACTCTCTACTGCAATAACCCGACCGTTCATTTGCCTTATGTACCTACAAGTAAACTAAGGACATGGCTTTCCGTATGGGGAGAAGAAATAAATAAAGGAACAGAGATTTTCAATTAAGTATTTTTTCCTAGTATCTAAGTTTGAAGTAAGCAACAAAGCAAAGGGCGTGAGTGTGGCATGCAAAGCGGCAACTTTCTTAAAAGTTTTAAGTAACTCCGACTTCCGCTGGTTTCCAAACCGGATGTATAAATTTTCCCTTGCCGGAAGAGGCAGCCGCTCCCACAGCCGTTCGCCGGAAGCTCCTGACTTCGGTAGGGCTTCTGCAGGTCTGGGCTCTTCAATAAAGACTGGCTGCTCCTCCACATGCACAAGAAATAGTGGATTCAAATATATTAATTCTTTTATCATACGATCTACCGTTAAAAATAAATAAATACAATTATTTATTTGAAATACAATATTCTAAGATCTAAGAATATTAAAAATTATACTTGGGTAGCTTATTATGTAGAATGAGGAGAAACGATAAGAAATATATTGTTATATCATTCGATCTACCGTTAAAAATAAAAAAATACAATTATTTATTTGAAATATAATATTCTAAGATCTAAGAATATTGAAAAGGATTAAAAATTATACTTAGGTAACTTGTTATGAAGAATGAGGAGATATGATAAGAAATATATACACGCACGACCAGGCAAAATATAATTTGCTTCAGCACGGGCAAGGCTCAGCGAAGCTAGTATTATAAATAAAAGTTATTTTAAACTCGCGCTTTCTGTTATTTGCGGATGACTAAAAGCTTTTCTTAAAGGTGTCAACTTTGGACGATTTTAATCTTCTCCAAGCAGATATATCAAGTATATGTAAATGGGGAAGACGAAACAAACTTTTGTTTAATGTTTCCAAATATTCGGTTACATCCTTCACTAGGGCCAAATAACTACTTTATCGCTACAAAATGTTTAATGTTACGACAATCTGACAAGAACATGGAATGTTAAAGATCTGGGTGTCACATTTGTGAGTAACCTAACATTTCACGATCACATAGAGACGATCAGTGGTAATGCTTTGAGAATGTTAGGATTTGTTCTGCGTACTGCCTGGGTTTTCGAGAATATCCGCGTACTGAGAACATTTTACAAGTCCTTGGTGCGAAGTAGACTCGAGAGTGGCTCGATGATTTGGGGGCCACATGAGAGCAAGTACTCTCTTATGGTGGAGAAAGTCCAAAAAAATATTCCGAGATATCTCTACATGAGAGTACGGAATTATCCTTGTGTCTACCCAGCCGAATTTCTCCAGGGTATGCTTGGCTATAATAGTTTAGAAACTAGAAAGAATTTGTATTTGATTACACATTTTTATCGATTTTTGCGTGGTATGATCGAGAATACTGAAACTATGCGGAGAATTGGTTTGTGTGTTTCTGATAATTACCTTAGACGTCGTCAGCACAGATTGTTTCACATTCCAATATACAGGACCAACCTGCCGATGGTTATGCCTATTGGAAGAGCTCCCTTTATGCTAAACAATATCGCTTTGTGTATTGATATATTCCATGTGTCTGGAGGGGTTTCCCGAAGCAGGATTCCCCTATACCTTTGACCAGATTTTATGTTATTTTAAATTAATAAATATTATTATTTTGATGTACATATATACTTTAATGATATGTATACCTTGAACACTCTGTTGGTAATATACATATTATTAAATACATTGATTTGATTTGAATTGAGTTGACAAAACTTTGTAATACACTGTACGTCTTATTCTTGTGCTGTATTTTTCAACGGACGTTGGCTGTCGTCACTTTATATAATGCGGCCCGGTATAACTAGTTCTACAGTAGACTGGTCAAACCACTCATGATGTTTTTTCAGCCACGATGTTTTTCTTCTTCTAGGGCCTCGACTTCCGGAAATCTTTTCCAGATTATGAGATGCAAGGTCTCGTATTTCTCTGAATGTCTCATCACATGTCCGAGACGCAGAAGTTTTCGGATTTTTAATAATTATATTTTAACTAGCTGTGCCCGCGCGGCTTCGCACGCGTTGATTTTTAGAACACTGTTTGGATCGTCATAGAACTTTCGCGAATCTTCTAGAACATTCTCCTTCCAGAACTTTCAAGAAATTCGAATGTACAGGAACCTTCTAGACACACCGACACATTCCGCCACTAAGTTTACAACCTTATAGAACTTTCAAGAATTTTCTAGAACCTTCTCCTTCCAGAACTCTCTAGAGCAGGTTTTTCCGGAACCTTCTAGATTTACCGACACAGTCGGCGCGCCTATTTTGAAGCAATCTGAAGCATTTTCGGCCTTCAATGTACTATAAAGCACATTTTCGTCACCCACTCCCACCCACGCACAGCCACCCCCACCAAACTCGCATATTTTCGATGTGACACCAAGGGCAATCCACCACCATAACCACCGGTGGGTAGTTGTGGCTTGTTGTGGAGAGGAAAACTTGGCGGGTATGGAAACACGGGTTTCTTTTTATATATATATATTGTCATCCAAACTGTTCTTCCGGATTGTTTTGAGTATTCTTCTGAAGATCTAGTAAGCATCCATGCCCTTTTCTGTAGAATACTTTTGATATATTGACAAGGTGGGAACGAACAAACAAACAATTACAATGCCTCAAAAATCGATGAGGTATGAATAGAGATGATTGTAACAAGACAAATGACTGTGGCACTCTATTCTCACTTTTAACTCACGCGGAAATAGACTGACGATATTTTGCTGTTTTTTTTTTTAAATATTCTAAAGGTACTAAAATAAAAACTTCGATCGATTATCTGTATATTATTATTATTTGTATATTATTATGCTCCATTCAACAATTCAACTATCAAGATATTTTGTGCATCAAGAATGTGCGCACCGTGAGAACGAAGCTTTGGAGAGGGATTGAGTATAAAAAACAATGTTGGAATGTTTGTGCTTTAGTTTGCAAATGGAGAGTTAATTTTTAATGCGTTGGAAGTCTCTCGCGCGTAATATATTTCACATTCAGAACTTTTTCAATCAGCCTCAGATGACTACTCTAATGACGATTATCATCGCAAAGTCCTCAGCCCTGAAAAAATTAACGTACTATTTTTTTAAATTAACGCTGCTTAAACAAGCCTGCGAATTTTCTTCATAATAATATTTTTATCCAAATATTCTGAGAACACAATAATTACTGGATTTTGTCCACAGAGGGGTAATTAATAAAGATTAATTATAGAAGTCCCACAGACTCGAAGCTATTTATATGGGAAATGGGTATGGAAGTCTTTATAGGGTGGGTGGTAGGTAAGTCTTTTTCCATTTTATATAGATAATCGAATAAATATGTCAAAGCCGTGCGTGTGACGCACATTATTTCGTCGTATTAATATTTATACTCGTAAGAAACATGTAGTTGTTTACACGTACATATATTTTTTTTAATTATAAGTTTGCATTTGAATATCTGAAAGTATGTTTTTTCAAAATTAAAAAGAATTAAAATTCAATTTTCAATCAGTACTTTGCAGTAGGTACATTAATTGAAAAGAATACTGATAGAAGTTAAATTATGACTGAATTATTTAATTATAATTTAAATTAATCAGCTAAAGTAATGTTACTTATTGAGTTTGATCAAAAGCGTTTTGCGAAATAATGAAATTTTCTGTTCATGTCCCTTCGGCGTCTGTGTTTGTTGTCTTCTCAATCAAACACATTTTTTGTATCTCCGAAACAAGCGACGATTCTCTACTTGGAAGGTGAAAACAATGAGGTTCTTCTCAAACAAACCTTTTGTTAGAGTGCAGAATCAAATTCAATTAGTTTTCACTATCACTGTTTTAGGTGTCCTCGGCAAAGCTGATTCTTAAATACAATGTAACAAGGCTTAATACAAGTCATTCAAAGCTGGATGAATACAGCTTCATTATCTTGAAAATTTCCATTTGTAAATCTTTCGACGTGAACTTAAATAAAATCTTAAACTCGTTATCTCAATAAATATTGGTATAGTGTTACTCACTTAGTGTTAACTAGTTGTGTGCCCTGGAGCCAATTAACTTGACTAACTTGACAGTGGTTAAATCTCGACGTTATGAACCCTTTTTTATTTACGACTAACAAAGGACGTTTTTTTAGAGGCGGAGAACTTTAAATTAAAATAAAATACAATATCATGTTTTTAATATTCATGAAATTAGCTTTGTTTGACAGATAATTTTATGTCATTAAAATTTAAATATAATTTAGGGCAAGTAGCTGGCACATATATGGCGTAATCTGGAGGTCTAATTTTCACAATCCAAATGTTTTCACTGATGAAGCACACTTTGGTTAAATGGCTATATATATTAGATAATTTGTCTTTGTTCATGAACTTGTAGGGTTGCGATCTTTTTTACAATGGCAGATTGAAGATTTTGAATTGGTTTTATATTTGATTTACTGGAGAGGCCCCACGATCGAATACCATATCTTTATGTTAATTGTACTAAAGAAATACTTCTATTCTACCAAAATAACCCTTTTTTATGTTGTGAGTTGACAAAAAAAAGATTTGACTTGTTTTAATTATTTTCTGCGCTTACAAATTTATAAATTCTTGGCAAAAAATATAGGTTAAAAACATCCATTCGCGGTATGGATACGTTATGCAACTTTTTAATACTAATGTTACCATACGATAATAATTTTGTAGTAAACCTCTGAGGAGGTTGAACATTTCTTCACCTCAGATACCACTTTTTACTTTGTGCTTTATCAAATACATAAAACATAGAACCTACATAGAAAAAAATAAGAACTGTTTTACGTACATTTAGACATTTTGTTGAAAGAATCCAACCTATAAAACATGTCACATCTTCGTAAATAAATAAATAAAAGTTGTTTTCTTATATTTACATTAAATAACATCTCTACACTCAGCTCTGTGCAAAAAAATATGAAAAATGAATTAAATATCGACATACTAAGTTTTTGTAGATTCAAATTTTCATGTTGGGTTGGATTGGCAGAAAAATCACAAAGTTAAAAAAATGTAGAAATTATAAGCAAATCATCATAAACATATTAAATAAATAAATATTGTAAAACATTTTTGTATTTTTAATGCAATAAATCTGTAAAAATGTTACCATGAAAATCCTTGAAGCACTCAGCTGAGATGAACATAGGGCTGGCGCAGCCGAGGGAGGTCGAAGAGTTCGAAAAAGTATTTTTAAAGGATGTTGGAAATTTAGTAGTGGCCGAGGAGAAAAAGAATATGGCGGTAGAACAATACTTGAGGCAAGAAATGTTGAATTCATCTGTAGCTGAAGCTGTGGCCCTCGTAGCCCAGTGGACAAGACACTGACTTCTCACATCGAGGGTTCCGGGTTTGATTCCTAGTGAGGTCACAATAAATTTGACTTGCACAAGGTGGCTGTTTTTATGATGTTACGACTTTATTGGGTCATACTAATTGGGCCTCTTGGCCTGTTGAAGCGTGTAAACAAAAAAGCAAAAAATGAGCATCACGGTTCTTCGGAGAAGACATGGATCTTCGGGAAAGAAGAGGCGGCTGATGTACGGGGAGTCAACCATATATTTCTAGATATATTTCTAGGATAGAGCTGAGGGTAACAACGGCAGACGCAGGTGGAGAGGATCCTGACTTCAGGGGCAGGAAAGCTAATTATTTTTTATCCTCTTTAGTAGAGTAGCAAGAGCAGAGTGCACTTTCGTTCGGTCACAAAAGAGACTCCTGGTGTGTTTTTAAAGTCCGATTTGAATAATTTCTGGAAGCTAATGATGACAAATGGTCGGAGGCTAAGAAATAATATTTTTCTTCACGGAATCATCAGAAAAAACGTACATATTACTACAAAATCTGAATGCCCCGAAAAAAAACGGGTGCAAACCTAGAAGAATAGTGCGAGTATCATATTAAATCAAAACACGGTATTCACGGCATTTTTATTCAAATACACCCACATTGCGACATTAGACTTACTGTTATTCATACCAGTTTTAATATATATATATATATATATATATATAATGTTAAATCGAAGGCTTTCACGGGTACAATATGTGTTAGTTCTAACTACTTTGGGGGTAACCCGCGTCAAATTCTGGTCGTCAGGACCAGTCGTCTGCCGACGTTTCGAACAGATCTCACTGTTCATCTTCAGGGCGCCTTGTCGATGAGCTGCTTCTCCAAAAAGCGTACAACCGTTTGGGTCCGGAGCTCACCGTCAAGTGACGACTTGATATATATGTATGTATATGTTTAAATATAAGTTTTCGCGAAGAGGTATATGCATTATGAAAAGGTTATTTTTCGGGAACTTCGCGGATTTGTAAAAATATTTTATTTTTGTGCTACATTTCTGTTAAACCCGGAGGCACCATTCTCAAGCTGGTCTCTCTGACAGTTTAGAGATAACGTTATCTCTAAACTGTCAGAGAGACCAGCTGAGAATGGTTATCCCAGTGTGACCGAAATATAGCACAAAAATAAAATATTTTTCAAATCCGCTAAGTTTCCGAAAAATAACCTTTTCCTAATGCATATATATATATATATATATATATACGAGTATGCTGTAATTTATATAGAAATAAATTAATTTATATTAAATCTTCATTTCAATACACCAACCGTACTTAATTCTTTTTCGCAATTCGCAAACGTACACGTGATGCGTCTCCTAAATTATTCTCTGCACTTTGTGCAGTGATATTAATAATTCATGTTTTCTCTTTAGAAATATAAATTTTTCCCATTGTTTCGTATAAACGAGGAATAGGAATATTTTACATACATTTTGCGCGGTTTCTCCGTGCACTTTTCCGTTTCAATATCGTGGCACTGGCAGGCAAACTAGTTTTGATGTATTCCATTACTGGGTAAAGTTTCTGTTAAGAGAAAGCATGGATGTATAGATGTTCATAATAAAAAATGGTTTTCCATATTGCAGAAATATATTAAAATAAATTAATTCTGCTTAAATAGCAGCTGAGGATTTCAGTAGCAGAACACATTTGCTATCTTTTGTATTTTTATATACTGGAAGTTCTTTACTGTGCAAATGAGAGAAAATATGTTTTACAAACGCGAATGTGCGTAACACGACTGCATTCTATCAATATAAAAAATTGAATTATAAAATATTAAAGGAAAATTTAAATTAAAATTAAATTTTGGATAACCGACTGTTGCAACAAAAAGCGAAAATGATAAATATTCAGTACATAACATATTTGATACGTTATTTTTTAGCAAGTATCTGAATTGGTTGCTGTCAATAATATGAACAGAAAAATGTATAGTAGGTCTAAAGTTTAGGTTATTTTTTTAAATACAATAAGTGGTCAATTTTTAATGTTTTATGTTTTATTCTATTTTTATTTGTTTTATTTTTTAACAAAACCATCAACAGGTAATTATTGACCCTAATAGAAGGTCCTAAAGTGACATTAGAGTACAAAGTATTAAAATTTTATGAACATTTTGAATACGATATAATTACATAACGCAGTATATTAAATATAATCTTAATTATTTAAATTGATTTTGTTTGGATGCTCAAAACATATTTTTAGGCAGGTTTTGCAAATTAAAAATATATATTTTAAAGTTTTAGGAAGATGGTGGAAAAGGTCTGGAATTGGAACATAGCTGAAATGGCGGACACATCTCGTGATTATATTATTTGGTTAATGTATATTATGGATGTCTCACAGAGACGAAACTGTAATTTATTTTTAGTATGGGAAAGTAGGTATAGAAGTCATTTATGGTGTTTATCGGACTTACGACCGATCGTATGGTAGACTTAAGTGATCACTTTACACATATGTAATGTTCGCCATTTCCACCATGATAGAATATACCATGTCTTACTAATTTTTGGAAGTTGTATAAATTTGAATTATATGTCACACATCACATATGTGTTGTAACAACCTTTTATACCGGCCTGTGACAGCCATTTTTCTTTCTCCTAAATCCCCACAGAAATGCCTTCTATACCTACTTTCCTATAACAAAAATAAATTACAGTTTCGTCTTTGTGAGACATCCATAATTTACATTAATTGATTAATGATGTCTCTGTGACAAGAAATCCAGTACTACCGTTCTGAAAGATTTGAACAAACTCAAAAATATTCTGAATATTATTTGGTGTTTATGTTGAAAAGATTGTTATTCATGATGATAGATTATTACAAATATTAAATAATATTAAATTTGCTTTAACAATCGTACTTATATAAGTTTCAAGAGATACAGAATCTCTCATCGACAGGTTAAGCATCATATAGAGATAACAAAGTTAATATTATTTAATGTCAACACATTATACAGTTCAAATGAGTAATATGGAGAAAGTCCAAAATAAGTTTTTTAGGTTTAGCAATTATAAGCTTAACATACCGTCAAGTAACATTGATTACAACAATCTTAGATCTTTTAACTTTCTTGACAAACTAGTGACTAAAAGAATAGTGACGGATTTTCTCTTTTTACATAAATTAATAAATGGTACTGTCGACTGTCCTCAACTCCTAGAACGTATTGTAACGTATGTTCCGTCTCGCGTAACTAGAAGTCATGCAGGTTTTTCCGTGAAAAGTGCAGCTACCAACTACGTCTTTAATTCCCCACTGTGAAGGCTTCCTAGACTAGCAAACAGATATGAGCAATTTGACGTCTTTGCCAACATCTTTATACCGTTCAAATATATCTTAAAAGGTGTATTGAAAGATCACTAGTATTTGTCTTAATTGGACTTAAATAATTGATTTGCATTTGTTTTGATTGTTGCTTGAGTGATATAACTAACTGTTTTTGATATATTATGACTTTATAAGCTTATGCAATTGATTTTCACTCTAAATTATTACTTTCAATTTTTTGAATTTTTATTATATTTTGTTTTCCTTATGCTTCTGCTTTGTTATATACATGCTTTTTACTTTATATTATATTTATCTGTATATATTTATATTTGTATTTTAAGTATTTGATTTCCACTTTATGTTAATATTATTTTTATATGTTATTATTTTTTTCTTTAAACTATCTCTTCTATAAATGTACACTTTACCCATTTGTTTGTAATAAGCACTGTCGGGCGTTAATAAATAAAAAAAATCACATCTCGTGATTAGTATTTTGGCTTTTATTAGGCTTTTGGAAAATTTTGGAAAAATTAGTGTTTGTAGTGAGTAGCTTGTTGGTATAGTGGTAAGGACGCTTGCCTAGTGATCTGGTCTGTGGTTCGAGCCCTATTACAAAATACCAGCAAGTAAGTCCTATTTTCATAGCACATGCTTTTGGCTTTTGTTTGAGAATAGTTTGCTTTAGTTAGTAGAACTAGTTGAGAGAAGAGTTTGTGAATAATAATAATATTGATGCGACACGTATTCCGTGTTCGCATCTCTATGTTTATTAAAAAAAAAATTATGTACCTATTAGGAAATTAGTCTATTTACCCTAGCAAGAACAAACAACAAAGTTCGATAAGATATCAATAATAACATAGTTTTCTTGACACAGATTTTATATAATTTGATTTTTTTGGTTATAGCAAAATATTTTTGGTTTGTGTGTGTTTTATGTTGATCCATTGCTATGTTGATCCGTTGCTTTGTAGATAACATTTGGTATAGCGATAAGATTATTTAGTTTTATAGTTCTTGCTAAATTATATTGTTTGGATTGTATTTGGGCGTGTCATTGTTAAATCGTCCAGTTTTCAAACGAAATAAAAGCGAACAATAAAATATATTAAAATAAAACACAAATCACTTTGTTTTCACCACATTATTACTGTTCCAGTTTAGCTCAAAGCTCCTTGAGGACGGTCACAACTACCCTCTTCGTGGCCCAGTACCATTTTATATGCACATTTCTGCAAAAATATATAAATTTTTATATTTTTGATGTTTATAGCATTAAATTTGTTAGCGTCAGCTCGAAAACCTCACGTTGGATTCGGAATAAGAATAAGCAAATTCTAAAAGAATCACTTTCTTTAGTTGATGTAACGTTCAAAAAGTATAATTTTGCGAACGATTTATTTTCGTTGAATTAAAGTAGGATGCGATCGCTTTAAATAAAACTAAGCGGTTAAACATGCGATAAAGAATTAACATAATGGTCTCTCTAGATATCAAGGATATAAGAAGGATTTTTTATGCGTATTCAACAAGTCGAATTCAGTATTACTTAAAATATTTCTTAGTTTACTCGACACATTTTCATAAATTAGACACTTTTGAAAACAGGCGAATATTGAGATGAATCCTTTCTTTTCCAAATAATTCATAACTTGATGAATAATTCATTCTCCTGAAATCACCAGCTTGCTATCTTTCCACGCCCCACTCCGACCTACCAGATAGAAATAACTTTTTTCCCTTCCAACTTATCATACCAATAATAGGTAATCCTCTCCCATCCCAGTAATTTTCTCAGATTATAGTAACCTATTGAATTCAATAGATATTTTTAATACTAAATATGAAGAGTATTGTCATATGATGAGGCATATCCTAGTAACTCGTCCCCCTCCCTGACCATGTGAATTACATACATTACGAACCCTTTTATGTTTATGATAATTGTAAAATTAGGAACAATCACTTAAATGAAACTGTAAAATTGTTTGATTTGTCATTCATATCAAATTAACTTGTCAATAATTATGTCTATCTGTGTCACTATTTGATTGTGGAAGACATTTAACTATTTTTTCTGTATTTTGTCCTACCAAGCAATTATGTCTCCCTGTTGGATGATCGAATAAAATAAAATAAGACAAAAAACATGTTCTGATTCACTGTTAGCTAAATTAAATATTTATCATAATAAACAGGGCCAATATGTATAATGTGACAGAAAAATTTAGTTCCCATTTCTGTCGATCGCGTTAATATTCCCATCTCACATTACCGAAGCTTTGTGCCCGCCATTGAAACTAAGTACATACTTAATCGGGAACTTAAGTCGGCCATTTTGTTTGGCCTGTTTAACTTGAATCTCCAGGGAACATCATATTCCCGGTCGGGCCCGAGGGAAGTTGTAAACTTTGCGGACTGTCGGCTAATTAATTAATTTACAAAACTATCGTGTCAAACAATAAAGACGAGGTGGGCTCGGGCATTGAATTTTGGGCTTAACTAAGTGAGTTGTGTAATTTGTGAAGGTTATTGTTGATATTCAGTGAGCAGTGCGGTTGTTTGACTTGAAAGGTCAACAGCTAAGTTCGCTGTTTGTCAGTGCCTAGTGCTTACAAGCAAAGGGCGTGGTGTTCCAGTTACTTAGCGGTTTCGGTGCCTCGACTCAACGAAGCCACTAGTATGCTTTTTAATAAAAATTAATTAAAATTGAATTGTCGGTAGGTATGTGTAAATCGCGGGATTTCGGGTGAGCTCATTTTTCTGTCATTTAATTGGTGGTTACAAAATGTCCTCATTCGGTCGGTAACAGATTCGTAGTCGCCAACTACCAATGAATGAAGTTTATGGTGTCAACATCTTCGGCACAGCCAAGAGGTAAAAGGGGTGTCAACAGAATGACACATGTCAGATTTCCACGGTCGCTATTATTGTTATTACGTTGCTTTGGACAAATAAAGGGAGTGATTCATCGATTATACGTTAAAATATTTGAATGCCTTTTACTCTTCAGCTATCTCTCCACTGCTGGATATAGGACTTTTCTATATTCTTCCAATTCTCTATTTTTGTATTTTTCTTACCCATTCCCTTCCGGCAATTGGGATAACATCATCGACCCCCCTTTTTTTGAGCCCGACATGTTTCTATCTTTCTATCCCACGGTCTCCATCGTAAAACTCTGGGTATCATCTGTAAGTTCCTTATCTAGTGACATGACCTGCCCGTTGCCATTTCAATTTGGTAATACTTAGTTAAGTCCATAAAATCAAGAATTTTTGACAGCATCTGATTTCTTGTTTCTAAGACTTGCGCTTAACATTTATCTCTTCGTAGACTGCTGTGTACATTTTAGTTTGAGCATGGTATTAGAAGTGTAATAGTTTCTAAACTGTATTTAATGACAGGGAGTACACATGCTTCTTTTCTTTTTAAATTTATAGGAACTTCTTTGTTTTCAAGAATGTGATTTGTTTACAACCCAGCTTAATTCTTCTAAGCATTTCTGCCGTTTGATTTTCTTTCCCTACTTTTATTTTATGTCCATGATATGTATGTTCAATACAATTTCAATTGTATTGTTATCTATCTGTGTATTACTTTTGGTCTTTAAGGAAGTATAATTGGAGCTCTTAATGCTTACTTAGTTTTAATAATTTTACTTGACCTTTATTAAGGTGAATTTTTAATATTTCATCCAAAGTGTAAGGAATTTTGTTTTCAAAATTGAATAAAAAAGACTACTCCCAAGAAAATGTTAGTACTTGGGCGTGCGGGTGGAAAATTTATTTGTGATCATGTAAATAATTAGTTTGAAAGAATGTAAAACTAATAATAGTAACAGGTATACCCATAAGTAATCAATTATTTTTGGTGTGGAATGTTTTCTTCAGTCAAGCTCAGTAAAGTGAACGTGTAAAGAAGTGTTTTATAGTAATATTATAATCCGTGATCTTATGACTTGTGACAATTAAATTTTAAAAATTTTATTACTTTGTTGTAAAATGGCGGACAATCAACTAATTGAAGAACATTTACGACATGCTGTGCAACGTGGGTTTAGAAAATTTTCCGATGGTGATTTTGACTTGTCTGATAGCGATTGAAGTGGGCGCCCTGTAGGGTTTGATAATGACGCTTTTAAAACACCTAGAAGCAAATTTTTCTTAAAAGTCTACCAGCAAGATGAGAAAGGTCCTAGATAAAAATGGATATTAAATTGATTAAAAATAAAATTAAATGTAGTTAAGTTCTTTTTTGGTTGCCACTTAAATAATTGATTAGGTACTTACGGGTACACCTAATATGATGAATATAGTTTAGAAAGAGATTAATTAATATTAGAGAACAGTCTTGCAGCAAGGATCAGAAATTGAGGAAATTGCAATAAGGTGAGTCATTTTTTTATTTTTTTTAATTTTATTTATTTATTTATTGATATTAACGGACATAGTCCAATAAAATATAATACATAAAATGAACAATATATAATACATCAGAATAAAAATTATAGCAATTTAAATACAAAAGCAAGGAAAAATGAAAATTACTAACAAGATGGAGACAAGGTCTGGACTATCTAATCAGAGATTGTTTAAATCTGGACAAACTTACACCAAAGAAGTCCAGATCCTGTCTTGAATTTATAAGACGACATAACCGCGACATTAGAGCATGAAATCCATAATTGGTTCTATGATGGCTAAGGAACAACAGTTCATTATTTCCAGGTCTACGGGAAGGGATATTGAATTTTATTTGGCCCAGTAACGAAGGCACATCAGTGTGGCCGTTTAATATTTTGAATATGGTGATTAAGTCAGTGTTTTCTCTACGTTTTTGGAGGTTATAAATTTTTAAAATTGACTCAATTTCACTGTACGAGTAGTCTCCTCTATCCAAGCCCATCATTCATGCGACTTTTCTTAAGAAACGATGTTGCACGGATTCGATGTGACTTGTTTGGTTTGTATAGAAGGGAGACCAAATCACAGAGTCATGGCAGAGGCCTGTGGCGATCTCTCCCAGCAAAGAGTAGGTGCCAAATTAAGTAAGATGTTAGAAGATCGTTAATCTTACTAGTACGGAAAAATGCAATAATTTTCTCCGAGGACACTCGCATCTGCTGTAAAATGTACACCCACCGTTTTCATTTCCCCCCACAGAGGGATGTCGCGAGGGGTGCAAGTGGCCCCACCTCCCCCCTCACCCAACCCCCGCATTCGGAACGTGATTCTCATATTAACCCCAGAGACTTAACGTAGTTTGTCCCGGTAATCAAATAACGTGTCACAAAGTAGCGCAATTTTAAATTTAGCCCTTCTTGGAAACTCCAACTTGCAGAACGAGCGAATCGCCTGGAAAATTGTGTAATGTTCTATTCAAAAATATTTTTTGTGACAAATTACTAGTGATTTTGAAAAATTTTAAAAATTCCACCTTTGTGTCTAACTTATGTCTAGCTTATAGCTAAATATCAGAAATTTAAGTGTCAATCTTTTTTGAAATACGAGTACAGCAAACTGACCTTTAGATTTAAGTAGTAAGAACAACAAATGATTTAATTTCTAATTTGATTAATTTCAAAATAATAATTTAATTCATTTAACAATTTCTTAATTTGGTATTTGAACCAGACGTGAACTCAAATTTGTAGGTGTGTATTTTTAAAATAGTGCAGCGAATAATTGAGTAGCTTGTTGGTCTTGTGGTTAGGACACTCGCCTCGTGATCCAAAGGTCGCGGGTTCGAATCTCAGCCCAGACTAGCAAGTTAGTCCTATTTTCATAGCACAAGCGTTTAGCTTAGTTTGAAAATAGTAAGAATATTGATGTGACACGTATTCCGTGTTCGCATCTCTATTTAAAAAAAAAAAAAAAGAATATTTAAACTAACGTTAGTATAACGTGAAAAGTTTGTTTGTAGTAAATGAATAGTTTTTCAGTAATAAATTTCAGGCATCTGAAATATTTTTAGTTTTATGAAAATTACTAAACCTCTCTTCTGACATCAAACACTGGACCTCACCTTTATCTACAAGATCAATTCCAATGAAGATTCCTCAGATTTTTTCTCTGTGATATCCAACCAAATATATGAAAAAACTTTTAAACATTCCGTTCTCAGTAAATAATTAAAAGACTGATTTTGGGCTTTTTTTCTACATCACTAAGAATGGTGCATCGACCCGACCGGGCGATCAAAATGAATATGGCGTTATATTATAGTCTCACTATTTTTTTTTCGTAGTTAAAGTGCACAATGTGTGAAATATAAGTTCAATATACAATCATAATTCATTCATTCATTCATAATTCATTCAATATATAATCATAATCTTTTGTAATTTTATGTTCTTAAAGGTTAATGCAAAAATAATTCACATACTCAGTTTTTTCTTACTAAAACTAAAAGCAAATATTTTGATAATCAGTAAATTTCTAAATACTTATTCACCCGAGTAGTTTGTTAGTTGTTGTTGGAGTTAAGATAGCTGATCAACGTGTAAGAATAAAAAATAATAAGAATAAACAATAAAAATAAACGTTTAAGATATTTATAAAGAAAATATAACTCAATAAAAAATTGTAACAAATTTTTTGAAAATAAGATATTGTACTATTAAGAATTAATGACTATTTCTTCAGTATTTTCTAATTAAAATAATGAAGAATTCTGTCTATAAATCTATCAACATTAGAAATTGAGTTATTCGTATACGAATTTATTATGTATTTATTATAAAGTCTCTTTTTTTTAAGGTATTTCATGTTTTAGGAACAAAATTACTCCACACTAAGCCGATTGAATAATTAAATGAAACCAGGTAAATCTTTCAAAATCACTACTCGTAGTCAATTAATTAAAATATATATTGTGTGTTAGGTGGTTTATAATATTCATTTTTTATTTTTTTACATTATAATGATTTTTACAATAAATTGAACTTATATTTTTAAATTTTAAAATGACATTATACTCCCAATAGTATGCTAATTACGATATAATTCTGTAATTTTGGATAACGTAGACGTGTATGAAAAAATTCTACTAAATTTTAAAATAATATTAGTACTTATTTTTTTAAAAATTCACGTTTATAATATATTTTATATAACAGGGGTACATAAGAGTTAATTGAAATAAATTGCTAATAAAACGAATAGTGTAACATTCTTTGTTGTGAAATGGAATGAAATTTGTAATAGTTAGTTTAGATGAATAAAATATTCTATCTAAGCTTGAAATTATTGAAAGAATAAACTGTCTGTATTTTTTACTCCGGTTCTCATTTTGTGTTAAGACACGATTTATTATTTTCTTATGTTTTTGTGTGTAGACTAAAAAAACATAAATTACAAGACCACGAACCAAGTCTTTCCTACCAAAGAATAATGGGTTCCACAACGTCCCTTGAGCATATTTCTTACACGCTTCTTCACACACTATTAATGCCAGTTTCCTTACATTCCGGTCCAAACTATTCAGAAGATTATGGCTTGATACATAATAAAGCGGTAGCTTAATGGCAAATGGAGAAAATTATTATTTTATTTCCTCTTCTTCAATACTACAACACGATGTTTACGAAAAGACTGTATTTAATAAAATATTTTTTTTTTTTTTTTATTAAAATGGGGATATTTTTTTTGTTTGAGGCCTACCTCTGTTACTTTAGTGAAATATTGATAACTTTCTATAAATATAGGGTGTACCAGAGCTAGCAGCAGAAACTTGGCATGTAGATTCCTTACTATGTTATGAGTCTAAAATGTTCAAGCAACCATGGCATAATATCAATAGTTAGGGAGATATGCAATACCAAAGTTTGCATTTTTTTCGATATTTCTTACTTATTTTTTGCAAAAAGTTGAGCTATCATTACGATATCTTATGAAAAATTCATTCGCTTTAATACAAGTCGAATAAAATGATAAAACCTTGCAAAAATGGAAAAAAGTAAATTTTTACAAGGTTTTTATCATTTTATTTAAGTTGTATTGAAGAAAATGAATTTTTTATAATCGATTTAAGTTATTTTAATGATAGTTCAAATTTTTCTAAAAATGAGTCAGAAATATTGATAATTATATTGATATTAGGTCATGGTTGCTTGAACATTTTAGACTCATAAAATAGTCAGGAATCTACCGGCCAAGTTTCTGCTGCTAGCTCTGGTACACCCTGTATAGTTTGATATTTAATTTTTAATTTTCAAATATTTTGTTGTCCTGATGAGATGATGTACCTATATATCTATAATGCCTCTTTGAATTGAAATTTACTAAATTTTATTTTATTTATTTTATTTTATTAGGGACAGGGAGACACAATCGCTTGCTAAGATAAAATACAAAAAGAAAAGTTAAATGTTTCCCACAATTAAAGGATAACACAAATAGAACATAACCATAGATAAGTCAATTTGACAATGACAGATAAAACAACTTTACAGTTTCATTTAACCGATTGTTCCAAATGTATCTTTAACATAGACACAAAGGGGCTCGTGATGTATATAATATACATGATCAGGGAGGGGGACGAGTTTCTAGTATCTGCCTCACCATATGACGATACTCTTCATATTTAGTGTTAAAAATATCTATTGAATTTAAGAGGTAATTATAATCTGAGCATATGCGTGGAATGGGAGAGGATTTCCTATTGTTGGTTTGATACGTTAGGAAGCTAAAATGTTATAAATTTTTAGGTTAAGTTTTTACTTTAGAATGATTTAAAATTATATATCATCAGAACGTTAAACAGTAATACTCGTATGTCGTAATTTGCAAAATTGTTAATAAAAAAAAACATTTTAAAGAATGTGTGAAAACAGAAAGGAATAAAACGTAACAAATAGTTATTAAAAGAGAGCGAATAATTAAACATCAACGATCCTAATTTCAAATGTCCGTCCGTAACTTGCTGAAAATGACACGTCGATGAGCTCGCGGCTGAGGCTACGCAATTCTTATGTCTCGATTAACTTTTTTACATTTTTTTCTTTAATTTTTAAATGTTTTTTTTACAAAGACGCAATTCCCCCTCCCCCTTTATCCCACCCTCTCACCACGTAACATTTTATATGCAAATTTTCACCGTTTTTCCCCTACCCAAAATTTTCACATTTATTTTTCAGGAATCGACATGTAAAAGTACTAATTTTGACGGGTTAGAGCCAGTTATACATAGTTAGGAATTATTAAAAGTCTAGTTAGTCACCGTAACCTAGTCATTAGGACAGAATTCAATATATCAAATCAGGTAAAGATATCAAGATTGCGATGCGAGGATTATAAAAATATTTAATTCAGAAAAGGGTCTAATTAGGGCGACTGCTAAGGTTTCTGAAAAAGGGACCGATGCTTATTTCCACTTGTTAATTGTTAATAGCATCAATAAGATCACTTTCAATGCCAAAATAACCATCAAAAACGAACCAAAAGAAATAGTCACGCAATACAAGTGCTTAGGTGGATGACTGAATAGGAACTGAGATCCATCTTATGAAGTGAAAGCTCGAATAGAGATGGTAAGAAGTGCATTTCTTAGTAACCTTTATTTCTTAACCACGACCTAAACCTACAATTTAGAATGCGTATGGTTCGGTGTTATATTTTTGCGATTCTCTTTGGACGCTTAACCAAGAACTAATCCTCAGTCGAGGCTTTTGAGATGTGGATTTATAGACGCGTATTGAAAGTTTTCTGGGTGGATAGTGTGACTAATGATGAAGTCCTCCGGCGTATGGAAAAAGACCGAGAAATGCTGCGAACTATAAAGATAAGAAGCTGGAGCACCTCGGACATGTTATGAGAGAACCAAAATCAATATATCAATATATATATATATATATATATATATATTTATTGATTTATTTATTTAACGCTCTTATAGGCTTTTACAAATATGCAGAATAAAAATTTGAAAAAATAACATAAGACAGTTAAAATAATAATACAATAATAAAATTTACAATAATAATAGTTAAAAGGTAATAATAATAATACAGAAAAACATGAGACAGATAAAATAATAATACAGTTAAAGGTACAAATAATAATAGTTAAAGGTAAAATAATACCGAAAAATTTATTGTCCATTTCGTTGAGATGTAAGCAATTGTATCAGCTTTGTCCTATACACAGTTATACTATCAGCAAAAATGTCAGCCGCCTCTGCATGTTCATTCCCTAATGAGTGTAATCTAGGAATTACAGAGTTTGCTAATGCATTAGTTCTGACATTTCCACTATAATAGAATAATGCACTGTGTCTTGATGACCTCGATGGGGCATATAAGTCGACCAGACTAATAATCTGGGGGCAATCAATCAAACTATTTACGATCCTATAAAGAAATATTAGGTCTGTTGCAGTACGTCTCACAGACAAGTTTAAAAGTTGTAAATAACTAAGGAGATATTCATAATTGATATCTTCCAAGCGTATATTTAATTTGTAATTAATAAATCTTAAGAATTTTTTTTGGACTCGTTCAATTGCCGTTAAATGATTAACATAGTGAGGCGACCAAGAAACCCGTGTTTTTTTTTCTTCACAACCAGCCACAACCACCCACTGGTGGTTATGGTGGTGGAGAGCCCTTGGTGTCACATCGAAAATATGCTAGTTTGGTGGGGGTGGCTGTGCGTGGGTGGGAGTGGGTGGCGAAAATGTGCTTTCTAGCACATTGTTTTGTTATGGGAAGGCCGCAAATGCTTCAGATTGTTTCAAAATAGGCGCGCCGACTGTGTCGTTGAGTCTAGAAGGTTCCGGAAAAACCTGATCAAGAAAGTTCTGGAAGGAGAAGGTTCTAGAAAATTCCCGAAAGTTCTATAAGGTTCTAAACTGAGTGGCGGAATGTGTCGGTGTGTCCAGAAAGTTCCAGTACATTCGATAAATTTCTGGAAGGAGAATGTTCTAGAAGGTTCGCGAAAGTGCCGCGCGGGCACAGCTAGTAGTATAGTATAAATCAACTCATCATCCATGGGAAAATAAGTGGTAAAAGAAGCGTTGGAAGACGCCGCATCTCATGGCGGCGTAACTTGAGGGACTTGATCGCCGACCTCCGAAAGGAGATGTCACCATAAGAAGAAGCTCGTTCCCAGAGTACGCCTAGATACGAGAGGTGATGCAGCGTTATCGCTTGAAGACTCGAATGTCGTGCAATATATATTCCGTGGATCATGTGACGGATCCGCGAAGACTCGAAAATGATTAAGAATTCCTTCGCCGTTTTGGACGACCAGACCACGAGTCGGCAGAAATTATAGTGAGAAGAGCCAAATTGCCAAAAGAGGCAAAGAAACGGTAACAAATGTATCAGAAAGCCCAATATATGGATTATTAAAGCCACGTTATAAGTTCGAGCTTTTTTATAAAAAATTTGAGCATTGCTTTTGAATTTTTTTTATGTCTGGCAAATAGCTACTTGCTTTGAATTTGATTTTTGATTATTAATTATCGTCTGTTTAATTATTAGTTAATCTTGTATTTGATTCAGAGAAGACACTTTTATCCGAGAACGTATCATAGAAGAGTTGATGTCTGAGACACAAAAGTCTATGCAAAGAGCCGCATGTGGCTCGCAAGCCGCAAGCCACATCTGCCGACCCATGGCTAGACGAATAGTTAAAAGCTTGCCTAAGAGAGGAGTCCAGGCAGGTTTGTAAAATATTGCGAAAGACTCTGTACAATTTATACAGAAAATGTACCAACAATGTCTGTACACCCGAAATTTTAAATTCCTCGAATCTTTTTAGCTCCGCAAAATTGAAATCTAAATATAATAATTTCGTTGTCTGTCCGTCTATGTGATTTCGTTAAATCTAATATTTTTTTTATCTGTCCGTAACTTCATGTTACGTTCTTAATTTTTTTCGAATTATACGGCGAAAAAAAAACAAATTAAACGGCCGAAGATAGGGCTTGAACCCCGGACCAACAAACCCAGACCGGCCGCTTAACGCATGTTGCTACTGCTGCCTCTCCGTGGGCCGTCAAACATGTACTATATATATATATACTAGGAACATGATCCAATTCATATTTGTTATTTTTCACGGTTTTATGGCTAGTAGGTACGTATGATAATATGATTATCACTAAACGAAATATAAAAAATTATAGCTTTTAAATTTTTTCGATTTATTTATTTCGTAAAAATACAGACTTTTAGTATTCTACATTGTCGACGCGGAATATAATAATGTACATGTTAGATTTATATTCCACCCTTAAGATAATAATTCACTTCGGCCTAAAAGATCAACGGAAAGACCTTTTCACGTGGAGTAAAAAAGGTCCCTTTTCCTGTGCAATGTACCGCTCGTAAGGGCAGTAGATTCAAACTTTTCATCGCCACAATTTATCCTTATTTCAGGATGCAAGATTATTAAATCTATCTTAAACACTTTATTCTAGGCGAGAGTTTCATATATTTATTCATTTATTTAATACCTTAATGGGCTTTTACGAAAAATAAATTTAAAAAAATAACATAACACAGATATAAAGTTAAAAGGTACAAGTACGTATAATATAATTGTGTAAATTTAGATTGCAGTTAAAAATTCAAGTACATCTTTTAGATTTGTGTAAATTAAAAAGAGAAGTTTAAGTAGTAGGAAGAAAATGATTGTAAGTAGTAACTCCTAGTGAGGAGGACTAATAACATAAATATCAACAATAACATTATGCATACATACCTACTATTATATTAACTCTTGTGTGTCGGTGATGTAATGTACGTCTACATGTCATAGAAAATATGAAATATCTATCTTACTTACGAAAACTAAAATGTCACATTTTTTGTAATCATCAAATAGACATTTTCACACCAAAATAACTAAATTAAACCGTTACGAATGTACGGAGTTTTTAATTAAAAAATATTTATTCATTACTCTCGAATTTTCGGCCAGTGTGTAAAAGAGAGCAGAATATTGCAAATCGCATTTAAATCGAGCAAGAAAGAGCACGAGAATACCATACATTTCAGGTAGGATAGAGGTGGCGGTTGCTTGGGTTTTGGCGAAAGCGAAAACAATATCGAAAGAGTACGGTGGAGTCGCGTAACACGTGTCAGACAAAGACGGACTGCGGGCGACTGAGGCGACCTGTCAACCGTGTCGTTGAATTCAGTTTGTAATGATACGTCAGCGTGAGCACACGCAAATTTGATATGCCATGATTTTATAATAATTTACTAAAATATTGCCAATATCTTTACCTTACATAATTATATAAAGGGACCCTTTAAAAGTCTTATCTGTATCGTATATATGTATATTTTATCACATATTAAAAACTATGGCGATTTTAAATCAGGTATCGCTGTGTTACACCACCGTTACCGAAGGTATTTTTTGCACAGCCTTCCAAGAGTTAAATACGTAAAAATTGTATCTGAATAGAACCTAATAAAAATAAATAAATAAAAGAAGAAGAAGAAATAGATTGCAGTTAAAAAGATTCAAGTACATCTTATAGATTTGTGTAAATAAAAAAAAGAAGTTTAAGTATTAAGAAAAAAAGAAAAATTTATTGTACATTTCCACTTAGTTGAGATGTAAAGAATATGTCTGCTAAATGCATGAAATGATGTCAGAGAATAAACTTGGTGGACGGTCAGATCCAAATATCAACTGCTCGGCCAAATGTAGCTATCCAGCGGTCGTTCGAGCTTATTTCTAGCAGACCATCAAGCGTTTATCTTAGTAAGAAAATAGTGAAATTATTACAGAGTAGTAAATTAGTATAAACCACTACAAGATTTTAGATCTACCGGTTTCGAGACGTACCCGCCTCTTCGTCAGGACCAAAAACAACACTGACGAGGCGCGGATACCCGAGTATGACACGAAATCAGCGCGCAGCACAGACAACACTCAGAGGTCACCCTACCAAATTACACGGTTTTGACATATTTAAATTATTATTTTATTACTATATTTAGTTTTTGGTTTAAGGGAATGAAGTCAATTTATTAAAAAAAAAATGTTTATAATTCATGAATTTTCAGCTTCAATATCCTGCAATAATTATGTCCCGTGATTTTTCGTGACTAGTACGAATAATTTTGTATACAATCACATACATACAATCAATAATACTGCATCTGTCGGATGTTGTTCATCAGCCTTATATGACAAGTGCCATAAAATTGATAATATACCAAATCTACAGAGGTAATAACAATTTATAAAATTCACGTTACAAGAAATATGTTAATAAAAAACTCATAACAGAGTGTCAGTTAAATAAGTATAAACCACTAAAATACTTATGTACGCATGTGATAAATATACCAATATTTATCACATGCGCGTTGATCTTGTCAAAGACTAGTATACACTAACTTGCCTGTAGGACAATCAGGAATCTACGAGGGAGAAGGCGTGAGAGGGGGTGGGGGTCTTTAGTGGGTGCTACCAAACCTTTTGTGAAAGTTAAATTGAACAAAGGGCTGTGACTACATGTATAGATATCTCTACGTTACATTTTTGTGCTTATATTCATTTAACATACCTGCTTGGCATTGACACCTCATTATGACTAATATTCTTTGGTTTTAATTGTATTTCCTCACACATGTCTTTATCATGAATCGTGTCTTATTCCATTTCTTGTAATGTTTAATATTGTTGACAGTGAAACGGTTTTGTGTCGACACCTCCTCGTGCCTCCTAATGAGTCTAAGTGGCCCGGGGAGGAAGACCACTTTAGCATAAAAATAGCGTATTGGGTGGCGAAAATATGGGAACGTTATGGGAGCTATCACTACGGCCTTGGGTATGTTGTGGGACCCTCTTCACTTTTTTATTCTTTTCTTAATGATTAAATAAAAAAAGATTTCTTAATAATCGAATAAATAAATATGTCTAAACCTATTAACGGGCTATTGTCGAAGACCGGCAATTAACTTACTTATCACATCATATTTATGCTCCTCAGCATGACAGATTAATTAAATTACCCCTAGGTACATGTCACCGTACCTGAGGTTAAACCACTTCGATATAATTAAATAACGTACATCTTTGTTCCCTTAACAAATTCAAACAAGGCGGCAGAGTGCGTCAAAGCCTTCATGTTAATATTCAGTTATCTTCCGGTACGATGCCAACCCTTAACCCGTTAGCGCGTCAAATCATGTTCCCTACATTTCACATTCTCGGCACTCGAACATTTTGCGTGTTTTGCGTCGGCTGTGTTGTGTATATGTTTGAAAGTAGAAATGTGTAGTTTTCTTTGTAGGTAGGGAGAATAGATTAATTATTAATTAAAAACTCCTAATTAATTAGATGCTTTAGCTAAGGAAGCTTCCACTTCCGGCATTTCCTCTCATAATCGTATTACAATATCAGATTTACTGCCGTTACTTAAGGCGATCGTCCAGCAGAGTGAGCAAATTTCACAATTTTTTCTCATATCTTCTCTTGCATTTTTTATCACATTTTTGTAGGGAAATATCTCATTTTAAAAGGATTGGAAAAAACACACAAAAAATATAAATAATTTTAAAAACAGACAAACTAACAGATTTTGTAAAAATTGTAATAAATTTAAGATAAACGTTTATTTTGTAATAAACGACATCTCATGAGGCCATTCAGTCATAAAAAGCCCACAAAGTGGAGCGATTTTCTTCATTTTTATAACGTCGAAGGTTTGGTCATTTGTCGATCATTTATACAATTTAGTTTGTGTTATTTTAATAAAATATCCGTATTTAAAATATATGTATCCTGATGAATAAATTTTAATATGAGATGTTTCTCTACAAAAATGTGATAAAAAATGCAAGAGAAGATATGAGAACAAATTGTGAAATTTGCTCACTCTGCTGGATAATCCGCCTTAAAGAAAAAATGAATTGTACTTGGATGTCTCAATGGGAGACCTCAAAATCTTTAAAAGGAAAATGGTATTCCACTATACAACCAGAAATTCCCGCCAGGTCATGGTTTTCAGAAATGAAAGTGAATAAGTTCGAGGCTTCCTCTATCTGCCGTATGCGAATAGGACACTGTTGCATGAATATTCTAAAATCCGCATTCGGGACTCTTCTATGTATGAATGCTGGATGGACGAAGAACATTTAGATCACATATTTTTTGGATGCCCCGCCAATGACTGTTAAGCGTCTGATACACATGCTTCTTTAGTGGCACGTGAGCATGCGCAGTATCGACTTTGACAGTGGCATGCTTATTAGTGGCATGTGTGTACGCACATTGCTAGAAATGAGCATGCCATCTAGTGGCATGCTCAAAAATCAACCGCCGGTTGATTTATAAGCATGCCACTGTCATTCACCATAGAGAAGGGGTATCTTTGGAGCATGTGTGAACAGACTTGCTTATTTATGAGCATGCTTATGTCATTCGCGGGCTTCGCGGCTAGTATTATCGATGCGATCTTCTCAGTCCGCGACAGATGAAACAAATATGGCGCGTTGGGGAGATGATAAAACATTACTTTTCGTGACTTATTATAAGAATCACGAATGTCTGTGGAATACTCGGTCACCGTTGTGTAAAAATAATATAGTGAGAAATAATGTTTACGAAACTTTATTAATAGGCATGAATGATTCAAATCTTACAATAAAAATTATATAAACTAAAATCAAAAATGTGCGGTTGGAAACTCGGGAACTTTTTTGATTTATTGGTTCACTTGAATTTTCTATTTCAGTTTGCAAAGTTTCCATTTTGAACAAGAGCGTCTCTATTCTATGACAAGAGCATGCCACTAATAAGCATGTGTGTTTGATTGTTAGCTTTGGGCATGCTTATTTATGAGCATGCCACTAATAAGCATGCCAGTAATGAGCAAGTGTGTACAGTTGTTAGGGCATGCTTATTAGTGGCATGCTCATTAGCATGCCAGTAAAGAAGCATGTGTATCTGTACCTTAACTCAAATTTTATTCAAGATCTTTCATATTACAATATTCCATTCCCCATCAACATCCCAACCCTCTCATCTTCCAACGATCAAATCACTTCAAAATTACTAACAAGATTCCTAAAAACTAACGGTATAAATCTATAAAAATTAAATAAACCAACATTATGAACCCCATATCCTTTTCTATTACTAATAGAATTAAATTATCCACACAGAATAATGGTTATCCTAAAATGAATCGTTTACAATTTAAATTTCTGAAATAAAAGAGGAAAAAACACAACCAAAACACCCACACTTTTTTTGTTTGTTTTTTTGTTGTTTAATTTTTCGTAATCGATATGAGTTACTGTAATGATAATGCAAAATTTTACAAAAAATAAGTGAGAAATATTGAAAAAAAATGCAAACTTTGTTGTCGCGTATCTCCTTAACTATTGATATTAGGTCATAATAGCTTGAACATTTTCGACTCATACATAATCAAGGCAGGAATATAGTCCTGCGAGGTTATTAATGTTTTACAAATAACCCTTTATACATACAAAATACAAACCTACTTAGCTCTTTTATAGTTTGTCTATATAATTGATCTATTATTTGTTGTATTTTCTATAATTAATAATTGATCTATTATTTGTTGTTATTCTTTTATTTTTCATATTTTCTTCTTATTGATACGTGTCGTGGCTGCGGGATTACTGGAATTACTGAAAACGCTGGAATCCAATTACACATTTATTAAGTACTGATTAATAAATTTTCAATGTAAAAAGTCACATAAACTTAACGCTATTATTTAAATTAAATTGTTTCGTACTTTATGAATTGTAAATATACACTTTAGAGTCGCTCTAACACTTTATTCACTATTCACATTCTATCTAATTTCCGCACGTACGCTTTGGTTTATTTCGCTACGTAAGAACTTTCCAGATCATACGCTGTTAAATTATCGCTCGGCTGGCCACACTGGCCTTCGCAGCTCACGGCTGCCTTCGTCACTGTGCCGCTGTTTATATTTGGATAATGCTGATATCGAACTGTTCCTAGTGTTTGGGAGAATTTTCTCGCGGCTTCCAGGCTTTTATAGATGTTTCTCGATGCTTCCCGAAAGCAGTAGATTACGCTAGACCTTTCTGGAATCTTTGATTGTGTTGTTGTGACATGTGACAGAAGTGCGCAATTCTTTTCCGCCTCGTTACATTATGTATCTGCTTACTTACCAATCGTGTTTTCTTTTACTTTTTACTACTTTCTTTCTTACTATTTTCTACTAATTCCTTATCGTAATTTATTTTTGTAATTTTATTCGTATGTATTTAAATATCGATAAGTACATATATAATTTATCATATGTCAAGTACATTCTGGATTCAGAAAATAAATTAACTAAGTTTACTAAAACTCTTCGACCACCCCGGTTACCAGGCGTGGGTCGAAACGCTGAAGCAAAGGGGTTTAATCAATTTTCTTCTTTGTTTTATACTAGAATAAAATATAACACGTATATACATACTTTGACAAAATAAACCTCTTATTCTCATTTCAGAAGAACAGCGATGCCAGAGTTGAAAGACATCCGAAATAAAACGATTTCAATATTACCTACTAATATAAAAGATACACTTGAAGTTGTTGTTGAGATTTGAGGAACTCGCCGCCATCGGGATAGGTACAGCTGAAATAATCTTGTTTACTATTGAGTGGACTCGGGGGACGGATGTTCACAAGTTTGCAAACTCAGCAAGCAGCTAATAGAAAACTTAATAGCTCAAACATGCTCAATAAAACGATTCGGACTGGCACCAAATACACCGCAGGCAATAAGGACTTCAGCTAATATTATAAACTTGTTCGTTGTCTGCTCGAAGATTTTAAATGAGATTGATATCCAATGAATTTATTATTTACTAGCTGTGTTCGCGCAGCTTCGCACGCTTAGATTTTTAGAACACTGTTTGGATCGTCATAGAACTTTCGCGAACCTTCTTAAACATTCTCCTTCCAGAACTTTCAAGAAATTTATCGAATGTACAGGAACCGACACATTCCGCCATTCAGTTTAGAACCTTATAGAACTTTCGGGAATTTTCTAGAACCTTCTACTTCCAGAACTTTCTAGAGCAGGTTTTTCCGGAACCTTCTAGACTCAACGACACAGTCGGCGCGCCTAATTTGAAACAATCTGAAGTATTTGCGGCCTTCCCATAACAAAACAATGAGCTAAAAAGCACATTTTCGTCACCCACTCCCACCCACGCACAGCCACCTCCACCAAACTCGCATATTTTCGATGTGACACCAAGGCCATCCACCACCATAACCACCAGTGGGTGGTTGTGGCTGTTTGTGGAGAAAACTTGGCGGGTAGGGAAACACGGGTTTCTTTATATATATATATATATATATATATATATTGATTTCCGAGTCAAATTATAACGTTTGTGAAGTTAGTTGCTTACCTACAAATAAATAATACCTTAGTTTATTGTATACGAATGATTGATCCTATTTCTCTACTACAAACCCGAGAAAAATGAATCAGTGATGTCCAATTTTTGTGACACTCGAGCGTTTTTAAAAATTACATATTTTCACCAATACCATGTGGTGGGCAGCGGATAGAGTTCGCCAATGTCAATTCGCTAAATATGCCCGAATTGACATGTCATATTTTTTGAACATTCGTTACGTAGCTTTTACGTATTTTGAAGAAACTAACAGATAATATAAGAGTAGTTAAAACCAAAACATTTACAATAGAACTTTTTATTGTTAATAGAACCTTGAATGATTCAGATAATTATTTATTTTAAGTTACTCCTTGGTACATGTTGAATTCAAATTCCACTCCCAAGTGTACTATAAGCCCATCATTAAAATACTTTGAAGAGCTTAATCAGTGAAAAATAACATTACTAAAACAATCACTATATCTTCTTCTATTTTTCAGATCAGATAACTGAGATTTATCTGATCTGAAAAATAGAAACTTTACAAATAAAATATTAAAAAATGGTCGGTAATCAAACAAGGATACTTACTATGGAATTGATAAATCTAACAGTGATGATTTTCTACACTTGTAAACAACAGAATAAACTAATCAATTTCACCATACCCATTCGAATACGAATGTCTGCTTTTCATACATTTTACTACATAGGTACTAATCCTATTTCATAGCTGTCTACTTTTACTTTACGGGGACCTCATCTTGGCCATGAGTATTGTGTCTGCAAATGGTTCTAAAATCAGTCACATGATAATCTTACACCTGAAAATCACCTAGTGACATGTAATGGAATCAGATCGATGAGTCTGATAGAGATCATCAATTCATAACTTAAGCGCCATGTGGCGTCAATTTTTCGCGGTAGAATTGCAGCTAAAATTGAAAAGGACAAAGTAAAATGTGGTTCAAAAACTGGTTCTGGTATCATGGACTAACAGAAACCTTGGAAAAATTCCCAAAGTTTCCACATTCATTTCCTGGATGTTGACGTGGTTTGCGAGGAGGTTGAAAAAAGTACAATTACCAATCACACTGGAGACACGTTTTACCTTCTGAGAAGTTTGAATTTCAAACATGGACCCTTGAAAGATAACATCACAAACGACAAAGTTTTCAAAATAAGGAAGAAATAAATGCCCAATGTGGTGAAAGGGTGTATAATCTCGAGAAGAAGATACAACATCCTCCCTCAAGAAGTACATGCAGCCATTAATACTATTAAAGCATCCGAAAAAAATAGAATCTAAGCATTTATTAAAAAATAAAAAGATAAAGGCTAACAGATGACATTTAAAATACACATAAAATCTAGTGAATATGAAAATGGTCTTGGGGTGATTATGTATTTATTCCAATACATAAGAAAGGATCAACCTAAATATGTGAAAACTATTGAACTTAACCACTAGTCTCTCATGCCTGAAAAATATTTCTACACATTGTTAAAAGCGAGATTAAACGTATCTCAACTAGCATGTAACAAGAGAATAAGCCGGATTTGTAAATCGCGCACAAGAACAGATTCTAAACACAAAGCAAATAATTGAGAAAAGCCGAGAATTCGAGGTTCCTTGGTTATCTGCCTCACAGATTACAAAAAAACTTGTGTGAAACGGGATTGCCTGCCAGTACCGAGATAGCTGTACTGAGATAGCTGATAATACTAATTCACGATATGTAGGTACAATATGAGGCATCTTTAAGAACAGATGACTTCTTCTCGAAAACACTTCCAGTACAGAAAAGGGCTATTTATTCTTCTGATCTTTTTGAAACAATAAAAATAATACATATTGAGAAAAATACTGGACGGGCAGGAAGGAATCGAAAGATCTTCAACATAAGGTTGGATAATACAGAGAATAAAAATAGGGTCGCTCAGGTGGTTTGGGCATGTTAAGCGAATGAATGAGGAAAGAATGGTAAGAAAGATATATGATGCAAGTGTTGACGGCGCCAGAAAGAGAGGGCGACCACGGAAGACGTGGTATGACCAGATTAACCAGATACTGGAAGATGGTCCTGTTAGAAGTCTGAAAAACCGTCGAGCTTGCATGCGAAGATGTATGAATATAGACGAAGCGAAAGTTGTATGTCAGGGCAGAAGAGTATGGCGTTCTATCCTCTCTGCCTACCCCCTCGGGGAAACGGCGTGATGGTAAGTAAGTAAGTAAGGTTTGATAATGGCCAAATACAAATATTCGGCGAAGTAAAATTACTAAAATCAAAATAAAAATCCTCGTAATCGATCGATTCGAAAGAAGAAACAATTCCAAAAAGAGGTTTATGTACCTACAGCAGGTTTACGTATCTTTATATTTATGGCACGAGTGCTCCAGAAAGATTTTTGCTAAGTAGGTACATCCACGTGGGTCAGAATAATTTAGAAAATGGTGATCATTTTCTTATCAAACACTTAAAATTAAAAAGATTTGACATATTGTTTTAAAGATATGCAAGGAGTGAAAACTTATCTTCCGAGGTGGTAGATTTGACATACTAGTAAATCGAATATGTCAAAACAGAATCGTTACATGTAAATAAATATTGACGAAACGAAAGATGAAAAATTGTTTTAAAAAATTAATGTTTCCATTTGTAACGTTGTAAAGCAGACCACATCTGCACCCGCACCACCGAAGTAGAAGCATCTAGCTGGTGACGTCGGCTCAACTTCCAATTCTGATAAACAGTTTGATATGTTTAATCACTGGCATATTCATTTAGAGAGTAATACGAACGTATGGGCAATATAATGGTAAGTAACGTTGGGTGCTTCGAGATGCCATGCTGGACAAGGATACTTTTGCAAGGCGCACATCCATCTTCCCGGTGTTAATGATTAACTAATGACTTTACGGAGCAGACTTAAGGAAAAGTGAGCAAGAGGATGGATTTACCGAATAAAGAAGCTAACAAGTTCATCTTTCAACGCTGCAAACATGACAAGGAGAAATGGAGACGCACTGTGTCAGATCAAACCAAGTGGTACATATCGACCTTTTGCAGCAAATCTCTGAGACGAAAAATCAAAGATTTATCCGAGCACACCCATGATTTATTTTAAAGAGCCGCTATAATTCCCACTCTATTTATTATTATTATTTTTTTTTTGTTGGCGAAATAAAACTCGACGATGCTGAATGATAAAAGTCATCAGGATAACGATTTTTAAAAATAAATTTAACGATTTAAAAATGATACGCGATGATACTGATAAAATTATGTACATAATATATAATAATAAATAATACATAATACATAATAGTTATTAGTGATTTTCTCAAATAAAGCAATAATATTATACGCAGGTTTATGCATAAACGTAAAAATTGGAAGGGACTTGCACCTTATATCGTTCAAAAAGCTTATTATAATTGCCAATTTTTCGTAATGATTCTTATCAAAGTATCATCTACATATTGTCATGATGACATAACAACGACGGATGTGCAAAAAATTCCATATTGACTTTTTTGAATCGTTAAAAATTGAAAACAAGAAGCCATCTAATGGTGTATTTTTTCTCACTTATTTATTTTTTCTCATACGAAGTCGGTATAACGACGGTTCTGATTTGCGATCGTATAACAATGCAGCATGTGTAAAAACGTCGTTGTACTGCGCTGACTATATTTGAGGTTCGAAAGGTACTTTAAATAACTAACCCGAGTTTCAAAAGAAAATCTTTTGTAGTTATCGAGCTATGACATAAAGTGTCTTTATGTAAATAAAACTTCAAACTGCTCTCATTCAAACTTGAGAAAAATCACATGCGTCGTTATTCTACGATTATGACAATTTATGAGAGTATTTATTTTTAGTGAAATTTAAAATAAATTAAATTTTAATAAATATTATTATTAAGTTCTACGGGTTAAGTATTTATATGTGTTACAGCTGTTTCGACTTGTAAGGCCATTATCAAACAGTGGATATAGCACGTACAAACGACTTATTTATAAAATTTTAAGTTACCCCTTCCCCTTTAGAGTAATTAGATATTTGTGGTGAAGCCCTGTAGTAATGTTCGTTTTTTCCCGGGCACTTATCATTAAAGGTGCCTCGGTTAACGTTATGCTTAATTATCACAAATATCTATGCACAAATATCTAATTACTCTAAGGGGGAAGGGATAACTTAAAATTGTATAAATAAGTCGTTTGTACGTGCTATATCCACTGTTTGATAATGGCCTTACAAGCCGAAACAGCTGTAACACATATAAATACTTAACCCGTAGAATTTATAATAATATTTATTAAAATTTAATTTATTTTAAATTTCACAAAAAATAAATATGGAGTTCTACAAATTAAACACAAAAACCATAAATAATTATGAGAGTATATTTTAATTACAAATGAGAGTACAAATTTAAAATAAAATGCGTTTATTTTTTTAATATAAATATATTTTTGTAATATAAATAATTCATGACGTATTTTAACCGGATGAATAAAATATACCGCGTACAATTTTTCTTTCAATTCACCGGTTATTTTCATTCGAGGCATCACCAATCAAATTATTTTCAGCGTTGCCTTCCTGCCCCGTGCTCCCGCCTCCCCCCTGCCGCCCCAGGCCCCTCTGATCGTACTTCCTGTGCACGTTCTGCACTTCCGTTTCGAATTTCCGCTTGTTTTTTTATTTAGATGTTTATTTTCTTCAAGTGTTATGAAACCTTTCAATCGAGATTCCTATTTCGCCTCCTAAACTGGATCATATGACTCATTTAATCGAGGATGTGCGTACTGTATCTTCTGTTTTTATTTTATTTTCATTGTATACTAATGTAATCTATATTATCTTTTCTTCATTGTATGTATAAACACGTAAAATATAAATAAAAGCATGAAAACTTACATATCTTTTAAAATGTGCATACATATCTCGAAGAAAACTTCGTCGACCGAAAGTTAAACTGATTTAGGGACACCAGTTCCTCAAAAACTCTCGGGAATTTGAAGAACGTCGGATTTTATTTGTTAGGATTTGCCTAGTGCTAGAGTTTTAGCATAATCCCGGAAGGCAACAGGATAGTCATAACATTCGCTTAATTTAATTTGAGAAATATTTATATTAAAAAACAGCCTTCTTCGACATGCCGATAGTCTGAAAAGCCAATTTCCCAAAAGCCAACTCTGACTAACAACAAATTATTACATTTTTAAGATTTGTGCATATGTGCATATTTTCATATGCATAAAGGAATAAATTATGCATATGAATATGTATTTCTTTATATATTTTCATATTGCCGAAAGCCAAATGCCAAATGGTATTTAGCTATCGAGCAATCGTCCGATACCAAAAAAAAACTGTATGGCCGGTCATACTTTGGATATGAATTATTACGTACGTATTCGTACGATTATTTTCGTACGTATTGCGCGCACATTGATTGCGTCTTGCGTTGTTCACGATCAGTTACTTTTCGCATTTCTCCAACAACGTTTGTGCCAAATGAATAATCTGTATCTACTGGAAAACTCTTCTTACTCGTAGGCTGCTATAGCGTCGTCGGCATCGTAGAACCAAATGGGTGAACGAAATATAATGTACTAGAAAGGATGAATTCCATCATATTATGGCAGACTTAAATAATGACAAATTTTATGACTATCTATGTAATAGATTCACAAATATTGGGGAGAATCGATTTGCAACGAGAGCTCATAACATCGAAGAATTTTTTTTTTGTTTTTTTTTTTTACCTCACCTTCATTAAACCAAATTATTTAACTTACAGTTATTTTTAGTTCTTAAGAGATTCTCCACCATAATCTGCGCTGATGGTCACGTAGTTGAATCACTTTGTTACCACAAACATTTGTCGTCATGTATCAAATTGAAAATTTTTTCAATATCCATCGTACGAAATCGCAAGAATTTCCGAACAAATCCGGATCGTGTCGAACGTGTCTATACATGCGTACACGCACTACTAAATCGTGTACAGTGTGCGATGTTCAATACTACATCGAAGGTCAGGAATGTACTTGCGCATTCGTACGAATACGTACTACTCAATTTCGTACGAAAACGCATCCAGTGTGCTGCCGGCGTAATTCTTAATTCTTGATAATAATTTCAACCGATCCAGGTTAGAGGATATTTAAAAGAAAAGTCGTATAATTGCATAAATTCTCAGGAAAATAAAACTGTAATAAATATTATAACTTTTTAAAGCAGTTATGACCACTATCAAATTCATTTATAACTTGCTTGATTAGAGTAATTTTAAATGTTATTCAAGAAACTGGAATTTTTGTCCAAAATTAAATATTGGAGCGCCCACGGACAAACCTGCGGGTCGCTGAAGTATTTTCTAAGGGCAATTTTGATACTTTTATGACTCATTATTCCGCTAAGTATAACCGTAAAACTTATGTCCGTTCTTTTACTTCATGCGGGAAGTTTTAAAGCGAGAAAACATCTCGGATATAAGAGATTTTTCCAAGAGCGCTGTTTTAATTATCCTCTTCATTACTACGTAGTTTGAAGACATTGCAGATTTTCAATAAGCGCGATGAGGATAGGTTCTATCTACTTGGTTTGGTCAGGCAAAAATGATTCGCTCATGAATTGCTTTCTTAAGAAAAATATATCAGTTCTTCAATACCGGATATTCTATTTTTTGCTTCGACGATTTTGAAATCCGCCATTAAAATTATTTTAGTTGACAGACATAAA
Source organism: Agrypnia vestita (assembly GCA_016648135.1). Lineage (NCBI taxonomy): Eukaryota > Metazoa > Arthropoda > Insecta > Trichoptera > Phryganeidae > Agrypnia > Agrypnia vestita. Next base: position 235,365 of record JADDOH010000353.1, on the reverse strand, counting down.
AAGTCTGTAAGAAGTATGCATGGAAAAAATACGAATATCAAATGACAAATTATCAAAATTTTACAAAAGATGCCTAAATGATTAAAAAACTAATTAGATTAATTAATTAGAAAGATATACAAAAAAAAACATCTATAGAAAATATATTTCGTTAAAACCGGTAAACAAACCGGGAATGTCCACTCCGGTCACTAAAAATTATTTTCGCTGGTATTTCGCTGCTATTTTCTATGGGATCGTTTATGTGTAATTGCTCAAACGTTACAACTGTTCATCTCGATAGCATTGTTGCACTTATATACATTTTAGGGTTAACATAAGTTTCGCGAATCCAGTTGGTTTTTCTAGACCCTTCTAGCAATTTCAAATTTACTGTAAAATGTACAGAGTGCTGTAAAATCCTCGATTTTGTGTGGTTATTTCCATTTCCACAGTCTAGTGATGATATATTTTTTTAGCATATTTATGAATTTGTTTATTTATTTACTTATTTATTTATTTGTTCACGCCCCTTACAGGCTTTTAAAAAAATGTTATAATATAGAAAGGAGTACGTAAAACAATATCAGGTATAAGCATTAAATAAACATTAATATGAGTATAAAAATTAAAAATTTAAAGTACAAAGCAGTAATGTGTATTAAAAAATATATAACACATCATAACATGTGTACATTAATAGTGGAAGTTAGTAATGAAGTAGTATCTTTAAGTTTATTATATATTTTTTTTAAATAATTAAGTGTCAGATCAATATTCTTATTATTTTCAAACTAAGCTAAACGCTTGTGCTATGAAAATAGGACTAACTTGCTAGTCTGGAGTGAGGTTCGAACCCGCGACCTTTAGATCACGAGGCGAAAGTCCTAACCACGAGACCGACAAGCTACTCATATATACTATTATATACATTTATTCTATACCTGACATATTTAAAAATTGAACATAATCTTGGACACATAAGCAAGTCAGATATTACGTTACACACTCATAAATTTTCAATGGAGATGACAAAAGATATAGTAATGAATGCTCCTTAAAATAGTCTCTGTGAAGTATATATAAGTATCAGGTATTAAATTCTCAACCAAAAAGTAAATACATGTAACCTTATACAGTTGTTTCAGAGCTTTGGAGGGTTTCCCGGTTTCATAACGAAGACAATGAGGTAAGAAATACCGCCGTATCGTTAGCAAAGTACTTAAGAATCATGTTTCGAGATGAAAAACTGGCAACACATTTCAATTTCCTTACAAAATTATTATTACCCCTTGCAAGAGCAAAAAGGGAAATAATATAATATTTACATGCTCGCACACTGCTTTTTAAATTTTTTGACACTTTTGTGAGTTCCAAGAAAAGGTAACAATAAAATGCGTTCATTTACGTAAATCACATATTTTATATTATATTATCCAGACCAAAAAAAGAGTCACCTGTCAAATAACATTTAGAATATTTTGAGTTTGTCCAAATTTTTCAGAACCAGTGCTGGATCAAAATATATTATAGATGTCTGACAGAGACGAAATTATATTTTTTATGGGATATTATTCCAAAAATAAAAAATAGATATCTCATTAGTGACATCTGTGGTTATTTAAGGAGACTGAAAAAGCTTTGGATGCCGGTCACGCTAAGGATAATTTCAACACATATACGAAACATTTTGTCAAAATTGAAATATATTATACAACTATCTGTAAATTTGATAGAAGTATTCTATCATGGGTGGAAATAGTGAACGTTATATTGTGTCAAGTGATCACTTAAGCCAGCCGTGTGATAGGTCGTAACCCCAATGAACACCCAAAGACTTCCATACCTACTTTCCCATAAAAAAATATAATTTCTGTTAGACATTTATTACATATCTTGATTGAATATCATTTATTTTAATTGTTTTTAGGTGATTCAACTTCACTGCAAGGTTTCAACGTTAAAGTACGATATTATAATTAATATTCATTGTTTTGTAATAATTAAATTCATTCCAAAAATACGTGTACAAAAAATTGAGCTGGAAAAAAACCAAAGTAATTTATTTGGTGAGAGAAAATTCACATATAATAATTTATATGTATGTATGTAACTTTCTGTTGCTGGAATTACAAAAACAGCACTGACGAAGCGCGGTTATCCTAGTGTGACACGCAATCAGCGCGCGGACGACATTCAAAGGTCGTCCTAACAAATTACAAGGCTTTGACATTCTAAAATTATTATTTATAACTATATTTAGTTTTCGGTTTAAAGGAACGAAGTCAATTTATATAAAAAAAGGTTATTTATTCATAAATTTTCAGCTTCAATATCCTGCAATTACTATGTCCCGTGAATTTTCTTGGCTAGTACGAATATAACCAATAATACTGCACAAGTAGGAGGTTGTTCATCAGCCTTAGAGCAAGTTCCATTTAGTTGATATGCCGAATCTACATAGGTAATAATAATGTTTATAAAAATACATGTTTCAAGAAATATCTTAATAAGAATTTCATATTTTCGATTAATATTCGAGTAACTTGTTGGTTTTGTGGTTGGGACTCTCGCCTCATGATCCAAAGTTCGCGGGTTCGAATCTCACTCCAGACCATAAAATTAGTCCTATTTTCTTAGAACAAGCGTTTAGCCTAATTTGAAAATAGTACGAATACGTACGTGTTCGCATCTCTATTTAAAAAAAAAATGTATTGTAATAATAATTAGTGAAAAAAGATGCATACGATGGCTTTTTATAGTTTCAACTTATGTCAAAACATTGATAATAATCAAAATAATAATATGATTGTACAATTCATATATAAATGCATAAATAAGGATGCTCTCCATATACAGTACTTAATCCTTTTCTAGCATCGCCTTGGAAAAAGTCTTTGACATATTTTTAAGTAAAAAAAATAGAGATGCAAACAACGGAATACGTGTCACATCAATATTCTTACTATTTTAAAACTAAGCTAAGCGCTTGTGCTATGAAAACAGGACTAACTTGCTGGTCTGGAGTGAGGTTTGAACCCGCAATCTTTAGATCACGAAGCGAGAGGCCTTACCACAAGAACAGCTATTAATTGTGCGTCGTTACACAACTTATTCTTCAAAGTGGCCTCTTTTGGCCACTTATTCACCAAGTGGCCAAAATAGTTGATGATTTCTTGCTCTTTTATGGGTTCGTTATAATTAAAATAAATATGTCGTTGGGTTTCTGGTAAAGGACGATTATTATTAGATGTTATCCGAAAATAGATTGTATACGGCGTTAGGAAGCTATTGTTCGGGTTTAACAGGCATCTCAGGATGCTGAAATTCTATTTAAATATAAAGGTCAAATGGGATGAGGGCCTGTGGTCACATAATTCTCCCGTTTTAAGTAAGTCACTAACAAAATGTGATATAATAGTAGAAATCCCTTCATCGTTGATGTAACGAAAATAATCACAGAATACAGGATGTACTCAACTAAACGTATTCACCGAACCCTCGCTTTTAGCTCTGGGGGATTACTGCGCTAAGTTGATATTGTTCCAGGGACTGCATTGTTATTGCAGAATTATTGTCTTCCATCCACCACGGCCCATTGTGTCTCTCGTCCTCCCGAAATGGAGTTTCCCAAGCGTTACTCTTGCACTACTCTAGTTAAAGTTGAAGCAGGGTACTCCAGGGTACGATTTTTGCAAGGTTTCATTTTAATTCATTAATAATTCAATTACTATTATACTGACGCATCTTCACAGCGAATAAAACTACATTCCTTATATATTTGATGGATTGAATTCAGTGTGTTAACCGTAAGTTCGATTAGAAACTAGTTTAAGTCAAAACTTACATTATACAGCGTTTGGTACCTTTAAAACAAATTTTCAATCAATTTCGTATCTTGGAAATCACGTTTTGATAAATTTGGTACCGACCCCAAAATATTTTTATCACCGTAAAAAACATAATCAGCAAATACCACACATGGGCTTAAAATTATTACTTTTGCTAAAAATGGACAATGATTTAACACCTTTCTAGTATCAAAAAAATAGCTTCACGCAAGTCTGAAAGGTTTTTGAAAGCTTAAATTATGACCGAAACTATCTTACGATACTTAATATAGGTATGTAATGAACTCATAAAATGACAGAAAATTGTCTATCCGTTAAAATATACATGTTTATAATATAATAAAAATATGACTTTTTTTTACAATTTTTTTGTCATTATATATTAATAAATAATTGTCTTCAAATGATTACCGACCATATTATTATTACATTATTGCCTCGGATTTATTTTTATCAAAGATCCGAACCTCGAAAATTTCACATTTTTCAAATTTTTCACATAGACGCGGAAAAGTCTAATACATTCCCTTTATTTATCTCTTTATTTATTTATCCATAATACATTTGAAAATTATCATTCATGATAACAAATTCATTTAGTTCGAATAATATTTTTAACTACATATTTTTAATAACTGTTGAAAACTATCTATAAATATCTTATAATGGATTTTTTTAAATAATGTATAAATCTACGTGACTAAAAACATCATATTTATAAAATAAAAATGAAATACTGATCTAATTTGGACATTTTGAGTCTATTTTATTTTTATGAAAGACATGGTCTGAAAATAAATAACATATATGTAGATATCAACTTCTAAAATTATATGCATGTACCAATCGTCAATGAGCTTGAACACAGAGCTTCGAAGTATTTGATAAATTCGTCTGAAATTGGTTTAAAGAGTGTGCTGTGTTGTTGATACTTCCATTTTTACAGATCATAGATCATAGATCAGACTTCTATATATATAATATAGATAAACTATATTATATATATGAAGAACATTGCTAAACTATTTATAATCTCGAAAGACATAGTGTACTGATATATTTATATTTAAATAAAGTACTTTTAGTAACTTTTTCTAATAAATTTCCGCGATTAACATGAAGAAATTTTCTCAAATTAAGCATAATTATTTTTCCCTGCAGTAATGTAAAAAGCAAATTAATATCAACATAAAAGATATTGATTGTATTATTCGTATAAATCTACTTATATTATTTAATTAATCACACCTACATGTTTCGGAAATACCTTTCCATCAGGGTGTTATATATATGTCAAACTATCAAAATGAATAATGTCTTTTGTTTTTCTAAATTATTTTTATTTAAAATATAAAAAAAAATATTTTTAAATATTATTGCTGAAGTTCTTGATTACTCGTAATTACTGGAAATTTTTTTAGAATTGGACTAGTAGTTAAGTTTAATTGATTATTAATAATATTTTGTTTAATATTACATGCTTTACTAATTTCTAATGATGCTAAATTATTCAATTTCCGACCAATTTTTTTTTTGGGTCGCAATCCTAGGATTGTTCTGCAACAAGCACTCGCCCTCTCCACTACTCTCTGTCACCTGCCAGCCTCATTATTTATATGTAAAATAGGAAGTTAAAAAATTATTTATGAGTAAAATAGAAAGTCCTAAATTTTTATCAAAACCGTGATCATTTTCTAGTAAATGATTTGCAAATTCAGAAAAACCATGATTATTCAGATATCTTAAATGTTCTTTAACTCTTACGTTGAAATTTCAACCGGTTTTTCCAATATAAAACGCTGTACAATCTTTACATGACAGTTTATAAACACCTGAATTGTTAATTATATTATCTTTATCTTTTGCATATATGAGTAGTTTTCCTGTATTATTTGTCTTATTTGTAAAAAATGCTATTTGTACTGTTTGTAAAAAATGCAGGTCTAATATTTTTTGGTAGATATTTTGAAAATTGATTGGAAAATGTATTATTATATAAAATTCTTCGCCAGTAATCGTTATTATTATTTATATTTATCTGTGAATTATATGAAAATTGGTTAGTTAAATTATTCTTTAATTTATTTATTAAAATTTTATCAATTAATTCTGTAAAGTATCCGTTATTAAATGCGATTTATTTTGTTGTATTTAATTCAATTTGAAAATTAGAGTGAGACAAACGTACATTGACAAGACGGTGTATCATTGAATGAAAACCCAAAAAAAAAAATCAACATAATTTGGTATAAAATTTCAATTAATTAGAATTGAGGTAAGGACAACATGAACCTATCTACATTTATTTTTCAAATGATTTTATTTATTTTTAACGTTGCCATTCAAAATTTATATAAATTACTATATTAATATTGTGATTGAGAAACATCTTGTTTAAAAAAAATATTTTCTTTAATTCCGCTTCAAAAGTTAGAAGTTGGTCAGTCAAGAAAATCAAGGTGAAAAAAATAGATCAAGTAAAGATAATTCAATTAATTTGGAATTGAATTCATTAATTCAAATTAATGAATTCAATTCCAAATACATTTTTTTTATTGAAATCTTCAATTTTTAGATTTATAAAAGTAGATGACATTTGTATGAAAAATGTTTGAATTTCGCTGGATGCCTCCTCCCTATAAGGCTCTATGCGGTGGAATAATAGGGCTGGATCCGCGATAGAAGCTCCATCTCGCAGTCCGAGAGCGAACATAAGTGACTTTTGACATGAAAAGCTCGGTTCAAGAGCTTTCGGTGAAGCTGAAACACTGTGCTGAATTTCAGTTTTTCCGGGATTACTTTGAAACGTTGACATAACGATCAATAATATTTTTGATCCGGGAAGCTTTACCTAATCCCCAATTTAAATTATGTGTTGAAAAGCACCGATCGATTATTTATCAGAAGATGCTGGACAAATATTTTAAATATAACAATACGAGTTAAATTTTTGACGTTCAGAGTAAGGAAAAAAAAGTAATCCATAAAAACCAAGTTTTTATTATCCTTTCTTTGTAAAATATAACAACAATTAAAGACGAATTAAAACATATAACATAACACTAAACTTACAGTAATTTAATATATTTCTAAAATGTCAGATGTTTTGAGCTTTGATAAGACACTTCATGCTTTGAAGATTAAATTCTAAAAACATTTGTCAGTCAATTTAGATTTTCGACATTCCTAGTGAAGTACCTATTATGCACACCGACGGAGTAATTCAAATTTAGAAAATATTCCGCGACGTTATCGGGCCGCTGTAATCAAACTTTTCTAATGATTCCAATTTGAAAAAACAAATAAAATTTCTAAAAATCCGAAATTATACTATAATTATTAATTTTTTTAACGAAAATTTGAAAGATCTTCTTGATCGTCGCCACGAGTCTACTTGCCAAATTTCAGCTCGACTGGATCACGGGAAAAGGGTCAAAAATCGATCCAAAATTTTTTGTTGACGGCAAGCAAGCAGACGCCACGAGTTAATATAAAGGGAGTAAAAAACAACAATTTTTAAATTAATTCAGAAACATTGTAGATTGACATTATTTTAAAATATATTTCCTTAACCATTACCCAGTGTTAATTAATATGTATTATGACTTTAGTAGATAATTCATCCTGAAGAAGACATATTAATATTATATCCAATAAAGTGATGTCAATCAATATATTTGACTATAATTCATTAATTATGTCATTACAGAGTGAAAACCTAACTTTCGAAGAAATTTTCATTAAAATTCCAACTAAAATGCAGCGACAAATCAGGCAATGAACGCGACAAGAGTTACAGGAGACATTTTTTTTGTATGTAGTTAGTCGATAATCAATCATCTTCAAGTTTGTGTTTACTGGGGTATTATGCCGTGTTGTTACGATCTTTCGGGCCGACGTTTCGGATTCCATTACAGGGTCCATAATCAGGGCTGATGTGTTTACACATCAGCCCTGATGATGATTCTGAGTGGCCGTGAAAACCTAAGAACATTCTTAATCAATCATCTGTTATAATTTTGTCCCGTAATCTAAACAGAGGCAAGTAACTTTTACATTTTTAGTTTAATAAATATGTATTGTGAAAGTTATCAAAAAATTTGTTTTCAATCTAAAAATCCACATTTTCTAGAATGTCTTGTAGTGTGGAAGTCGTCAGCGCGAAGTTGGCGAAATAAAAGTAGTCTTACAACTACATGTCGTGACCGTAAGTCAAAAGTTGATTTATTTATCTGTGTAATAAGTAGTTAAAGACATCATCATCATCACTATTGGCTCTACAACCCCTGGTGGGTGTTGGCCTCCAGAAGAGTCTTCCTCCACTCATCTCGGTTTAGTGCCAGCTCTCTCCAGTTCAGAAAGACATATTTTATATTTAAAAAATATTTTTCGTTGAACTTTAGCATAATTTTGATGATCCGAGTATATTTATGCAAAATGACTGACCAAAATCGTGACTCAATCTCAATCATATATTTTGGTGACCCCTTTTTCAGATCGATTATATTGATTTATTGTTCAATTTACTTACAAAATACATATTTTTTTGTTATAATAATATTGTATAAGATACTATTGTTAAAGAATTTCTTCAAGAATAAATTGATTGATTGATTGAAAGCACGTCTAGCCGAGTTTTGGCAAAAAGATTCGAAAACTTTACACAAATTTCTTTCTCCAGACAGATAAAACTTCAATTGTATTCAATGGGGTCTTAAAATAAAGTTAAATCACAATATTCAATCATTTACGTGCCAATTAAGATACTTGACGAGCTAACGTTTGAAATTAGAGAAGGAAAAAAGTTTTGTAATTAGTTTTTACGTGTTTAAATGTATAAACCTTTTTGAGAATAATACAATTACCACGACCGAAGGATTGGACTCAAAGCATTGTCAGCATTAGTTGATAGCACCTTATTTTACAAAAAAAAATTAAACTTTTTTCAAACATGGCTCTAAATTATTTTTCGGTGAAGTGACATAATTATAATTCATTTTTTCAAAAATAATTTTTCTTTACTAAATTATTTCTTCAAAATCTAAGATATTTTCAAAACTTCTACTTTTACCTAAGTAATATTTTTTTATTGTACTACCCAAGTAATTTTGATTTATTTTTTTATGTATGTATGTTGTGAAAATTAATTTTACTTTAGAAGGATATTTATAAGCAAATATATGGTTAAATTAATACTCGGTAATAAAATAATAATCGATCATACGAATGCTTTGCAACAATAGATTAAAGGATTATTACTTTTAATTTTTTGAATTTTTATTATTCTATTATTTAATGTTTTTCTTGTGCTTCTTCTTTGTTATATATATTATATATATATATATATATATATATATATATAATATATACGTACTCTACTCCTGAAGTACCTTTTTTTTTTACCTTTTTGCCAGATCTTTCTTCATCGTCTGTGACATTGTGTACATTGCATCGTACGTTAAAGATATTTTCCAAATCCTGTTAGAATATATATATATATATATATATGTATATACTAGTTTTTAACTTTATATTATATTTTTGTTCTATTTTTATTCTAATTTTTATTCTACTTTATATATTTGTATTTGTATTTTAAGTATTTGATTTCCACATGACGTCATTCTTATTTTTATATGTTAGTTTTTTTCTTTAAACTATTCATCATATAAATGTACACTTTACATTTTTATTTGTAAAAGTCCTATAGGGCGTTGATAAATCAATTTAAAAAAATATATATATATATATATATATATTATGTATATAGAATGTCTTTACATCCCTGAAAAAAATATTTCAATAATATCAAAGATCAGAGGCAGCGCTTAATGTTCGTTAATAATGCCCGATTCACATAAGACAATAAATACGCGGGGCAACTCCACTCATATTACACAATTTTATTGTTGCATTACCGACGAAACAGCATTTGGTCCGCCAATCCGGAATATTTACCGCAACGTTGCCGCCAATGCGCGCTAGATGGCGTTATTGATTTCCCGCTCGCTTATGAAATATTGCTTCTGAATCAAATTTGTGCCCGACAGAGGGGAATCAAAAATGGCGCTAGAGTTTTGGCGCGCACCGAAAGACATTTTCACGCATCGCCGAAGTATTTTGCTCGCCGATTTAACAAAGCGTTTAGCTTTGTTGTGCCCAGATGAGGATTTGAAAAGAAGATGAAAAGAGATTGCGCCGGGCGGGATAAAGGAGCGCGCGCGATGAAATTTTTCTCCCCATTCATACAATTGTGAGAGAAATGTTTCGAATGTGAGCAGATAGCGTGACTATGGACGGCGTTTATAATTGCCCGCCTTTATCAAATTCGCCGCTCGATCAACGTCGCTGAGAAATGAAGGAAAAACACTATGTAATTAAAAATAATTGTTTTCTTTTCTCAGCCGTATGCCGAGAAAATGGCAATAATTTATCAAAACGTGCTTTCTTTGTAATTTTAGCCCAACAGAGGAACTCGCATTTTGATCATTTTTCTCTCCTTGTCATTCCTGATTTGTTTCGCGGGTCGATAGAAAGTAATAATGGAAATTATAAAATCGCACACACGCCAGGGACGCGGATTACGTACTCTTACTCCTGAAGTACACCACACGTTTCTTTTTACCTTTTTACAAAGCTCGTCGACTGTCGAGGCTTCTGCGATTTTCACTTTTAAGAATTTCGGCCATGCCAGATCTTTCTTCATCGTCTGTGACATTTTGTACATTGTATCGCACATTAAAGATATTTTCCAAATCCTGTTAGAATACATATAAATACAAAATATATCTTTCTTCTTCTAAAACTAAAGAAAAATGTCGATCTCCTATTGGACTTAAAGCCGTGTGAGGAAATCAAAATGAAGTTACATGCCAATATTGGTTAATTGTACTCAATGATGAACGCCCAGGCCGTCCAATTGAGTTGACTACCGGGTGTATGGTCAGCAAAGTGATATCGTGTTAGCAGACCACCGAAAAAAGTTCATAGATTTCTGATCTTGTAAAAATTTAGATCTCAAAACATCTTAGGGAATGCAAGCCAGTCATCGAAGACAAATCCATAGAACGGGTGAAGCAATTTAAATATCTCGGTGTTGGGGAATATGGTCACGGTGACTTCTGCAATGAAGTTAGGGAGCAAACTAATATGGCAGCAGTGATATCCGCGTGCTAAAAAGACACAGTTTGGAGGAACGAGTACTTGCTCACAGAAAGCAAGGTCCAAATCTACAAAACCTGTGTCAAGCCCACTATGATATGTGGTATGATACTAGGACTGACGCATTTAGGACCAAAAGCCTTCTTCGGATTCGGATGTCAGAGATAAAAGTACAGCGCACTGTAGCAGGAGGGACTCTCAGGAACAGGGTTAAAAGCTTTGAAATAAGAGAGACGTGTTAGACAAAGGACATCGTAAGATGGGGCAGGAAGAGAAAATGGTAATGGCGAGACCATTTGGATAAGATAGATGATACGAGAATTCCCCTTGTGATTGCCCACAATATACCCATAGGATAGCTTTGAGAATGTTAGGATTTGTTCTGCGTACTGCCAGGGTTTTCGAGAATACCCGCGTACTGAGAACTCTTTACAACTCCTTGGTGCGGAGTAGACTCGAGAGTGGCTCGATGATCTGGGGGCCACATGAGGGCAAGCACTCTCTTATGGTGGAGAAAGTCCAAAAGAAGTTTCTGAGATATCTCTACATGAGAGAGTACGGGCATTATCCTTGGCTTTACCCAACGGAGTTTCTCCAGGGTATGCTTGGCTACAATAGTCTAGAGACTAGAAGGAATGCGTATTTGATTACACATTTTTATCGATTGTTGCGCGATATGATCGATAATCCTGAAATTATGCAGAGCATTGGTTTGTATGTTCCTGATAATTACAATAGACATCGTCAGCATAGATTGTTTCACATTCCAATATACAGGACCAACCTGCTGAAGGTTATGTCTGTTGGAAGGGCCACAGCTATGCTGAACAAAATCGCTTTGGGTATTGATATATTCCATGTGTCTGAGGGGGTTTTCCGAAGCGGGATTCTCCTACACCTTTGACCAGATTTTATGTTATTTTTAATTTATTAAATATTTTTACTTTGATATATACTTCCATAATATGTATGCCTTGAACACTTAGTTTGTAATGTACATATTATTAAATAAATTGAATTGAATTGAACTGAATAACGCACGCCAGGAAGACCTCCAAAAAGATGGAGAGATATATGTTGCTCTGCTTCCCAAGAAGACGACGGCTCCCGCTCAAGATCAGATCAATAATCTAGAACAAGAAAAAGAAAAATAAGAAATAATTATCTCTATTGAATGCGTATATCCTGTGTCCATGAAAAATTGGGCATAATAAAACTATCAGCAAGATGGGTGCCGCGTTTGCTCACATTGGAACAAAAACGGAATCGCATGATAAGTTTTGGACATGTTAAAGAGCACTTAGAAAGAGTGCCTGCAGTATTTTATGAAAGAACAGTCGAAACATTGGATTTCACCTGGCGAAATATTTTCAAATACAGTGAAAATGACCATCTTTTTCTGTGATTCGTGAGGCATAATCTTCACTGACTATTTATAAAAGGTAAGGATAATCATAAGCTGATCAAAGCATAATTAATATAATTAAAAAAGGGTCGCTCAGCGAGCGAATGAATGAGGAAAGAATGGTAAGAAAGATATTAATGCAAGTGTTGATGGCGCCAGAAAGAGAGGGCGACCGCGGAAGACGTGGCTTGACCAGAATAACCAGGTACTGGAAGATGGTCCCGTTAGAAGCCTCAACAACCGGCGAGCTCGCATGCGAAGATGTATGAATGTGGATGAAGCGAGAGTTGTATGTCAGGACAGAAGAGTGTGGCATGATGGGCATTTATTGGGTCGATTTGGAGAGATTTGATGAGAAAACTGCCCCATTTGGCGAAAAAATAGTACCTACTTTTTCACCAAAACAACGCATCACCTCACTAAGTTCACAATCTCCACGGCAAAACTGGTCAAATTGCAGTAAGAATTACTGCCTTATCCACTTTTTTCTTCAGATTTGAAAAAAAAGTGGATTAAGAAAAAAATGGCTTTTCTGTAAGCATTTCATGTCAAACATCGCAGAAACAGAGGCATATTTAATAAGTTCAACAAATAATATTTTTGATATTACAGAGTTTTAAATAATAATAAAAAAATTAAAATGCATTTGCTTCCCTAAAACGGCTGCTCATTATAATACACCCCTCTTATTTTCCATAAGATAAACATGTATCGATTCGGAGTTCATTCTAGTGCAAATTTGAAATTCCTTTGTATATTTATTTTCTCTATGTTTTGTATCAATTGTGTCTTTCAGTCAAATACAATATATGAAATATTTATTTTCAGGTATTTTGATTTTGACATCAAAATATTATGATAAACTCTGGTAAGTTATAAAACTACTTTATTTAATATCCTCCTTTGACTCAACAAACATCATTAAGGTAAATAATTTTAAATTTCTTTATTTTGCATTTGTATCAGTAGGATTTAATGAATATTACTATAATTCTTAAATTCATTGAAGCATTAAAAATTGTAAATCATTATTTATTCAAATATGTAAAAAAAAAATGCTAACAACGATCTTTGAGCCTGAGCACGATCTTTGAAAACGGGCTTCGAGATAAAATGTATCCGTTTTGAATCAAATTTATTTCTTTATTTTCCGTTTTACGTTCCGGACCATATAAATTCAAACGCTGCCAACGGAATGTATTTTTTTGTAGGCATAATAAATTTAACTACCCATGACAAGGTGATGGCAGATCCAAAATCTGAACCAATGAAATGCCACGATTTAAAATACACAACAGCAGAAATAAAAATGTTTTTATTTTTATTCCTCTGTCGTTCCGGATTGTGATATCGCGACGGAACCAGTAATAGAGTTCAACATACAAAAGAGAGCTATGTACTTCTTATGCTAAACGTATGTTTATACTGACTTTATATAATGCATAGGATAATATAAATATTACTTAAACAGTACAAATCATTACAATAGGAGACTAGTTAACGAGACATTTATATCAGTTTTTCTTCCAATCCTGATAATTTGTTTAATAGTTTGATTATCGCCATATTCATATATCCAGGACACTTTCTCACTTTAAAACACCCATTATGAAAATTCTAAAAAAATTGTTTTTTTTGTTATAATTGTTTTCGGAAACATAACTAGGTATTGTCAGAATATTTTTAAATCGGGTAATTCTTAAGTAGGTAGAAAAAGTTCAACTCAAAGTCTCTCTGGACAAAAATAAAACCCCCTACTTCTTTACCCTTAGGCTATTAAAATTAAATAATATTTAAAAAAGTACCTTTTCAATTCATGTAATAATTTATTATATCTAGATGTTTATTTTAATTATTAGTTAGTTAAAGCGCCAAAGGTATTAGAGCTGCGGCACTTATAGTAGTAGATTATGCGGTCTGGTCGTATGTAGAGTACTCAGAGTATCATATTATACTCTGAGGAATTGAAACTGCTATACAAAGCAACTTAGAGTTTCATTATTTTTCAACGCATTCTCTGCACTAAATAGGGATACTTCCTGAAAATTATAACAAATCGAACAGATACTAAAAACCAATGTTTTCATAATGTTAAAATATTATTAAAAAACTAACCCATAAAAACCAAGTTTTTATTATACTCCCTTTCTCATTTGCCAGTGGAAACAGTTTTGGCGTTTAACCTACGCGTTGGGCTCAAGTCGGGCGACGCCACGAAAGCGAATAATAAAAAATTTCGATAAATCTAAAGTTATACTATAATTATTAATTTTTTCATCGCCACGAGTCAGTCTGAAAAGTTTCGGCTCGATTGGATCGAAATCGGATAAAAATCGATCCAAAGTTTTTTCGACACACAAGCAAGCAGAAGCTTCGAGTTTAAAGAAAGGAAGTAAAAATTTAAATGATCTTTCATAATTTATTTTGATATTTATCAATTATCTTGTTGATCACTATTTAATTTAATGTAATAACTATTATTCTTAATAATTAATCTAATTTACCACTCGAATATCCGAAGACATTATGAAAAAAACGTAATTTTCAAAAATCTTGTACAATTTAAAAAACTGAAATACACTCGCCCTACCCACGCCGCCTGCTGGTGACCATTTTCCATGTTGTGAGATTACAAAGAGATAGATCACATTCTCACGTGAGAATACAGATTAGTGCAGCACACATGTCCGAACTTCGATCATTAATAATGGGCATTTATGCGGAAGCCAACGAAAATATTCGATTTATATTAAATCACCTATAGAATAAAAAAATAATAAAATGCAACATTTTGACGTCACTCTAAAAAAACTTTATAAGTGACTAAAACTTCCAAAGTAGTTACGTGCATGTTAACGTTTAAAATTTAATAACATCAGTACATATTTGAATAGATTACCAACTTTGCAGTAAGTAAAATTTATTAACCAAAGTAAGAGCCATTTTTATTTTATGCCGTTATTTTGCCAGCGAATTGCAAGTTTCTTTATTATTCCCATATAATAAAATGCAGACGGATAATTATTCAAAGGGCATTTTCTGATGATTCTCTATTTTTGTATTTTTTCTCTTAAGTAATATAATTATCAAAGTGCTTGAAAAAGTGTAAGCAAAATGTTTTCTCGGTTAATCTCTGGCTAAGTGTAGCGTTTCTCCTCGTCTTCTTATTCCCTGTTTTCAATAAATCAAAGAGTTAAGGTTGTTATTACGGTCGTTAAACATATTTAACTGTAACCGGTTGCGGATATTTTATACGAACCGTATGTTTTCCGAGAAACGATTTTCGACGTTTCGCTGAATTCTTATTCAACGTCGTCAGGTGGATGACCTTTACCCGCGAAGGTAGAGGGCGGACTGATTACTGCTTTCGAAGCCATAAATTATATTCACTTTGTTGTGGAGTGTTCACTTCTTCTACGATAGAGATCGCCAATGAGCAATATGTACTAGTTAACGTCGGCGGACTTAACTGCGATGTATCTCAAGGGTTGAATTAATGTCGTAAGAACAGGGCGCCAAATACTTGATAGTTTTGCAACTGTCATCTCTATTGAAATTAGGATGTTTATATATTTCAATGGACTCCCTCATTAATCTGGGTATAAGGTGCGGTTCTGTTGCTAAGATTTTTGATTTTGTCAAATCTGATGAAGTGACAGAGATTCTTTATATCTGCAACCAGGTTTAATATATCGTTTAAATAACAATTGTTTAAGATGCATAAATCGTATGTTTAAATTCATCCAAACAAAACACGCAATTCTATTTTTTTAATCCCATTTCTGAAGTAAAATAGTTATGCCTGATTCAATAAATAAATACCACAGATTTCTAACTATAAAACACAAACAAGTGAAAAAAATATTTCCCATCAATAAACTTTAAAAATCGTACAATATTAAAGTCGGTCTTTATTTTCAAAAAACCAAAATCTAATATATGTTAATGTATTTATGTACACACGTATATTTGCATATACAGACATACTCTCAAAACGTAATGTCTGCGAAACTGTTTTTATTGCCTGAGCAGAACAGCATCTGAAACGTCTACAATTTTAAGAAAGGAGCCCATTTTACGATATCATTGTACAGGCCATTTTTTACTTTTCTTCCATTTCACTGAAGTTTGTTACTATGGATGGATACAATTTTCATATTTACGATCCTAAATGAAAAAAAATACACTGAACCGAATTTTATGGCTGAATATATTACCTAATCGTACAAGGTAATCTTTTTTAAGGCGCCATAATTTTTATGTTTTATGTGTCATAAATTTAAGAATTTGAAAACTTACGACCCATTAAATTTATCATCAATAAAAATTGTCATCCGACGAAAGAATTAAAAATTGATTCCTCTTACTTATTCAAACGTTGTTCATAAGTACTCGTCCGACCTAACCTTCTTCTCTTTCTTTTCAGCCTTCATCTTTCAACTGCTGGATAAAGGCCCCTTCCATCCTTCTATTTACCTTACTTCCCAAACTTACACAAATCTATATTATTCGTGCTAAAGAATACAAATGGCCGTAGCTGGAGATCTGTAAATGTAGAGCTGTAGATGGTTGAGGCAGAAAGAATTGCACGTAAAAGTGGATTTAACAGCACTACACTTTTACAGTATATTGTAAATTACTGTGAAGGTCTGGGATAATCTAGTAGTTTCTGGAAACATCCCGAAATGACAATATCTATATAACAGATGATATTATCATCTCTTATATAGATATAGCGAATAGTGTGTCCGCTGTTGTGGCACAAGCGATGTCGTCGATACTAGTGAATTGTGAATCCGCGTGATTGACCATAAACAAGCGTTAGACAAGTTATAGAAGTACCTACCCACTTATTTGTGAAATATTCCAATGTGGCAATTAGTGCAAATTACGTAATAGGTGTAAATTAAAGATCGGTGCATCTATTTAAATCGTTTCCATTGATATTAGTTCATTAATAAAACTTTAATTAATTTCCACTATTTTCGTCTGCGTCTATTAAAAAAATTCTTTCTGGGTGACCTGTCAAAAATAGTTGTATTTCATTGTTCCCACGTATTTTTACTCCCATTATATTAACACGTGGCGTCTGCTTGCTTGCTTGCCGTCGAAAAAGTTTTGAATGGATTTTTAACCTTATTCCCATGATTCAATCGAGCTGAAACTTTGCAAGCAGACTCATGGCGACGATCAAGAAGATCTATCAAAGTTTCGTTAAAAAAATTCATAAATTTTTTAATTTTTCAAATTTTTAATGGTTTTTTCATACAACTTACTAAGTCGTATGAAAATATTTCAACGCATCTGGTAGACACGGAACCTGATTATAGTATAATTTTGGATTTTTTGAACAATTTTAATACTCCCTTTCGTAGCGTCGCTCGACCGAAGCCCAACGCCAAACCAGTTTCCACTAGTAAATGAGAAAGGGAGTATAATAAAAACTTGTTTTTTATAGGTTGCTTTTTTAATACTATTCTATTGTTGTAAATGTTTACAAAATATATTTGTAGGTATCTTAAGTATATAATGCTTATGATCGTAGAAGAATCCAAAATGCGGAAGCTTGTGCGCAGAGTGTGAAATGTTCCCATAGTTTACAAGCAGAAAAAGTTTAAAGGTTGCGTCGTGCATCAAAATGTGTGCATCCCTCCGTTGGACATTTTCCAAAATCCTCGGTCGGCAGCCCTCGCCACGGGCAGTTTCCCGCTCATTGTGACCGTAAAGCCTCTATTTATGTTCGGTTATTACGTTATTTACGATTAAGTCGCGTTTTGGCCGCGCCGCACTTGGTGACATGCAAATTTTGGAGCCGATTCAAAACCTTTGTATTTTTCCCATCGATTATTCCACTTGGTGCGGAGACTACGCTAACAAATGAAGACCCCATGGAAAGAAGTTGTCAACTAACATTCAAGTCATTTTGAGATAATTAGACATTTGCATTTTGCCTTTGAATAATATGTTTTATTGCTATGTCATTAAAATATCAAAAAAGTATTTACAAAGCAAAAAACAAAAATATACTAATTATCCCTTAAAAAAATGTAGTCAACAACCATTTTTCGCCTCTGTAACTCATTTTTATCACAATAACACCTTTTTAAAATTGGTAAAACACTAACATCAAACAACCCTTCAAATGCTCTCCGTTTTAACCATCATTTATCCAAAACCACAAAATACCTGGCATGTTAATTAATAATGCAAAACATGGTATGTACCTACCATTTAAAATTATTGAAAAATAATATATAAATACATTTAATAATAATAGTCTTCAAATAAAAACAAATATATGACACTACTGCCAGAGTAAAATTTATATTAACCATGAATATTCCAATCAAATTAAAAGGCGTGTTAATTTCAGAATGATGGCATGAATATGGTATTATTGAAGATGACATATTCTTTCTATTAGTAACTGATTTGATTTTTATGGAAAGGTGTAGTTAACATGTTCATCTCTTGCCATGGGATCTTCAAATATTCTTTAATTCAACTGATCTGGACAATTAATCCGTGCTGTAAAGACAGCACGGATTAATTGAATTGCATGAAAAGTCATGCATTTAAAGAAGCTCTTCAATTGGCCTGAACGAAATTGTGAAAAATGAAAAAAAAAGTTTTAAGCGCATTTAAATTTCCACTCAGCAATCAAAAATCGGCACTTCTTTCTCATGCTTACAAAGCAGATAATTTATATTTTTTCTCTATATTTTAATACGTCATACCAATACAAAAATAAAAACCTAAGCATCCATTTTTGCTGTGCAGCCAAATTAATTATTTTACCATTTCTGATTTATTTTCTGCTGTATATAACTGTTTTCAGAGTATCCGATGTAGGTACCAAGGCTACTTGCGGACGTAATTTTTAAAAGATATTTTATATGCGTTTTATTATTATATATTTCCCATTTACTTCGAGAAATCTCCGGAGTACGAAAAAAAGGTTACGATTCCAACCCTTTCGGCCCTTAAACAGGTTGCAGAAAATATTGTATAATATTTTTCAGATTATTAATTCTCTATGATGATGTTTTATTTAAGGGTGATTCAGATATACAGGATTATTTGGAAAACATTAATAACCTCGCAGGATTATATTCCCGCCTTGATTATGAGTCGAAAATGTTCAAGCTATCATGACCTAATATCAATAGTTATGGAGATATGCGACATCAAAGTTAGCAATTTTTCTATATTTCTGTCTTATTTTTTGAAAAACGTTGGACTATCATTGCAGTAAATTATATCGATTACGAAAAACTCATTCGTTTCAATACAAGTTTAATAAAATGATAAAAACCCTGAAAAATTTCCAGTTGGAATGTTTTCCAATTGGAAATCGAAGGTTTTTATTATTTTATTTGACTTGTATTACAGGGAATGAATTTTTCGTATTCGATGCAAATTACCGTAATGATAGTCCAACGTTTTACAAAAAATAAGTCAGAAAGATTGAAAAAAAAAATGTAAACTTTGTTGTCGCTTGATGTCGCTTTGTAAACTTTGTAGTCGCATATCTCCATAACTATTGATATTAGTCATAACAGTAAAACAAAATGCAAACTTTGATGTCGCATATCTCCTCAACTATTGATATAAGTCATAATATTAGCTATAACTATTGATATTAGGTCAAAATAATAACTATTAATATTAGGTCACAAATAATAGCTTGAACATTTATTTACGACTCATATTCAAGGAAGGAATATAGCTCTGCGAGGTTATTTATGTTTTCTAAATAACCCTGTATATGCGGTAAAACGTCCGTGCACAAATTTCGAATAACTATTTGGCAGCCGAAACTGCGATCAGCTGAAAACCATTCGAATGATTGGAATGTAATATATTTTCTCGTTTGCATTTTCTACGTTTCTCAGATGTTGTAAAATTTAATCTTCTTGACGCATATCGTTTGCTGGAAAAATACCGGCAAAATAGTATGTAGCTGAGATGTAAACATTTTTATTTTCCTTGAAACGTACGAGAATGTAAAAAAATCAGTTCAGAAAATACTTTGTACAAACGTGGGTATCAAATGTTTACTAATTTATCGAAAAATATTATTAAAATGTTGATATATCCCCACTTTTTGCATTTACAATTATATTCAAACGATGATTAAGTGATAAGTATTTACAAAAAAATATATTAATTTACGGTTATGAATTAATAAATAACTACGAATAAGAACAAAACGTTGTTTCCTTCACACAATGACAGTTTAATTAAACAAATTAATTAAAACGTTTTCGATGCTTACTGCATCATCTTCAGTAATATACTTACTTAATACTAGAAGACATTTTATCTATTACATGGGGCGGGAGTTGTTGGGAGCGGGGGAGGGGCAGGCGGAAAGTGAAAGTGGTTGCTGGGAGGGGCTAGTATGGTTAGAAGGGGGGGTGTAATAAGTGGTGTTTTTATGTTTAAGGCCTTATCATTATTTAGATGAATTTCTATATTTTCAAAGATGTCTAATTTCTTTCATTTTTTGCATACATGTAACATCTCCACGTTATCATACTTGAAGTGATGTCCCTCTGATCTCACGTGGTCTGCCATATCTGAATTAATATTGAAATTTTTTATCCCTTTAAAATGTTCATCTATTCGCGTTTTTATTTTTCTACCGTTTTGTCCTACATAGCATGATTGGCAGTTCCGACAGTTAATTTTATAAACTCCACTATTATCTAGATGTTCTATTTTAGTTTTATTATTGAAAATGTATTTCTTAGTGGTATTGTTTGTGTAGAACGCGGGTCTGAACTTTCTTTCTTCACATAAATGAAGAAGGTCTGTGGTGAGTTTTCCTGTATATAAAATTCTTCTCCACGGTTTTTCTGTGTTCATGTTTTCTTTTGGTTTGTAGTACCTATATGTATTTTTGAATTAGTGTATCTTTTTCTTTCTTTTTAATTTTATTTATTATTGTTTTTTCTTTGTACCCGTTGTTAGTTGCTATTTTGAGAATTGTTTTTACTTCCGTCTTATAGCCCTTTGGTGATAATGGCATGGAGATTAATCTATGAATCATTGAATTAAATGCGGCCATCTTCTGTGCTTGTGGATGTGTAGAGTCTGCGTGTATGACTGTGTCTGTGTATGAGTCTTTTCGGTATATTTTAAAAATAAAATTTCCTTGTTCTATTAAAATCGTGATGTCTAGGAAGTTCAGTATATTTTCTCCAATTTCAGAGGTGAACTAAATTTTAGGATATTGCTAGTTAAAATAATTTAAGAGAATTTTAATGTAACGTTGTGATCCTGAGAAAAAAAAGAATATGTCGTCAATGTATCTGTAATAGTGGTTTATTTTCTTAATGAGTTGAAGATAAAACTAAAAGAAATCCGAACTAATGATTTCGTAAATCGATTTTTAAAAAGTTTTAAAAATTAAATTAATGTCAAGTCTCAACAATGGTCTTGTGGTTAGGACACTCGCCTCGTGATCCAAAGGTGGCGGGTTCGAACCTCACTCCAGACCAGCAAGTTAGTCCTATTTTCATAGCACAAGCGTTTAGCTTAGTTTGAAAATAGTAAGAATATTGATGTGACACGTATTCCGTGTTCGCATCTCTATTTTTTTATAAAAAAAATAAATAAAAAAACAATAAAAAAACTAGCGACGATTCAATACGTATGCTCCTAAAGATTGTTATTACTTTAAAATACTCAAGGATGGCACGAAACGAGACATTTTCATGTAATTGACATGAAAATGTATCCATATCGACTTTTGTTGAAAACAAAATACCACCTGGATTGTCATCTAATAGTCATGAAACGTGTCAATGAAATCATGCAAATTAATAAATATGTAAATATTACAATTAAAAATATGTGATTTAAACTGAAAATGTGATTTATCACATTAAAGGAATGAATTGTGGTAGTAAAAATAAAAAAAACATGTCTGAGAAAGAGCATTAAACTTTCCCTTCTTCAAATAAAAATAACAGTTAACATTAGAGTACTTGTGATGTTTTGCTTCAATAAAAACCCTGTTCTCTTATGTTTTAAATTATCTTCATTTTGCCAGCCCGTAAGAAGCGTATCTTGGAGATGAAATATTTGTCTCGAGAGAACGTCCGAGAAGACAGCTGCTTTTCCGGAACAAACTCATTTAATATAAAAATAAAAAACTGTTTATTTTAAACTCCTACCCTTCTTCATTTATAAATAAAAAATACTTTCGTACATTGAACAATGAATTAGCTAGAAATTTGAAGGGTGTGGAAGAAAAAATGTGAAGTCAACCTATAAATTACAATGTCACCATGGATAGTTACTTTATAACATTTAGCAACACACGAGTACCGAAGGGCATGCAATTAACACTGGCTGAGCAATTGATACAATTAATATTTTTTTATTAATTTCCGGTGATTCATTTGTCTTCCATGATTCTGTCACAAAATACTAATACGAGTACGTCATCTGAATTAGAAGATTAGATGTGACAGTTAAGGTACCACATGATATTCTGGAGTAACGTTAGATGAGGGATCACATGCCAATATTAATGAAAGCCCTGTCTCTGCTCTGCAATTCTGTCCTATCTTTCCCATAATATAATTCTAATGAAGAGTTTGTCTATTCCCAGAAGATGCCAGATACAAGTCTGGCAAAACGTCGGGAGAGGATTACGGAAAATCAATTCGTCACATCCGGTTAGTTACCATGAAAATCTGCAAATAACATATGAAAACCCCATGGCAAAAAGTTGTTAACTAACATTTCTGTCAAAAATGAGTTAATAAGCCCTCTAAACTAAATAATGTACGATCTTTCCATTGAAAATAAGTTCAGAACTTAAAAATAATTAGAACATTTTCAAATCTTAGGGATGAACATGTTCACGCCATAATATGTTCATGCCATCATTCTGAAATTAACACGCCTTTTAATTTGATTGGAATATTTATGGTTAATATAAATTTTACTCTGGCAGTACTGTCATATATTTTTATTTATTTTAAGACTATTATAATATGTACATATATTTTTTTTTTCAATAATTTTAAATGATACCATGTTTTGTATTATTAATTAACATGCCAGGTATTTTTTAATTTTGAATAATAGATGGTAAAAACGGATAGCATTTGAAGGGTTGTTTGATGTTCGTGTTTTACCAATCATAAAAAGGTGTTATTGTGATAAAAATGAGTTCCAGAGGCGAAAAAACGGTTATTAACTACATTTTTTTATGTTTTTAACCACATTTTAGTATATTTTTTTTTTTTTGTGCATAAATGCATATTTTTTACTTTGTAAATACTTTTTTGATATTTTAGTGACATAAATCAATTAAATTAATCTTGAATCAGCAATAAAACATATTTTTCAAAGGCGAAATGCAAATTTCTAATTATCTCAAAATGACTTGAATGTTAGTTAACGATTTCTTGCCATGGAGTCTTCATATATATGTATGACAGAATGTTTAAAGGAATTGTAAATAATTGATTCCCTTATTGAAATGCCTGTATAAACCTTTGCATGTTTTACTAGAAGATTCTCAATGCGGGCAACTTTTAACGACTTGGTTTTTATTCACAGTCGAATGGCGGTTTTTGCGTTTGTATTATCACGGCAATTGATTTTCGATTTTTTGCGCTTAAATAACGACTCGTCGGCTCGAATTGTAAAGCGATAGATTTGAACGAATTTAAAAAACATATTTCATCACGAAATTTACATGAAATGGAATATTTGTACATTATTTCGTCTATAAAAGAGTGTAAGGTATTTAAATACATTTTTAAATTTTCCCTTTTAAAATTAATTTTTTTATTTTATTTAAATTAATATAGAGATGCGAACACGGAATGCATGTCGCATAAATATTCTTGCAATTTTTAAAATAAGCTAAACGCTTGCGCTCTGAAAATAGGACTAACTTGCTGGTGTATTGGAATGGGGCTCGAACCACCGAACACCAGATCACTAGGCAAGCACGCAACAAGCTACCATTACGAGTTATAAAGTTCGATAAAGTAATTATGATTACTTATTCAGAAGATCGAGAAAAAAATTTAAAAGTTGATAAAAATGACGCGGCAGGCTAATTTTTTCAAACACCATTAATAACTAAACTTTAATGTGTTTTATGTAATAATTATAAACACCAGGTATGTTTTATAATGATAATTCTATATACAAACTTGTATAACATAATAAAAACAACCGTATTCTTAAAAGCTTCTAAGTATTTTCACACTTAAGACTAAAATATGTATGGGCCTATATAATTAATTATTTAAATTTCAGTACGATGCATCACTTAAATATTTTATTTGTGTCAATCAATCAGTCAATTGTAAATAATAATAATATGTTTGATGAAATTAATTATCAGCAACTTATCTAACTTTCCATAACGCGACAGAAGTCTTGGTATAATATGAAACTATTCAATTATATATAATATTATTTATATTAATAATATATATCTGTACAGGATCATAAATAGCATGATTGATTGCCCCCAGATTATTAGTCTGATCGACTTATATGCCCCATCGAGGTCATCAAGACACAGTGCATTATTCTATTATAGTGGAAATGTCAGAACCAATGAATTAGCAAACTCTGTAATCCCCAGACTAAGCTCATTAGGGAATGAACGTGCAAAGGCGGCTGACATTTTTGCTGATAGTAAAACTGTTTACAGGACAAAGTTGATACCATTTTTTGCATCTCAACTAAATGGAAATGGATAATAAATTTTTATTTTTCTTCTTACTACTTAAACTTCTCTTTTTAATTTACACAAATCTATAAGATGTACTTGAATCTTTTTAACTACTATCTAAATTTACACAAATCCATTATATGCACTTGAATCTTTAACAGAAATTTAAATTTAAACAATTCTATTATATGTACTTGTACCTTTTAACTTTATATCTATCTGTCTTATGTTATTTCTTTTTAAATTTATGTTTTGTATATTTTGTAAAAGCCCATAAGGGCGTTAAATAAATAAATTATTGAAGCTCGCTCTCTACTCAATTTGATCTGACAATATTGAAAATACTACTAGTAGTATTTTAAATAAAAAATGCACCGAAGGTTGATAAAACGCAGCGGTTTGCAAAGTAACGAGAAATCAAAATATTGTTGAAAATTCTGTACACGTATCTCCTTCCTTTGAATACAGAACTTGGCAGTTTTTGAAATCGTGTCATACAAGATTAATGTTGAAATTGCAGGAATACAATGAATACTTCCTTTCCCTGCGGAATAATAACTAGATTTTCTATATTTTCGCGGAAGTTAACAAACTACCTTTAATACCAGTGCAAAATTAACACCTGCGCTGTTGTGACACAAGCTTAATCAATCAAAATATTACTTTTATGAAATACTAGCTGTGCACACATTTGTACACTGTTTGGATCGTCATAGAACTTTCGTGAACCTTCAAGAACATTCTCCTTCCAGAACTTTCAAGATATTTATAGAATGCACAGAAACCTTCTAGATACACCGGCACATTCCGCCACTCAGCTTAGAACCTTTAAGAATTTTCGGGAATTTTCTAGAACCTTCTCCTTCCAGAACTTTCTAGAGCAGTTTTTCCGGAACCTTCTAGACTCACCGACACAGTCGGCGAGCCTATTCTGAAGCAATCTGAAGCATTTGCGGCCTTTCCATAACAAAACAATGTGCTAGAAAGCACATTTTCGTCACCCACGTACAGCCACCCTCACCAAACTCGCATATTTTCGATGTGACACCAAGGACTACCCACCACCATAACCACCGGTAGATGGTTGTGGTTGATTGTGGAGAAAACTCGGCGGGTAGGGAAACATGGGTTTCTTTTTATATATTATATATATTGATTGAATATATCAGAACGCTAACCAGACCAAAGCTCACATACGAAGATATTGATACTGACTAAGAGGAATGTGCGAGCACTGGATGTTTGCGAAAGAAAAATTTTGAGGCAGATCCTTGAAACGATCAATGTATACTGTGTATAAGAAGTTGATTCTTACCAAAATTATAAAATTGTGAAGATTTCAGTGGTTGGGTCAGGTGGAGAAAAAGACTACACAACAATCAAAAAAGTCCCTGCTGAATACATGTCTTTGCTAAGTAAGGCCAAAAATAAGATGGAGTGATAATTTTAAAAAATATCTACCTTAAGGATCCAGAACTGGACAAAGATGGCTCAGGACCGGGATCGAGGAGGAACTCTCGAGGAGACCAAGACCCATCAGGGGCGATGATGATGATATGACCTATATTTTGTAGACGTTAGTATGATTATGAAATCGTCATCGTTTTCATGATCTTTATCCCGTTTATTAATTAAAGGGACCAGCGATAAATGCATAATAAATCTGTAGTGACATACCGGCTGATTATTTCAAGACCCGGAATTCCTTAAAAAAGAAACCTCAGCTGGAAGGTCAAGGATATCTCAGGATCCAATTATAAGGGTAATTGGGAAATATTATTAATAATTCAGTAAACAACAGACATTCACTAGGAACTGAATCATTAACTGACATTCAAAAGGACGTGCGCAAACGCACTTTCATTGTCGTGCGCAGGGAGGGCGTGGTTTATCATTTCAAATACTGTGTTCTGAATGAAATTTTGTGGCATGTTACGTAAAAGCCCAGTTTACATGGTGTTACGAACGTGAAAATTATTATTATTGTAATAGAAATTTTTTTCCAAGAAACTTCCAAAACATTATATTATTACCTAGGTTACAACGGATTACTTGATAACGAATTTTATTATTTTCTAGAAACTTCCAAACATATTTTTATAATGTTTTCATATATTTTTGTGTTAACATCTTCCGAAGAAACTGACATTTTATCATCTTACGAGTTTTGATTTTTAATTATTTAAACCAAAAAGATTAAAGGAAACTAGTGAGAGAAAATATGCAGTCTTTGTACGTACAAGCAGTCATTCCGATACGCTATCCGAGTAATGTGTGGTTTTTGATTGAATGTTTGCTTTGTTGTACCGGCTTAGTGTAAAATAAAAATATGTGTATGTTTACGATGCAAAAAATGAACACAAAAGAAGTTTTTCTAGTAGGTAAGTAACCTTTTTTAAACTGGAAAATATATACTTATTTAGAATACCATACTGAAGCTTGTAATACGGGCTTGCCAGGATTCCACTTTCTCCTTACCGGACAACGGTAGGGAATTGTTTTTTGACTGTGGTCGACCTATACCAAAATAGTTGTTTATTGAATATCACAAATGAATCAATTATTTTTTTGAAATACCTACCGGAAAGTTCAATGTTGATAGAATAGATATATTTAAACCTTACGAACGCTGATGAAAATATTAATCGTGCGTTTAATTCGAGCTGCCAAAATAGTTGTTTATTAAATATCACAATTGAATCAATTAATTTTTTTAAATACCTACCAGAAAGTTCAATGTTGATAGAATAGCAGAGGCGTGCAGTGAGAACAAGAAGTCTAACCCTTTTCTATGCATATATTTTGAAAGGAAACGAAATAAAAGATATATCTCGGAATATTCAAATCACAATAATTAACGGTTTATTCAGATATTAATATTTCATAATATTCTGCCAGATAAATATTTAATTTCGATTTTTTTTTAAAATAAAAGTCATGCTTCTTGTTCCCACTGCACGCGCCTGTAGAATAGATATATTTAAACTTTATGAATGCCGCTAAAAATAATAATCATGCGTTTAGTTCGAGATGCCAAAATAGTTGTTTATTGAATATCACAATTGAATCGATTAATTTTTTTTAATACCTACCTGAAAGTTCAATGTTACCATGATTGATGGAATACATATATTTAAACCTTACGAACGCTGATAAAAATATTAATCGTGCGTTTAATCCGAGCTGCCACCTGCAGAGCGATAAAAGATGTGTAGATCACCGCGGAGACCGGAAGCGGAAGCGGAAGCCGAGGATCCGGTGCGATAGTTTTACAGTCCCCGGAGGGTAATTAGGCGCACAATAGACGGGAATGGCGCTATATTGTTACTAGCAAATGGGGTCGTTGGAAGAAGTCTGCGGCTGGATGGGGCGCACTGCAGGAGTTATGCCTACTTGAGGGTTATGCGGAAACGGCGCAATCATAATTTTTCCTCTAGATGTTTTATCACCATCCGGTTAACCTATTGAAGACCCCACCCCAACATTCAAGTCATTTTGAGATAATTAGACATTTGCATATCGCCTTTGAAAAACATGTTTCATTGCTAATTCAAGATTAATTTTTATTGATTTATGTCACTTAAATATCAAAAAAGTATTTGCAAAGTAAAAAAAACGCATTTATGCACAAAAAAACAAAAATATACTAATTTTCCCTAAAAAACGTGTAGTAAACAACCTTTTTTCGCCTCTGAAACTCATTTTTAATAGAATAACACCTTTTTAAAATTAGTAAAACACGAACATCAAACAAACCTTCAAATTCTATCCGTTTTTACCATCCATTATCCAAAATTACAAAATACGTGACATGTTAATTAATAATAAAAAACATGGTATGTACCATTTAAAATTATTGGAAAATAATATATAAGTACATATTATAATAGTCTTCAAATAAAAACAAATATATGACAGTACTGCCAGAGTAAAATTTATATTAACCATAAATATTCCAATCAAATTAAAAGGCGTGTTAATTTCAAAATGATGGCATGAACATGTTATTATTGAAGATAACATGTTCTTCCCATTAGTTACTGATTTGGTTTTTATGAAAATGTGTAGTTAACATGTTCATCCCTATGATTTGAACATGTTCTAATTATTTTTAAGTTCTGAACTTATTTCCAATGGAAAGAGCGTACAATATTTAGTTTAGACGGCTTATTAACTCATTTTTGACAAAAATGTTAGTTAACAACTTCTTGCCATGGGGTCTTCTATTGTCACGTGTCGTAGCTGAAGAGGAATGAATAAAAACAATCTAATTTAATAATGAATTTATTAAATACCGATTTATTAATTAAACAAACGTACAAAGTCTCTTTACAGTATTTAACTTAACGCTATTATTTAAATTAAACTGTTTCGCAAATTTATCACTCGTAACTAGACACTTTATATTCGCTTTAACACTTTATTCACTAATCACTAGAACAATCCGTCCGATTTCAGCACGTATTACTATTCGCTCCGGTTCATTTCGCTACGTAAGAAATTTTTCCAGAATATTCGCTCAAATATCGCACACGGGTAAGTACTTCACATAATTAAGTTCACAACGCTTAGTTCACACGCCTGTCCAAAATGTTTGAAAAATCTTTTAAATGCAATCACCGATGATTATTTATTTTGTGACTGAATTCTTGATTTTTTGTGTATTTTCCTTCCGAAACAATTTTCCTTTAAATTTATATTTTTACAGGAAATATATAGGCTACATTTCCTGTGAAATCTCGAATCCTATTTTCTAAATTAGTAATCCTCAATGAATGCATTCAATTTATTTTGGATATTGCTGCCTTTGCTTTTACACCTTTCTTGTGAAAGTGTTCAGTTATCGTCTTAATCAAAGCAAATGATTTTGTATGATTTATTTAATTATAAAATCATTCATTTTCTGTCTATGGTTAGCAACCGGTTATATGTCGCTAGTATATTTCTAGTTCTAAAAATATGCTGATCCTTGGGCATTTATTACTATTTTAATAGTTTCATAAACAGTTTAATTATATCATGGAATATCAATACAAATTGAATTAACTAAAAAATAAATAAAAGCATTCAAACCAATGTGAATCTTCATTGAAAATGTATGTCCCGTTCGCCGGGCGAAAAAATATTTGTCCTTTTTTCTAAAAAAATATTGGTCCTTTTTTCAATAACGTATTACCATTTATTTAATCGTCAATATAAACATGAGGTTTCGAATAATGGCAATATGGCCGATAAAAAGCGAGTTATATTAATTCCAAAAGGAATTTTCCGCCTTTCAGGTTTAATATGTTAAATGATATCCACCAATCACGGTAATAATAATCGATGACATCGTTGTGATTGAAAATTCCCAATCCGGTTATTCTACCAAAAGATACCTTGATTTAGTCTCGCACATCATTTAATGTTTTATTTTTCTTGAAATGAATCCATTTTTATTTGATTTTTCTTTATTTTATTTTGTTTTATTTATTCTTCTTTACAATATCAGATTTAATAAAATACACGCGCATCTGAAGGATCAAAGAAATCTTGTATTAGGTCCTTACATATGAAATTGGCGTTTTGCCATACTAACAAATTTGATCTCAAATATCTTCTCTTTGGTTAGGAATTCCAAATTCAAATTTATACAGTTATTTACTCATGTATTTGTGTTTTGAAAATTATAATTCATTTGTTTTGTCCTCAATTGTTTTTTTCTTTGCGTCACTCAGTTTACAAAATGAAAAACTTGAAATATCGCGTTATTTACGAGTACGAATTCCACCGTGGCACCAGTGCTGCAGAAACGGCTCGAAGGATAAATGATGTGTATGGCGACGGTGCCGCAAAAGTAAACACAGTGCGTTTTTGGTTCCAACGTTTTCATTCTGGAAATTTCGACCTGCAGAACAAGCCCCGTGGACGGCCGGAGACCAAAGTTGATAATTAAGAATTGAAGGCTATTGTGGAAGCGGATCCATCGCAAACCACATCCGAGTTAGCTGCAGGCTGCGGTGTTGGTGATAAAACTGTTTGAAGCAAATTGGTAAGGTGAAAAAGCTTGAAAGGTGGGTACCTCACGAATTGAGTGAAGCAAATCAACAAACGCGCGTTGACTGCTGCGTTGCATTACTCAACCGGCACAATAATTAAGGGATTTTAAATCGAATCATTACCTATGATGAAAAGTGGATCCTGTACGATAATCGGAAGTGCTCATCAAGTGGATAACTTCTTGCAAAGAAAAAAATTCAATTCCGATGGGGCAGTCCAAACCGCCTTCAAAGATTTTATTGATTCCCGTCCGAATGGTTTTTTTAGTAAAGGGATCGATGAACTACTTATGAGATGGCAAAAGTGCATAGATAGCAATGGTACATACTTTGATTAAATAAATATATTATAATAAAAAAAAATCGGCTTTATGTTCCTCCCATACTAAACGCCAATTTCATATGTAAGGACCTAATATTTGTTATTTTTCTGACTGTTTGTTTAAACTAACAAGTAAGCCAAGTAAATCAATAAGGTGGCAAAATATTTTGAGTTTGTTCAAAACTTTCAGAACGGTAGTGCTGGATTTCTTGTCACAGAGACATCATTAGTCAATTAATGTATATTATTATTATAGATGTCTCCCAGAGACGAAACTGTATTTTTATGGGAAAGTAGGTATAAAAGTCTTTTTAGGTTACATATGTGTAAAGTGATCACTAAGCCAACCACACGATAGATCGTAAGTTCTACGTACACCTAAAAAGACTTCTATACCTACTTTCCCATAAAAAATACCGTTTCGTCTCTGTGAGACATCTGTAATATACATTAAGTAATTCGGTTAAGAGTGAATAAGAAATATTGTTTTTTTTCATTAGTATTCCCATTATTATTTACTGATTCATTCAAATGCGAAATTATCAAAATGTCGTAATATTATCCGTATTTAAATATTGTTTATTTCACGTCAATGTAAATTTTCCCGTCTTTCGTAACAAAGTTAGTCCGCGAGGGCTTCCAAAGTTCGCTGGCGGTAATAACTTATCAAATCAGTTGGTGGAAGTTTACGCTTATTGTAGCGGTGAATAAAGACTTCCCCTGGCGGAGTGGGGAGGTGAAGGTGGAGATGCAGGTGATCGGAAAAAACCTCTCGACTCCGCGAATCTCGGCGGTCGATGACCGGGATTCCAGGTTGCGAATGTCCAACTTTGGGATTGAACTTTTCATAAGGGGTGAAACAATTCATTATTACATTAAAGCCGCTGGAAAATGTTTTGAACGTGGTCCAAAAGGTGCATTGAATGATCACGAAGATTGATCAACATGTTTTAATTTTGTTTAACTTTTTTTTAATAATCTAAATATGTAGCGATTCCCCTTCGTAGAAGCCATTTAAAATAGATTCATTGACTAAATTTTTCAATGCTGTTTTAATTTACTAAGCAAATATTTATAAAACCAAATTAATTAATCAATTAGAAAAGAAATACAGAAAGCCCTAAAATCTGGTAGTGGTTTGCGCTAATTTAACTAACACTCTATTATAATGTCTAACCACAAAGTAAATGCATTAACTCTTATGTTACTACCCGGGTGCCCGGGTGCCCATTTCCGACTTCAAGTCATAATAATTTTATTCACAAACGTCAGCCGTTATTATCCGCTCGGATCCCCATTATTTATGTCATTATAAAGAGATTTATGATATATTTGGTGTTATTTAATTTAAAGAAAGGAATTTTATCACAGCCAAAACTTGTATAGTCCTCTGTTTACTACCCGAGGTACCCGGGTTACCATATGTTCTTGCAGTAAGAGACATAAAAATAAATAAAAAAACAAGTGAATACATTTGGAATATATTTTTATTTTGAATGCATTTATATATTTTTGAATAAATATAGGGCATAAAAAAATATTTGTCATTTTTTGGTACATTTATCACATTTGGTATTGGAAATTTTTGACAAATTGTGAATGTAGATGAATGTTTATTGTACACAGGTTTCTCTCATTGGAAACATGATTTGTGTGTTTTTCTTCTTCGCTTATGTGAGGAAAATGAAACATGTCTAAACAAATATCTATGTCAAAAATCTCTAAAAATATCTCTTTACTATTTGATTTCTTCCCAAAAAACCGAAGTGTGCTGTCATCTGTGAACCAATTCTCATAAATTTTCGAAATCCTTTCGGGCCGACGTTTCGGATCCCGTTGCAGGGTCCATCATCAGGGCTGATGTGTTGTCTTGAATGTTGGTGTTGTGGTTAAGTATCGGCTTGCAATACCGTGCCGAAGTCATGATGTGTTGTATTGTGTTGTGTGTATGATTCATCTGTTGTCTGATCACTATCTCTGCGGAGTCTGCGACGAGAATGACTTTGAAGCGCCGGATACCAAGACGTTTTTAATTTGAGACCATCATCTCTATTAATGTTTATCGGGTGCTTGTAGATTTCTACTGCTTCCTTGAAAAGACGCGTATGGTGACTCTTAGGCTTTCCAAGGATTTTCGGTTCGAATGCAAAATGATGGCCGGTCTCCAGAAAATAATCAACCGGTGCTGATTTTTCTGGATGACAGAGTTTGAATGCCCGTTTGTGCTCGTTGACCCTTTTGGAAATGGTACGCGCCGTTTGTCCCACGTATACTTTATCGCAGTCTTTACAATCGAGTCTATACACAACGTCTGTTTTTAAGCGATCTCGATCCTTCGCTGATTTCAACAAATCCTTAATTTTTGAGTTGGTACCAATGTCTTAATGTCTCTTTTCTTGAGAGCCCTGGCAATTCTGTCTGTAACGCTTTGGACAAAAGATAGAAAGGCGATGCCTTTGCACTCAGGTTCTGCATGTTTTTCAGGGCGAACAGACCTCGTTCTTATGACGCGTTGTATCTGTCGCTTCAAATCAGCACTGGCTGAACATATAATTTGTTCACCGTCATAGAACGTATTCAACAAGACACAAGTTGTCTCGTAAATAAACTATAAAAAATTTGGAGACAGCACTGTAAATATAATTTTTATTCAAACCCAACATCCCTATCATTAAATCGCGTAATCACATATTAAGCCATTCTTTCTTCTAAGATCCTCCACACCTTCCTTACCTTCCACATCCTGTCTACTCCAACATTTGAAAACATCCTTGACCCGCGTCTTTCTGTGTAATTTCCATATTCTCATTTTTTAGGAAATTATTGTGCGTTATGTAGGTGTAATTATGGATGTGTGAAAGTTACGATGAATTTTTCCACTTCAGTAGTGAAAACGTCCGCAATTGTAATTAAAAATAATCAAAATGTTTTTTAACATCTTTCGTATAGAAGACCCCGTGTTAATTAACATTTTTGCCAAAAATGAGTTAATCGTCTAAACTAAATATTGTACGCTCTTTCCATTGGAAATAAGTCCAGACTTAAAAATAATAAGAACATGTTCAAATCATAGGGATGAACATGTTAGCTACACTTTTTCATAAAAACCAAATTAGTTACTAATGAGAGAAACATTTTATCTTCAATAATAACATGTTCATGCCATCATTCTGAAATTAACACGCCTTTTAATTTGATTGGAATATTTATGGTTAATATAAATTTTACTCTGGCTGAACTGTCATATATTTGTTTTTATTTAAAGACTATTATAATATGTACATACCATGTTTTGTATTATTAATTAACATGCCAGGTATTTTGTAATTTTGGATAATGGATGGTAAAAATGGATACCATTTGAAGGGTTGTCTGATGTTCGTGTTTTACCAATTTTAAAAAAGTGTTATTCTATTTAAAATGAGTTCCAGAGGCGAAAAAATGGTTGTTAACTACATTTTTTAGGGAAAATTTGTATATTTTTATTTTTTTGTGCATAAATGCATTTTTTACTTTGTAAATACTTTTTTAATATTTTAGTGATGTAAATCAATAAAAATTAATCTTGAATTAGCTATAAAACATATTTTTCAGAGGAAAAATGCAAATGTCTAATTATCTTAAAATGACTCGAATGTTAGTTAACAACTTTTTGCCATGAGGTCTTCATATATATATATTTCCACACATTATATCGAAGAACAGTTGTTCCGACACAAATCACGTATCGCTTTAAAGCAACCAGCGAAGTTTGGAACAACACCTGATTATTGAATACTTGAACCAATAAGTAAAATTAAAAAGCCCGTCACGTATCCGAAGTTTGGGAAAACGTCGCCAGAGGAAAGAAGACAATAAACCCCGCCAGAGTGCGCGGTAAATCGGCCACTCCCGCGCTAAGTTCAAAGACTTAGAACTTACAAAGCCGGCAGCTTGTGTGAAAGCTACCAGATTGACTTGGCAATACTTTGGTTTCGATAACTTTCAGCTGTACTTCAAATTTATGCGATTAGTTGGACTTGGGACTTTTTAAATTGTAAATTGTTTTCAGTCTGACAATTTACTGTTTACATTTTTGTGAATTCGTGGGGGATTTATTCTGTTACAAATTTTAATTTGATTACAATTTGTCAGTAAATTGATGATTAAATAACATTCTTCTTCAAACACAGCAAACTTATTTTGTGGTGACATTGTAATTATAATTTATAGAAATTAACTTTGTTTACACCACTTTTTTATTAAAGAAACTTCAACATGTTTCAAAGCCAATGGCTTCTTCATCAGGATAACAAATGTATAATAACAAAATTAAATTTAAAAATCGAAGTACAGATAATAAACAAATCAATCTATACTTGATCATTAATTTTTTGTAGAATTTTGCTTTTTTATCCGTACTCGTTTTAATAAGTTCTTCTTCAAACAGCAAAATTATTTTGTGGTGACATTATAATTATAATTTTTTTAAATAAAATTTGTTTACACCACATTTTATTGAAAAAAATTCAACGTGTTTCAAAACCAATGGCTTCTTCATCAGGATAACAAATTTATAATAACAAAATTATATTAAAAATCGAAGTGTAGATAATAAACAAATCAATCTATACTTGATCATTAATTTTTTGTAGAAATTTGCTTCTTTAGCCTTTAACAAAAAAATAATGACCAAGTATAGATTGATTTATTTATTATCTACACTTCGATTTTTAAATTTAATTTTGTTATTTTAAATTTGTTATCCTGATGAAGATAACGTTGAATTTTTTTCAATTAAAAAGTGGTGTAAACAAAGTTTATTTCTATGAATTATGATTAAATAATAATTTAACGAATTTTTAAAAAAATATTTTTTTCATTTCTCAATCTTTGAAGATTTCCTGATGACTTTAAGGAATTGACCTGACAACCTTGAGGAATCAAAAAATACTAAAATTTAAAAAAATGTAATTATAGCACATTTAATTTTCTTACTATTTGGTTAATATTTTTCAAACACATCACTTTTAAATTTCAGAATGGCAGAGCTATTTGCTGTCCCGCAAAGGTTTTATACTCCTCCGTGACGAGTCCAGCTTTTGAAGATATTCATGTGGCCAGGATTTTAGTGAAATTAAAAAGATAATTATTTTATAGTTTAATGATATGATGATAATGATTAATAATATTTTTTAATCTCTATGACGCAGCGTACCGAAGTGTAAAATATTTTTTTTATAAAAATGACATCAGTTTGAAAATAATTTTCATTTTTATCCTAAAAAAAATTTAAAATTCATCATTAGCAATTGGCGCATCTTATAAAATAGATCATTTAAAACATAGTAGATTATGTTATTAGTAAAATGTAAATTGCAAAGTGTGAGACTGATTTAATGTTTATTTATAAATCATTTCTAAAAGTCTAAAAAAAATTTTGAGAAAAACGTAAAAGATTAACGTAATTCGTTTAAGAATTCATCTATCTCACTAGCTTCGAATTGCTTAAACTCAGTCAAATCTTAAAATTTTTGAATGGATTATGTCTCAACTTATTTTTAAAACTTTTAACTAAAATACGAAGTAAAAAAACTTTTCAAATTTAAAGAAGGTGTAATCACAGAAAAAAGTATACCTATATTTTTTTAATACATCAGTAAGAATTTTTCAAAATAAAGAAGAACAAAAAGTAACCCATAAAAACCAAGTTTTTATTATACTCCCTTTCTCATTTACTAGTTGAAACATTTTTTTTAACCTACGCGTTGGGCTTCGGTCGGGCGACGCTACGAAAGGGAGTAATAAAAAATTTCCAAAAATCCACAATTATACTATAATCAAGTTTCGCGTCTAATGAAATATTTTCTTACAACTTAAAATATGAAAAAACCATTCAAAATTTGAAAAATCCAAAAATGTATTAAATTTTTTTTAACGAAAATTTGATAGATCTTCTTGACCATCGCCACGAGTCTGTTTGCAAAGTTTCAGCTCGATTTGATCACGGGAAAGGGGTTTAAAATAGATCCAAATTTTTTCGTCAGACAAGAAGACAAGCAGACGCCACGAGTAATAAAAAAAAATTGATATGATAACTCCTGTATTTAATTAATTAGTATATATACTATTATATGGAATTACTATCTTAAAAATTCAAGAGCCCTTCAACAAAAACCCGTATCCCTCTTCGCTTTTTTAAAACTTGTATTTATTTAAAGTAAATAGCCCGGCAGAATGGTTGAAACAAAAGCTTTTAACTTTATTGCCGCTGCCCAGAGGTGGGAGGGAAAAATGATGTGGGGAGAGAAGGGACAAAAGTATCTGTTAATTAAATAAGATAACGAGGGAACGGCGCGCTAAAAAACTTGGCTTCTATATTCAAAATGTTATCTTTATTCGGTGTTTTTATCTTTTATATTCGCGAGATATTTTTCGTTTAAAAGCTAACGCTAGCTGGATAATTGACATTTTCGTTCGAAGCGTTCGGTTTGACCAAAAAGAATAATAATTATATAAAGTAATCCTGGGAACAAATGAAACAATATAAATAAAATAAAATGTTTTTGAAAAAAACGTGATATTTTTTAAATATACCAATTTTATTAAAAAAATTATATTAATGTATTGCAAATACAAATATTATAAATAAAATATCCGTCCTTGTTACAATATTAAAAATATAATACATTGAAATATAAAATAACATTTTTGAATACAGCGTAGTGAAACTATTTTAAAATTACTTAAATAAAACATGTAAACATTATTTACAAAATATATACAACAAAAATAGTTAATGCATTGAAGTTTGGTCCCTTGAGAATACTACCAGAAGAAGGCTTCGAATCTACATGAAGATATAATTTTCAAATCTGGGTGAATATTAATTAATTATAAAATGGCAAAAAGAGAATATTTAGAAAATTTCGGTACGAATTGTGACATTTTAATTTTTTTTTAGAGAAATCAAATTACTCGATCTTGTTCAGGTACATCTAAGGTGAGGTAAATGAAGAATTTCCAAGATGAAAGTATTTTCATAAATGAAATAAACCTGATTATATTTGATAAAACCGGTTCTTCATATTTTAAGTGACATTATCTGTGGAGACAATTGTGACGTCCATAAGTTCACTTCCCGCTATCACCTCCGCGTCAGGACATGAATCTCACAGAGGGTGACGTTTATTGTTACCCTCAAGACCTCCGAAAACTTTCACAACTCCGCGGGACTACATCATACACGCACACCAGCCCGCAGGATTAACTTTCAATGCTATCTAAAGAGAATGTTCTCATCTCATTGTGGTAATAAGGAAACCTTTTTTCCTTATGATAAGAATTGGAGATGGGGGAGTAGTAATGGGATTTTCATTCTGAGACCTTCTGCGAAGCCTTTTTGTGCTTGGGAGGCTGTGTTCCATTGCGGCGGAATAATCCCCTTTCACGCTCATCTTTGATGTTTCGCTTAAATTAGAAATCACTAACAAAACATCTTGTGTTCGGATTTAAAAGAAAATTCTTACAAAGAAAGTCTGAAAATGTATTCAGGAATCCGAGATAAGCTGAAATAATAGTGCTTCGTAGAGATGATTTACTTTATTTCTCTTTAAAATAATCATTACCGAATTTTTTACGAAATTAAACTATAAAAATCTATAAATAACATGAATTGGAATAATCTTTAACCCACAGTTCCAAGAAGCCATGAAATTACTTTATAGATCGTTTAAAAATAAAATAAAATAAATAAAAAATAACATGTTATTACAATTAGTATAATAATATTTATGCTAATCTGTAATAAACACTCCAATGTTGAAATAAGTTATGGATAATGAGAGGTTGCCTCTCGAAAACGTTTTATCTCAAAATAAAATATATACAGTGTTTTACAATTCATATTTAACAAATTTTTATCTTGTGTCCTAGGTATATATATTCATCTACTATTTCAATATTATTATTATTGATAATGATGATTTTGTTCTCTGGACTCAACATTTTTGTTTTCGTTACATTCATCTTACCACTTTGCTCGAAGCCTCGTGTAGTTCTTTTATCATTATACTTAGTTCATTGACATTTTTATTTACAACTACTATGTCGTCAGCAAAGCTTAGGTGACTTAATATGTGCCATCTATCTTCACACCTTTGTTATCTCAATTCAGGGTCTTAAATACATCTTCTAAGGCTAACGTGAAGAGTGTAGGCGAGATTGTGTCACCTTGTCGGACACCTTTTTCTATTTTTCTTTTTTCAGTTCCAGTTAGTCTGACACTCATCATCACATCACTCTTGGCACTACAACCCTTGATGGGTCTTGGCACTACAACCCTCGATGGGTCTTGGCCTCCTTAATAATCTTCCTCCACTCACTCACTAGTGCCAGATTTCTCCAGTTCCGAAGCTCTAAGGCAGAGATATCTTCGAGGACGGTGTCAATCCATCTTAATTTTGGCGTTCCTAATCTCCTTCGCCCTATTGGCCTTGAGTTCAGCAGGGACTTTTGTGCTTGATGCTCGGACATTCTTTCCACATGACCCAGCCACCAAAGTCTTCTCAGTTTTATAAATTTTGTGACGTTTGGCTCCTTAAACAGATTAAAGAGCTCATTGTTGTAAGGTCTGCGCCAAAGTCCATTTTCTAGAACCGGTCCAAAGATACGCCTCAAAATTTTCCTTTCAAAAACGTCCAGTCCTCGCTCATTCCTCTTAGTTAGTACCCACGTCTCAGCTGCATACGTGAGTACTGGCCTAATAAGCGTTTTGTACACTGATATCTTGGTGTTTCTGGACAGCATTCTGGATTTTATCTGATTTTGTAGGCGGAAAAAAGCAGCAATTTGCGCTCACTATGCGCTTCTGGATCCTCTGTACTGTTATTGATGCTTGTTATCATTATTAGTCTGATATTAGTTAGAGTTAAATAAGTGTAATCGGAAATTTTGTATTAAAGTTACTAAGTATTTCTCGATTCGAAAGCGAATGTACTGCCTCAATCTGAAATCTGCCATCCCTGAAATCTGAAGCTGATGCTTGATGAATCGTGTACACTCAAGGCGCAGAACACGGCAGCGACATTATAGGTGAAATGCGATACAGGGGTGACACAAGATGCCATTATTTTTTGCTGTTACATTTTACGATCTTCAAAAACTTCTGAACAAATTTCATACATCCTCACAAAGATTCAATATGAAAATCTCCGTAGATAAGACTAAGAGCATGGTAACAACGAAACAGCCAGTACGATGCAAACTTGCAATTGACGATAAAATAATAGAGCAAGTAATGAGCTTCAAGTACTTGTGTGTCGAGATATCCAGCAGTAACGAATTCTACGAAGAAGTAAGAGAGCAAGCATACAAAGCCTCAACTACTGCTGGATGCTTGAGGAATGCTGTCTGGAGAAACGAACACACGCTCAAGAGAGGAAAGTGAAGATATATAAAACCTGTGTCCGCCCAATCATGACGTACGGTATCGAGACAAGGTCTGACACTACCAGAACTAAAAATCTCCTAAGAACAAATGAGATGAAGACTCTCCGACCCATTGCGGGACTGACAATCCGAGACCGAGTGAGGAATTCCAAAATATGAAGGACTTGTGACGTCAAGGATATTGTCCGATGGGGAAAATCTAGAAGACGTTACTGGAGAGATCATGTGGAGAGAACTTGTTCTGAGAGAGTAGTGAGCATAGCAGCGAACAAGCTGCCGTCTGGTACCAGACTCCCAGAAGACCGCATAAAAGATGGCGAGATAGCTGGACATCTGTATACCAGGAACAGGCTCCGAGCAATAACTCCGAGGACGCAGTCCTAGAGTTTCGGACCCATTGCAGGGTCCATCATCACATCAGCCCTGATGGGATCCCAACCCTGCAATGGGATCCGAAACGTCGGCCCGAAAGGTCGTAACAACACGGCATAATACCCCAGTAAACACAAACTTGAAGAATCGATTAAATTTTTTTTCTATAACTGGATGGGACTAAGTTTTAATGAATTGTAAATGTACTCACAAAGTAACGAAATGAAATTTGAAAGCATAATGGAATTTTGCTAGTCTGACTCAGGCTTATTACCTGCCTGACTTTGCATATTATTTTCAGAATAGAAAACTATAATGTAATGAATACTAATATGTAATGTAAAAATAGGACTGTTAACAGAATAAAAAAATTTAATATTAGGTCCTTACATATGAAATTGGCGTTTAGTATAAGAGGAACATAAAGCCGATTTTTTTTTATTATAATATATTTATTTAATCAAAGTATGTACCATTGCTATCTATGCACTTTTGCCATCTCATAGGTAGTTCATCGATCCCTTTACTAAAAAAACCATTCGGACGGGAATCAATAAAATCTTTGAAGGCGGTTTGGACTGCCCCATCGGAGTTGAATTTTTTCCTTTGCAAGAAGTTATCCAAATTTCGAAAAAAATGGTAATCTGTTGGGGCAAGGTCCGGAGAGTACGGTGGATGTCTTAGACATTCCAATTGAAGCTCCTCTAATTTGGTAGCCGTCTGTTGTGCAGTGTGTGGTCTAGCGTTATCATGAAGCAGCAGTGGCCTAGAGCGATTAACCAGCCTCGGTTGTCAGTTGCTGACAATAGACATCTGCCGTAATCGTCTGGCCAGATTTAAGAAAGCTGTAGTGAACGACACCAGCAATAGTCCACCAAACGCTCACAAGTAACTTTTTTGGAGTCAATTTTCGCTTGGGGCATGGTTTGGCTGGTTCGGCAGGGTTCAGACATTGCGATGAGCGCTTCCGATTATCGTACAGGATCCACTTTTCATCACAGGTAATGATTCGATTTAAAATCCCTTCATTATTGTGCCGGTTGAGTAATGCAACGCAGCAGTCAACGCGCGTTTGTTGATTTGCTTCACTCAATTCGTGAGGTACCCACCTTTCAAGCTTTTTCACCTTACCAATTTGCTTCAAGTGGATTAAAACAGTTTTATCACTAACACCGCAG
Source organism: Agrypnia vestita (assembly GCA_016648135.1). NCBI lineage: Eukaryota > Metazoa > Arthropoda > Insecta > Trichoptera > Phryganeidae > Agrypnia > Agrypnia vestita. Next base: position 192,912 of record JADDOH010000353.1, on the reverse strand, counting down.
CCTGCAGCTAACTCGGATGTGGTTTGCGATGGATCCGCTTCCACAATAGCTTCAATTCTTCATTATCAACTTTGGTCTCCGGCCGTCCACGGGGCTTGTTCTGCAGGTCGAAATTTCCAGAACGAAAACGTTGGAACCAAAAACGCACTGTGTTTTCTTTTGCGTCACCGTCGCCATACACATCATTAATCCTTCGAGCCGTTTCTGCAGCACTGGTGCCACGGTGGAACTCGTACTCGTAAATAACGCGGTATTTCAAGTTTTTCATTTTGTAAACTGAGTGACGCAAAGAAAAAAACAATTAAGGAAAAAACAAATGAATTATAATTTTCAAAACACAAATACATGAGTAAATAGCTGTATAAATTTGAATTTGGAATTCCTAACCAAAGAGAAGATATTTGAGATCAAATTTGCCAGTACGGCAAAACATCAATTTCATATGTAAGGACCTAATATTTGATTTCTTCCCAAAAAACCGAAGTGTGCTGTCATCTGTGAACCAATTGTCATAAATTTTCGAAATTCGTAATGAAGTACCTATTATACCTACCGACGGAGTAATTCAAATTTTAAATATTCCGTGACGTTATCAGGCCGCCTTTGGTAATCAAACGTTTATAATGATTCCAATTTGAAAAAACCATTAAAATTTCTAAAAATCTAAAATTATGCTATAATTATTATAATTTTTTAACGAAAACTTGATAGATCTTGTTGATCGTCGCCACGAGTCTGCTTGCAAAGTTTCAGCTCAATTGGATCACAGGAAAAGGGTCAAAAATCGATACAAAAATTTTTCGACGGCAAGCAGGCAAATAAGCAAGCAGACGCCACGAGTTAACATAAAGGGAGTAAATACATTTGGATATCCGGCTAGAGAAGCACGGGACCTGCAGGTCTTCGTCCAATGCAGGAGCCCACCCATTAACACAACACCGGGGAATGACAGAGTCAAACCACCAATACACAAGAAAACTTATCACACAGATCCTCTCAGGATTTCCCAACGGGACACCCACACCCGAACGAACCCTCGGAAGCATCCGAAGTTCCTTTCATTCCTCACTGGGACATCATTGGATAGAGGTCCTGTTGCAGTCATTCCAAACTCAGTTAATCCTGCTAACATATCCTCTCTCGCGTCATTTATGATCGTTTATGATCGTACATTCCCAGAGGATATGTTCCGCCGTTTGGGCCACCCGACCGCAAGCACACCACGGGTCAACGGTGTATGGAAGCAATCGTCAAACATAGCAGCGATGCTGATGCCGTGAACCGATAACAATATTTTAAGGAAAATCTAAGGAGGAGCTAAAACTTACATATTAAAAATATATTTTTCTTTATTTACGGATTAGAATGCAACACGTGTTATTTAAATGGCAGAAATCAAAGCAAAGTAAACATAGTACGGGTAGATTAAAATAATAAAATGAATCGCTCTTATTGCTGCGATAAAATTTTTTTTTTTCATGAAGGCTCACAGTACTGTAACGAAGCATATATCGGATAGTAGAATATTAATAATATAAAAATAATAACTAATTTGAGAACTAAATTTTGGCAGTTGCAGAACACTATGGTGCAACATTTCGTTAGCGCGAGCCTATAAAAACTCCCGCAGCGCGGTAATAGCTCTCTTTCTACGTACTACGAGGGTTCGGGATACAGGATCTTCTACTCCCTCGGTAAAAAACATCGATGTTTCGCCGTCTATTTTTTTACTTCGATAGCTCTGCTGTATGTGGTTTTTTTGATATTTTCTTTATTGATTTAAAATTTAGTTCGATCCAAGTAGAAAATATACGACTTACCTTTATTTCAACTGGTGGGCCACCTGTTTCCGTGTAATAAATCTTCCGTCCTCCGTATTCCTCGTCTTGTTTGTCACTTTTTTGATGTTTTAATAGTTTCCGATTAGATTAATCCGTTTAGATTCGAATAGAACCGTTTCTCTCGTGTCCACCAAAAGCGAATCTGCCGCTCCGAATTGACAGCTGTAGTTTTGCGCACCATGGCCAGGGGCGCCATAGATTGCTACTCGTTCATAAATCTCAAACCAATAAAGAAAATGTGTGTATGAGTAATGTGTTGCGTGTATGTGTATAAACGCCTCGACAATCGAAATTCCGCTTCCTTCTGACATAAGCTAAAACATAAGGTATTATTCTAATTCTTCCGTTTATTCTCATTTCACAGAACCCTCGTAACAACTATCGTAACAATCATATTAACCATCGTATTCGTACCTCGTACTCGCATCAAACATCTGCAATAGTACCTCATATACGTACCTCGTACTTGCAGTAATGTCTCGTATATTATAGAAATCGTAATCTAATAATGTAAATCACGTAAATTGAATTCAAACCATAGTATTAGGTGTAAATTTAAATAATCAATTAGAATCGCAATGTACTAGCACGCGAGTAAGATTTATCTTGATTTGAACATGATAGATCGTTTTTATTCTAAACCTCGCAACTAAACCTAAACAATACAATATCATCATCTTAATGTGTTAATTTTTATACCTACGAGTAATTGGGTTAACTCTGACCGCGTCAAATCTATTGCCCACGATGCACTCGGTGGAGATAAATCACATAAAGTCACAAAACGAGAGCGAGACGTTTGAGAATTGGAAGACAGGAGCTGGTCGGACGACGGACACGAAGGATGCGGCCAGGAGGATCCCGAGGTGCGCGAATACCTTACGGCGCATCCTGGCAGTTCTTCCAAAGAGGACTCCGCCCCGACCCAGCCGCGCATTCCGGATCTTCAAACTTATTGTAATAAATTGTGTTAATATACTCAATCTGTTTTCAGTTAAAATTTGCAAAATCCACCTAAACCAGTCATATAATCTTCCCGCATTAGCTCCTTCTATGCACTCTACCGAGTCGGATCCATAAAAACCCGAGTCTCATCTCTATCGCTGGCAACCGATAACCGATGGAGAAGTGCAACAGTCGGATCAGCGGAATAAATATAGAAAATAGGCAATTTAGCTGATTGCTTTCGGATGAATTAACCTAATAAAATGTGTGGAGTATTTACGGACCAAATAATTCGATAAAATGGAACATATTATGTCGGTTGATACCTTTACTCATCTACGGAATAAAAATGAAGATTTATTGTATCAGACGTACCTATCATTTGTAATGGAGTTTTTAATTGATTATGTGTATTCATTTTCATTCGCTGATTTATACGGTATTCTTTTTGGTTTCGGATGATACAGATCGATTGAAATCTTTAAAAAATTACAGATTTTATTTTATTTATTATTTCTTAAGTTATATAATATTACCCCTTTCTATAAACTAATATTTTATATTTTACGGTCAATTTTTTTTATTACGATGACAAAACTCATTCTCAGCATATTATGTTCAATGAGTTCAGAAAAGTTATTAATGCAACGCGGGGCAAAAAACTTTTTAAAGCATATGGAAAAAAACTATGTAAATATTTGGATATGTTAGAGACGGTATGGAGATTACAAAACAAGAAATATGCCAGCCGAGTTGAGTAAGTGCTAAGAACAGTAGGGAAAGCTATCTACGTCTTTCATTTGAGAAATTATCAAATGGTCGCAGCTAAGTGTGCGTGTAAAAATGAACACTTTTTTTAGTTTATAGATAAAAAGGAATGTAATTAAACGAATTAACTTAGTTTATTACCACTTAATTTAAGTTAAATTAAGTGGTGATAAAGTTAATTCGTTTATTTATGTTCATAATGAATAACCACAGAGTAATATCAAAATACAATAATATGGGATATAGTTAATTGATCCTTAACAATAATTTTACCGATTTATTAAATAAATTATTATATATTTATTATATTATTTATTTAATAAATTACTTTATTATTAAACAAATTACTGAAAAATATATATGATTTTTTGTTTATCTATAAATTATTGTAAACAGCATGTTAATGTCCTGTTGAAAAAATGATGCCTCACTGTCTGCACAATAAATCGAAGAGTTTTTTAAAAAATTTTGATATGTACTCGTATATGACGGTGAGCTCCGGACCCGAATGGTCGTGGGCTTTTTGGAGAAGTAGCTCATCGACAAGGCGCCCTGAAGATGAGCAGTGAGATCTGTTCGAAACGTCGGCAGACGACTTGTCCTGACGACCAGAATTTGACAGCGGGTTACCCCCAAAGAAGTTACCACCCGGGGATGGACGTATCAATTTAAATCAATTGGATTTCTTTGATGGAAACATACGATGTCCACTATTTCAACCACAAATTGGATAGATCAATTTTGTCGGTGAGCATACCTGATGTAAGGTACCGACACAGCTCCGATGTAAATTTGTCGTATCATGAGGACACAATCCTGGTGTTCCGTACTCGAACTGTATGGAATTCCACATTGGGCATATTCTTCCTGCAGTACACGGTATTATAGAACTTTCATGTAACAAATACGAAGGATCGGATGTTCGTCGAAGGAAGAAAACGATCTCGTCAGGATGGATGCAATCTCTCCAACATCGAACGCTTAATCTATGTGTCATTATCTAATTTGTCATTTTAATATGTCATTATAGGAATGGAATGTAATTCCTACCCATTTTAACTTTATGTTTGACAACCAAGATTATGCCTTTATTATTTTATAGATTTAATTTCTTACTTGTGCTTCCCTACTGACGATGAGATATATATAATATTTTTCCCTTTTCTCATAATATCTTTTTTCATAATATTAACTTTCTAAAACGTTTGTATAGGTTTCATATCAGATGAGATGCGACAATACCTACATTATTTGTGCTTCCCATCTGACGATGAGACATATAGAATATTTCTCACATTTCTCAATTTTTCTTATAATATTAACTTTCTATAACGTTTGTATAGGTTTCATGTCAGATAAGATGCGACAATACCTGCATTATGCTAAGGAAATCATTTTAAATTCAATGGTCAAACACAGCATTTTCATGATGTTAAAGTAACCTGAGGGGGTTTCAAAATAATTTTAAATAGTATTTTATTTCTATTATCACGTGGTAACCTGTTTAAACTTTGTGATATTACATTCTTTTTTTAATTTACATTCTTTTCTACTACCAGATCATAACATGTTTCAACATATTGAGTTCAAATTTTCTATTTAATTTAACTTAGGTACTACTATCCCCACAGAGTAACTTGTTTTAGCTTTGATTTCATTTTTTTTTTTTAAATCTGACTTCATGCATAATTTATGTAAAATCTTTTTTCCCTCAATATATGAAATTGTTAATCTAAACCTCTTTTTGTTACACACTTTGGTCCCCCTGTAGAGATAAAAAATGTAATCAGAAAGATATGGCGAAGCATACCAAGGAAGTAAAGAATCCGCTTCATCCGCGGTCCTGCGACCCCGACTGAGCGAAGTCGGTGAGAGAGGATAGTTATTTCAAAAAAAATTATGAGCATTTCAACACCAAAATTTTGCATGAAAAGGGGTAATTTAAATTCAATTTGTCATAATTAATTTTTTAAAGGGTTTCACGAACCATAATGGTACTTTTTTATAATCTAAATTAAAATAAATTACATATTCATTAATATTTCAAATAGATATCATGCAGACAGGGGGGTATCATTTTTTTCAGCAGTACCTTATAAAATGCTCATAATATATAATGTAATACTTTTCATTGAAATTATTGTTTGTTAATTATTTTATACATATAAAAGATCCATTAATTGTATTTCATTTTTATTTTATCTTTTAATTTATATAAAATAACTTTGTAGACACCACTTTTTATTGCAAAAAATTCAACATGTTTCGAAGCCAATGACTTTTTCTGTTTCAAAGCCAATGACTTTTTCGTCAAGATAACAAAAATAAAATTTAAAAATCAAAGTTTGGATAGTCAAAATATTTAAAAAGTTATATATGGAAAATGATTAATATACAATAAATAATATTAATATTTCGATTATCTATACTTCGATTTTTAAATTTTATTTTTGTTATCCTGACGAAGAAGCCATTGGCTTCGAAACATGTTGAATTTTTTTCAATAAAAAAGTGGTGTTCACAAAGTTATTTTATATAAAATATAATTATGTCACCACAAAATAATTTTACTATATTTGAAGAAGAATTTATTTTATCTATTTATTTACTTTGTATAACCTAAGAAAAGTTCATTGCGCGCTATGTGTGATCCCTTAAGGTATCTCTAGTGTACATGCAAGAACATAAATCATTTACATTAAGGGCATATATACACAGCAACCTTACAAAACACAGAAACCTTCCGTGTATAAGCCTCAAAAGGTCCATCTACTTTGATTTAAAGATATTTGCGTAAGATCTAAAGACCCGCATGCCTAACGTTTCTCTTAACAATCCTTTGCATGCGAGCCCGAAATTCGGCTACATTCAAGGTTTAATACCTTAAAATATTCGCCATTTAATACCGGAGAGGATTGCTTTTCTTGCGCACAATGCGTGTGAAATAATAATGTGTAGGTGTAACTTTAGTCTGAGGAAGGCAGTCGGTAGGATCGTTAGGCGTCGTAAGGAAGTAGCGGCAATGCTATTTGTCTGGTCCCTGCAATCGTCATCAAAGTACGAGTATATTATCTTAACGCATATCTTTACTATTAGGTCCTTATATATGAAATTGGCGTTTAGTATGGGAGGAACATAAAGCCGATTTTTTATTATTATAATATATTTATTTAATCAAAGTATGTACCATTGCTATCTATGCACTTTTGCCATCTCATAGGTAGTTCATCGATCCCTTTACTAAAAAAAACCATTCGGACGGGAATCAAAAAAATCTTTGAAGGCGGTTTGGACTGCCCCATCGGAGTTGAATTTTTTCCTTTGAAAGAAGTTATCCAAATTTCGAAAAAAATGGTAATCTGTTGGGGCAATGTCCGGAGAGTACGGTGGATGTCTTAGACATTCCAATTGAAGCTCCTCTAATTTGGTAGCTGTCTGTTGTGCAGTGTGTGGTCTAGCGTTATCATGAAGGAGCAGTGGCCTAGAGCGATTAACCAGCCTCGGTTGTTTAGCAGCTAGCTTTTCCATCATGGTTTGCAGTTGCAGACAATAGACATCTGCCGTAATAGTCTGGCCAGATTTAAGAAAGCTGTAGTGAACGACACCAGCACTAGTCCACCAAACGCTCACAAAGGTAAACTTTTTTGGAGTCAATTTCGCTTGGGGACATGGTTGTGAGCAAACTCTCGGTACCCCCCTTTCAGCCTTTCACCTACCCAATTTGCATTCAAGTGGAATTTATTTAAAACAGTTTATCACTAACACAGCAGCTGCAGCTAATCGGATGTGGTTCTTTGCGATGGATCCGCTTCCACAATAGCCTTCAATTCTTCATTATCAACTTTGGTCTCCGGCCGTCCACGGGGCTTGTTCTGCAGGTCGAAATTTCCAGAACGAAAACGTTGGAACCAAAAACGCACTGTGTTTTCTTTTGCGGCACCGTCGCCATACACATCATTAATCCTTCGAGCCGTTTCTGCAGCACTGGTGCCACGGTGGAACTCGTACTCGTAAATAACGCGATATTTCAAGTTTTTCATTTTGTAAACTGAGTGACGCAAAGAAAAAAACAATTGAGGAAAAAACAAATGAATTATAATTTTCAAAACACAAATACATGAGTAAATAGCTGTATAAATTTGGATTTGGAATTCCTAACAAAAGAGAAGATATTTGAGATCAAATTTGCCAGTACGGCAAAACGCCAATTTCATATGTAAGGACCTAATATAAAATACAAATATCCTTCTCATCCTCAGTCGACTGCAATGACCTCCACACAAAAAAATCTGCAATTTTTCGAAGACACATACAAAGCTGATTTTGACATCTTCGTGATATATTGATATATACAAAATAAAGACATTCAATGCTGATATTTTAATTCGAATCATTACCCGATGGCGGTCATTACTAACACACAGTTCCACGAAATTCCACTACTTAAGTGCTTAACATTAGATATGCCGATGTATTTGGTTTTGAGAATTGTATTTTTTGCGTTTATTGGTTAAAATTGTACTGAAAAAGAGGTTATTTTGATTGTTGAATTATGAAAGGCAATAGTATCATAAAAATATAAAATTTAAGCTTATTTTTGTATACTTTATTAAACAATTATTTTTTCAATTTCATCAATTCCGGAAATACCGGTGGTGGCCGCGCAGCGACCATAATTGGCATCCGTTATAGCTGCTCACAGGGCCTAAAAACAATCAATGCACGTCAGACAATTTCTTGTCTCGAAGCCTACTGAAAGAAAGTTAAAAATTTTACATTACAAACAGAACTCTGGTCTGAAAAATCAACTAATATTTATCAAATAAATAAAAGATTATTAAAGATTTGGAAAGAAGAATTAAGGATTATTATATTTCTTCGGTATACTATCTTTACTAGCTAAATAAAAAATCACATATCAAGCTCAATATCGTGAAAGAGTTCCTCCTGAAAACAAAATTCATAAACGTTTCTCAGGATTCCAATATGTATTGAATTTCGCAAAAGGATATCGGGCGTCTATTATCATATAATGGTGAAGTTAATTTCATCACATTAATGTATTCGCATCGGTCTTCATAGTCATGTAATGTTAAACAAGAAACTTGACACCATGTCTGCAAGGGAGAAATTTTCAAAACTACAAAAACTAAACATGCAGGAGAAACTGAACATTTTAAAATCGAATATTTAGGCTGCTTGAGAAATAGCAAAAAAAAAACTGCGACCGCATGCTCGAATTATGTGAAAAAATTAGATTATCTTATCACTTTCGTCTCAAAGAAAACATTCAAAGCATATACGTATACTATAATGAGAAGGTAGAATCGGAAGGAATTACGCACTATCGAATTCTCTCGAACGCTTCACAACAACATTCTGGAATCGACTGGGACACTTGAACACTGAAAATGGTCTCGAACATTCGGAAAACAATATGTTTTGTATAAAAAGGCAATGCGAATACTACGCGTTACAGTCATGTTTGAATTTTGGCGAGTGCATTACTAGCGATAAAAAGAGCAAAGCGGTGTGACCAGCGCATGTTTACGCGAGTGACAGATATTTGGGCTAGAAGCTATGTGCGCAATTTCGCAGAATATTCTCGAATGTGTTCGATTCGATAGAAACAACGTCACAAAAAGTGACAGACAAATGACGACAAACAAAATACATTAATTAGATAATTAGTGTATGAAATATTATAGAAACATTTAATGACTGTAAATTTAAGAACAGTGAAGTGGAAACTACCACAGACCCAGGGCCGTTCTACGAGCAAAATCTCCCGACCCTACACTTTCGCCGTCCAGATTGGCATTGTTTTGATGCTAAAGCAGTTTTATCGCTACGCCGATGACGAAGCAGAAGTACTCGTGCGACGCGGCGAGGAAACTGCACAAACCACTTCACTGTCTCTGGGGTACAAGAACAATAAATTATTTAAGATTATGAATTTAAGAACAGTTCTGCGATTAAATTCGTGTTCAGTGACTTTGCGTATTAAATAAAAGTTAAATTAATTTGATGAGTTTCATTTGCCCCCCCACAGCCATGGTCCCGTGACAATACTTTCAATAAATTTCTGCTATACTGTGCATGTAATAATCTACACCAAGTAAAGTATATTCATTACAATAAAGGAACTGAAATTATATAAAGAAACAGTTTCTTATTTTGTAGTTGCAGTTTCAGAACAAAGTTCTGTGAATTTTAAAAACAAATTTATTAATCAATTAGAAAGACATACAGAAAAATCAAATCAACGAGAAAATATTTAAAAACGCGAACCCACGAACGGTAACAGCCAAATACTTTTTCGTTGATTTGATTTTTCTGAATGTCTTTCTAATTGATTAATAAATTTGGTTGCATAAATTAATTTAACGAAATGGGAATATTTGGAACAGAATCACAATGAATTCTCCAAACAAAAAAATGTACATATAAAGCGTAACATTTATATAGCCGAGAGCTTAAAATCAGTACGGGTGTATGAGTTAAGTGCGTCATCCAATTAGAGAGTATTTACAACGCAATAGAATCAACTAAAAGATTGAGTAATCTTTTTACTGACGGTCGCGCAGGAATTGGCGGATATGAGAAACAAATTCATTCCCACTTCCTACTATACACCATTGACAAAAAAAATAATAAAAATACTGCAAACTACATAGTCGTGAGTGACAGGCATTAGTTCAAGTAAGGTTTCCTTCGGCGACGAAGAGAGAACACAATTCAAGTTTGGAAAATAATAGAGGAGACAGAAAGGAAGATTAATGAAATGCGTGAGAGCAGGAAGAGTACAGGTTGAGATGCATTATGAATGGACCCGCCGACTGTGTCGGCAAGTCCAGAAGGTTCCGGAAAAATCCGCTCTATAAAGTTCTGGAAGGAGAACGTTCTAGAAAATTCCCAAAAGTTCTATAAGGTCCCAAAGTAAGCGGCGAAGTGTGCCGGTGAGTCAAGAATGTTTCAGAATATCCAGTAAAGCTCTATAATGTTCTGGAGGGGGAGTGTTCTAGAAGATTTCCGAAAATTCTATAAGGCTCCAAACTAAGAGGTGAGTCGAGAAGGTTCCAGAACGTTTGATAAAGGTCTATAAAATTCTGGTGGTGGAGTGTGACTGTGATTCTATAAGGTTCCAGTCTGTTCGGTAAAGTTTAAAAATGTTCTGGATGGAGAATGTTCTAGAAGATTCACTAAAGTTCTATAACGTTCCAAACAATATGGCGGAGTGTAACTGTGAGTCTAGAAGGTTCCAGAATATTTGATAAAGCTCTAGAAAGTTCTGGAAAAAGAACGTTCTAGAAGATTATTAAAAGTTATATAAGGTTCCTAAGTGAGTAGTGGAGTGTGTCGGTGTGTCCAGAAGGTTCCAGAACGTTCATGAAGGTTTTCGAATGCTTTACAAGTTTCTGGAAGCAGAAAGTTCAAGAACATTCTATAAGGTTCCAAACTGAGCGACGGAGTATGTCGGTTCCAGAACGTTCATTAAGGTTCTCGAATGCTTTAGAAGGTTCTGGAAGGAGAAAGTTTAAAAAGGTTTTATAAGGTTCCAAACCAAGTGGCTGAGTTCATCGGCGAGTCTAGAAGTTTCCAGAAGATTAAGAAAAGGTTCCAGAATGCTCTAGAAAGTTCTGGATGGAGAAAGTTTCAGAAAGTTCTATAAGGTTCCAAACTGAGTTGGGGAGTGCATCGGTGGGTCTAGAGGTTCCAGAAAGAATTATAATGCTTTAGAAGGTTCTGGAAAAGGAAAGTTCTAGAAAATTTCAGGAAGTTCTATAAGATTTCGGAATGCTCTAGAAAGTTTTGGAAAGTTCTCTCTAGAGTGTTATGATTGTGCGATAAAATATCTGTTGATATTTTGGCAAAGCGAAGACGCTCCAGCAAGGCAATCCAATCAAAGATGCCGAATCCAGCAAAAAAGAGACGTCAACACAATTCTATGCTTACCGAATTACGGTCCCGAGCGAAGCCGGGTCGACCAGCTAGTTGCAATATGTAATTTTACTTTGTTATAGTTAAGTGTGTACAAGAGTAATAACACATCTTATTTGTATTAATATTAAATATTTCTAAATAAAAAAATTATACCTTAATACTCAAAACTTTTTGACTGACTCAATTTTTCGGGTCACTGCATATGTATATATGTATGTACATATATTGCAACACGAAACAACGAAGTTTATTCATTGTATATACAAAAAACAGATCGCATTATCGGAACAGACAAACGTTGACATACATTTAATTAATACACATTTAAACATACTATAATTTACAGCACGCAGCATTATGTTTTAGAAAATCACACACCTACCTGCGCGGAGAGGAAATAATAACCCTCCTCGTACACAACAATCAATGCAATTTCCTGTATCAAAATTTGGGGAAATTACAAATTTCGACGCATTTCCGGCAAAACAATGCCTCTCCCAGCGCTTGTCCTCATACATAGTGTATTAGTAGGTGGCCATAGAAAGAAAGCAGAAATATGGAAAAGTTTTTTTACCGTAGGCGCATAATAGATTAGGGTCTGTTATCTAAAGTTTTTTGCCCCGTGCGACCTTTCGCGTGGGGAGTATGTGTCACCCGGAGGTAAGCTTTGCAGAAGTTTTCACAAAGATACAAATATTGCGGAATGTATAGGATTTGCCTTTTTTGCCTAGTTTCCTAAGTATGTTTGTGTTCCGCATTTCCTCGCAGTAAAAACTACCGGACACAAGTTAAAAATCGGTAATGGATAGAAAAATCTAAAAACTAAAAATAATCATAGACAGGCAGTCAAGGACATCAATTTAATGCAATTTTTGTCTCAGACATTCTCACTGTGAGGTTATCTTGCGATAAATTGTGTAAGGCAAGTGTGAGATTATTTTGATATAGTTAACTCACGATACTCCTTATATAATCCCTTTATCATACGTCATATGATAAAGGGATTATATAAGGATTATAAAGTTAGATAAGGTTGATGTATTCATATTAATTTTATTGTGGAAAACGCGCCAAACTCGATTTATTTATCCCCGACAACTGGGGTGGTCGTTTTTTTTTTTTTTGTGAGAAGATTTCGAAGCGAAGGGTAATTCTGCGAACTATATAATGTTTTTAAATTTTGTCGTAAGAACACCCTCATCATCCTGGCTGCACATGCTTTACAGGGCCATTAATTTCTAAGGAGACGGGGTACATGATTTTTACCAAATTTTCTCCGAATCCGTGCTAAGGAAGTTATTAGTTTCTAAAACCGACATTTAAAATTGTTCGCCAGTCCTTTCATTCATTGTAGAAAAATTTCGCCTTGCTTCCGTATTTGTCTCGAACGGCAATAAATCGTGTTGACGTTGCCGGGGTGGTCCAAAAGCCATATGTGCCTAGACGCGCATTCCATCTATTGTTTGATTAGACTATAATAATTAATAACAACATGTATGTAAGAGCAGCGCAGAGGATAAAGTAAGCTGGATTGCGGTATTGTAATATATAATTATAGGTAGATCAAATTAACAATGATTAGGATTAATTTATTAATTTTAAATGTTCATAATTATAAAATTATCAATCAATTGTATTTAATCTAGTTGTAGTAATATTATTTTTGCTAGTGGTTATGTCATAGTTCGGTTGAGCACCGAAAATAAGTTAAGAAATAAGGTATCTTAAGTCGCATTTTATTGTATAGATTTAGGTAATTGTATAGTTAATTACATAGTGTATAGGTAATTGTATGTTAGGTATTTAATAATAATTTTAATGTATATGATAATAAAATAATTTTTAATGTAATTAATTGTATGTAAAAATTATTTATAAGTGGTATTAATTTTAAGATTTTTATTTCTTGTTAGTTAAGATTAAGTAAGATAATATCAGAGGCGTAACCAAAAATTAGGCCTAACGAATAAAAATTAAGGGTTGGACAGGAGGGAAGTGGCTAAAACGCTGAAATGTATAAAAACCCTGCGTGGCCACTCCCACGGGCAGTTGGGACTTGGAGCTAGTTGGGAGTAGTTCGTTGGACAGGCATTTGGGACTTGGAAGTAGTTGGGAGTAGATCGTTGGACAGGCAGTTGGGACTTGGAAGTGTAGAAGGACGGTAGTTAGTTGGAAGTGGGGTTGTGATGTGAAATACGGCGTCGGCCGGCATTGATGAATTAAGTGAACCGCGGAAGGAGTGCCGAGAAGAAAGAGGGAAGAGATCTCGGCTAGTCAGAGCGACAGTCGAGAGGACCATGCCGAGAAGCCCCAGCGGAGGAAGAAGACTCCCTGGCGAGCCGGGTGGTCTGACGTGATCTTGACTGTCAAAGCGACAGTCAAGCAGGCTGAGGAGGACGACCGGAGTCTACCAACAGCGGCGTCAGGTGGATTGATGTAGCCTGAGTGGCCGCTGTTACGGACGAGGAAGAAGAGGACAAGGGCGGAGCCGAAGACCATTGGAGATGGTCAACTGGTTATCAGGGCGATAACCAGCCCGCCGCCAGCGCAGAAGGAGACCAGCGTGAGATGGGCCTCACGCCATGCGTCACCTTCGGCGTCGCTTGAGCAGACGCGCGAGGGAAGTCGCGTTCCCTCCTGACGCCCGCGCCACCGCGACGCCGCGACCAAGACGTCGCCAGGTTCACGACGTTAGACAGGTTAGATATAAGGTTAGATAATAAGGCTAGGTTTTAAGATTATGATAATTTTCCAAAGATTTTAAATACATGCAAAATTCAAACTTGAATGTTTTCATTTAAAATTTTCCCACCACCATCCCCTTAGTGATCATCGCTCAGCAATTTATTTGATAGCACGTCAGAGCGGCGATCGTAGCCGGGGATCTGCCCTCTGAAAAGTGGAAAATGACCACGAGTGCGTATCAAGGTTTAATGAGGAAATTTGATACAAAATAACAGCAACAGAGCGAGTAATGAGTGGTGTCTTGCCTTGTCTGCAGTTGTCATGGAAATAGAAATAAAAAGTTTTATTATTCAATTAATAAACTATTTGACGTACTCGTTATGTGGTTGGACAGCCTGTGGGTTAGAAATTGGCCAAGAGATAAAGCGTTCGCTCGTTTGTGTCTTCACCCTGGAGACCATTACGATAGTACTATTCACAAAGCTTAAGAAGTGCTTAGATTAGTTTAAAAATATTATTCAATTTAATGCTGCATCAGCAGCAAAATTGAATTTAGGTTTGCAAGCACATTTCTGAGATGAATAATGCCAAAGTACCATCTAATAATACACATTAGGCCGTACCGATAATTTTTTTTTTGGCTTACCTTAACACAAGACCCTTCAAAACTTGCGTAGTTGAGCATAAATTACCAAAATAATTTTTAAAATAAAATAAAACTATATTATTAGGGATCTACCGATCTTTCAATTCGCAATTCAATTTCAACCCATTTCAATCACCGTATACATTAATCACTTTGTATTTTTCATTTGTACGCAGTCAACTGGAGTTTGGATCAGTAGTCTGAAATACTCATTATTCTTCATAAAGTGGGCGACTTGAAAATATCCAATACAAATTTCTCAATATTTTAAATTTCCGTTCCCGTTTAGAATCCAACTCATACACAGAAAATGGGTTTGCCGTTCTGGCAATGAAACCAAGGAGTCGATATGCTTAGCAATTACCGATTCCATATGTGGGATGAATATTAATTTAGAATCTAAGATGACACCGAGGTCCCTCACCTGAGTACGGATGTTGAGTTGCTTATTGTTGTGATGATAATTATAGGATAATTTTTTTCTTTTTTTGGAGAATGAAATGATATGACATTTATCGATATTTAGGAAAAGTTGGTTATTTATGCAGTACTTTAAGAATCTATAAATGTCATCTTGAAGCAACAAATAATCAGTGGGAGACTTTAACTGTTTGTAAATTTTTGCATCATCCGTGAACAAAGATAATTTAGCATGCAGAAAACAATGCTTGATGTCATTGATGTAAATTAAAAATAAAATTGGGCCAAGATGTGATCCTTGGGGTATTCCAGAAGGTACTTTTTTAAAGTCAGTTAAACCGTATATTAAACGCGTATTGCTACTGCCTGGCTTCGGTTATTGATATAGGATGTAAACCACCTGTATAAATCACCGTGTATACCCAGGTGTCGCAGTTTCCTCAAAAAAGTTTTTGAGAAATCCGTATAGAGTGTATCTACTTGTAATCCTTTATCAATAGCCTTAAATACAATTTCCGTAAATTCTAAGAGATTAGATCTGTGTGGAAAAAACTGTGCTGATTAGGGATAATGAGATGGTGCACGCATGGGAATAATCGTTTACATATAAGCTTTTCCAGTAATTTGCTAAAGATTGATAATTTTGAAATTGGTCTGTAATTTGCCACATTCTCTCTGTTACCATTTTTAAATATTGGGGTTATATATGCCTTTTCCAAATTTCTGGGAAATGACCATCCCGTAATGATTTACAAAATATAATCGAGATTGGTTTCGCTAGTTCTTTGGCGCATCGATTCAGGAAGATGGAGGGCAATTCATCGGGACCGGCACTCTTTTTAGTATCTAGATTTTTTAAATATTTTAGAACGATCGCTTCATGGAAGTCGATGGATTGGATATCCAGACTATTGTTTACGAGACAATCATCCTCGGCATCAGCAACAGTTGTAGAAATAAAAACTGAGTGGAAATAGTCATTAAATAACATATTAGCGCCATTATTAGCGAATCGAGTTTTATAATAGACGCTATCTGGAAAATCTGTGTTACCTTTCGTTCGCTTTTCACGTATGACCAGAATTTCTTAGGGTCAGATTTCATTTGGGACTAAATTTTTTAACAAAATTTTCAAAGCATTCTTTAGCCAGTTTTTTTGTCGCTTTCTCAGCAAGCTAAATATTTGAAAATCAGAGAGGTCTCCGTACATTTTCTGTTTCTTGTGATATGATAATTTTTCTTTAATAATTTTAACTAACGACGAGTTGTACCAACTAGGAAATTTTGCTGCCGATTTAACTGAGATAGTGGGGACATGTTTCAATATAATATTATTGATAATCAGATAAAATGTTTGTAGAATGTTTTCCAAATCCAAATCACTCAATTGAAGCATCCAATTGACTTTTGATAACTCATTCCTAATTAGATCATAGTTAGCATCGTAGAATAGGAGTTATTTATATATATATTATTAAGGATTTATATTTACAGAAACATATCGTTGGGGTGTTTAGATCTTACATCACTGACCATATTAAGATGTTTTACTAAATTAGAATGATACTCAGGACCTTGCAGGTGATATGATCCGCAAACAAAAATATTTTGAGGGATTTCGTTCGACAATTTGATGCTGATCCAAAGGTCCTCAGCGGTGGTATGCAAGGATTCAATGGGTTTTGCACGCAATGAGATTTTGGTTGCTATTAGAACCCCACCACCATATTTAGGAAAACTTCGGTCACTTCTAAAAATATTGTACCTATCGTCTGCAATTTCACTATTATTAATACCAGTACGTAATCAAGATTCGGTAAGACAAATAATGTCGTAATCATTATTCAGAATTTCATTAAAAACATTTGTTGTCTTAGGCCCGGTTGTTTTAAGTTCGATCAAAGTAAGCGGTCGATGAAAGCATAGATTTTTACGAAAACGGATCGTCTGATTGGTGGAGAACATAAAAATCTATGTTTTAAAAGAACGCTTACTTTAATCCAACTTGAGACAACCGGCCCTTAGTGCGTAAACCACGCACATTTTGGTAATACACAGAGAGATTAGCCATTAGATTCATACTTTGTGCATAATCTAGTATACATTATGGAAACTCGGGGAAGGAAATATGATTTATAGTTACAAATATGGGGGAGAAGAGGGGATGGGAAGTGCATTATCACAATAACAAAATAATTATGAGATGAAAAATGTAGGACAGTGAATATAGATATAGCAGTGAACATAAAGTAGAACAGCAATCTTAATCTTTACAGAAGTAAACTTGAGTACGCATCGTAAGTATGGATCTATGGAGTATTATAATCTATGTAAATCGCTTGGAACAAATTCAAAAAAAGTAACCCATAAAAACCAAGTTTTTATTATACTCCTTGTCTCATTTACTAGTTGAAACATTTTTTCGCTTAACCTACGCGTTGGGCTTCGGTCGGGCGACGCTACGAAAGGGAGTAATAAAAAATTTCCAAAAATCCAAAATTATACTATAATAGGTTTCGCGACTACCAGACGTGTTGAAATATTTTTATACAACTTAATAAGTTGTATGAAAAAACCATTCAAAATTTGAAAAAAACAAAAATTTATTAATTTTTTTAACGAAAATTTGATAGACCTTCTTGATCGTCGCCACAAGTTTGCTTGCAAAGTTTCAGCTCGATTGGATCACGGGAAAGGGGTTTAAAATGGATCCAAAGTTTTTTCGTCAGACAAGAAGACAAGCAGACGCCACGAGTTAATAAAGGGAGTAAAAACATTTATTCGCTTTCTCAACTTCAAATTTAATTGCGTTTCTGAGGATTATGTCAGTTCATGCAAAACACATCACATCCTACCATTACACAAGCGTCGAGATATAGGTGATTTTATGTATCTAGTAAAAATTGTATCGAGCAACGTTGACTGTTCTGAACGATTAAATAGACTAAAATTCCATGATTCTTGTAAGTCTCGTAGATACAACCCAGTTTCACCTCGATTTTACTTTGTCCAACTATCGTCGTAATTCATATTTCTTGAGGGTATTCGATGCATTTAATAAATTGATAAGATTATTGGGTATTGATTTGTTCGAGTGCAGCCACACAAGATTAAGAAAAATTTTGAGTGCAGAATTTTTTCTGCTTACTAATTAAATCTCTTTTTCTTTTGTTTAAATTTTTTATTCTTTCATGTTGTATTATTTTTAACATGCATAAATTTACCTGCTTACTAATTAAGTCTCTTTTTATTATTTGTTAATTTTTTTTTCTTTCTCGATATATTATTCTTAACTTGCCTTAGTTTATTTCATAACATATTTATCATTATTAACATATTTCTAAAAGTGGAGACCTATAATTGACCATCTGTTTTATACAAATGTTTTCTATGCTTCTTTGTTGCGCTGTTGGTCTTCCGTGAATATTAAATAAATAAATAAGATAAAATTTATTGTATATCTGACTTTGCCAGACTGAAATTATTATAACGTGCCCGCAATATAAAATCAGCGTCGAGATTAAACGTGTTCCGAAGACCTAGAATTGGTGAAGTTTCTATGAGATTACAGAGCATGTGTGTGACAGCTGATATAGAATTCAGACGCTATTAAAGATTAAATAAGTTCGGCAGACAGTTTTCTCAGTCTTTCTCTGCTTGCTAGCCTCTGCTCGTATCTCCGGTGGACGAGTAATTTCAAATAATGGATGTGAAACTGGTCAGCGGTCGATTAGGTTAAGTTGCACAAATAATTTGTGATAAAATATATCTTGTTATAAAATTATTATTTTATTATATCGCTCAATATCGTAGTTGAGGGCAACGTACACTGATGTGACAACATGACGGGTCTTACATGATGGAAATACATACCAACGGTGGTTGATATTTGTGCATCGGTAATTTTTAACCGATTATCGCAGTCACCGGAACACCGATTCACTAGATATCGTAAGATCGTATCGTTCACAGAATCGATCGAGTATTGTTCGGTATCCTAATAATGTAATTACTTTGTTCGGTTACTGTTGGAATAAAATAAAATAGAGTTTTTTTATAGGTTTTTGTTTATTAATTGCTTCATGTTATTAATAAATCTACTGATATGTTTCAAAACTAACTAACTAACTAACCATCACGCCGTTTCCCTGCAGGGGTAGGCAGAGAGGATTGAACGCCACACTCTTCTATCCTGGCACACCACTTTTGCTTCGGCCACATTCATACATCTTCTCATACACGTTATACGATTGTTGCGGCTTTTAACAGGGCCATCCTCAAATACTTGTAGTACCTGATCGTGCCAGGTCTTTCGCGGACGCCCTCTATTCCTGTTGCCTTCAACATTCGCCTCATATATTTTCTTAACCATCCTTTCCTCGTTCATACGTTCCACATGACCAAACCATCTCAGCACTCCTTTCTTTATTCTATCTACCACACTACAGCCAGCATTGCATTCACTTCTAATTTGTTCATTCCTCACTCTATCGACCAAAGATTTTCCACATAAGCGTCTTAGTGACCGCATTTCAACCGCATTCAGTCTACTTTCATTCCTCTTTTGCCAATTCCAGGCTTCACTTCCATACATAAGGGTTGGCACTAGAACGCCATTATGTACCGCTAGTCTTGCTTCTTTTGACAGATTCTTATTGGCCATAATTGCATTTAGTGCACCATTAACTTTGTTTCCCGCAGTTACTCTCCTTTCGATATCATTCTCAGCCTTGCCGTCTCTACTAAACATACTTCCCATATATATTGATATGTTTCAACTAAACATAAAACATATAAAGTAAGAGTCATCCCTGATTATTTGTAAAATGAAGAGACATCCCTACGTATTTATGGAACATAATCGTTACATGTATAGTTGTTTATCTCAAGTATTAGGTACCTACATATGTGGTAACTAACCGGTTATTACGAGTCCTTAATCCATCCTAAGTGGTCGGATAACATTAACTAAATCAGAAAAATTTAAAGAAAAGTAAAAGTCTCGGGAGCTGTAAGAAAATGAGATCTTTAGTAAACAATGAATAATGATTTTAAATACAAAAAGAAAACGTTTGAGAGAAAGATAGGTTAAGGTTAGGGTGGACAAAGGCATGCGATTACCTTAGTAATTAAGTTTTTTTATAGCATTATGTTTGCTGTTGGATATTATTATAAATTTTAAAAATAATTTAAACCACAAAAACAAAGTTTCATTATAAATTCTTTATACGCACGAAAAAGACCTGAATGTAGAACTTTTCATTTGATGTCATTCAAACTCATTCAAACTTCTTCTCTATATAGGATGTATGTATATCGTATGAAAATAATTTCAAATTTGGTGTAAAATAAATCTGTTTTTGCTTGTAACTTTAATGCAATTTAAAATATAAATATATTTTTATTTTTAAATTATAAAAATATAATTTAAAAATAAAAATAATTTAAAAAAAAGTATTATTTAAAACATAAATTGCATGTAAACAAACCAACAGATTTTTCTATAATTGTAATAAATTTAAGATAATCCTTTACTTTGTAATATTATTGAATAAAAAAGACATCTCAATACGCCATTCAGTCATAAAAGGCCCACAAAGTGGAGCAATTTTCTTCATTTTTAAAACATCGAAAGTTTGGTAATTTATTAATCAATTATATAATTTAGTTTATGACATTTTAATAAGATATTCGTATTTAAAATATATGTAACCTGGTGAATAAATTTTTAAATGAGATATTTCCGTACAAAAATGTAATAAAAAACGCAAGAGAAGATATGAGAAAAACGGTGAAATTTGCTCATTCTGCTAGACGAGATCGCTTTAACAATTACAATAAAATTTATCTCATCTTATCCGACTTTAGATTTTAAAACAATCTATACCTATAAAACTCAATGTCTGTCTGTCTGTCTGTCTGTGTCTACGGGGGTGGATGATCTCCCACTGTCCCCGTGTCAATCAGATGCACCGGGTGATTTTATTTATGTGTGTTTATTATTTCCTTTGTCATATTATTGTATAAATTTTTTCTAAATAAAGATGCTTGGACAGTGAAGGGTTTGGGCGGCCGACTCTCCAGGTCGCAGGGGAGCGTGTTGCTCTGCCTGCGGCTTGGCGAGGAGGTTGCGATTAGCATTAAAATAATGCCAACTAGGCAGCGAACGTGCTGGGCCGATATGGACGCTCTGTGCATAAAACGGCCCAGGGTGTGTGGTGAGTCCCTTTCACTGTCTGTCTGTCTGTTCTCTATACAAATCCACACCGTTTGTCCGATTCGATTCAAATTTTGCATACTTATGCTTTGGGACCCGGCGGGTAACATAGGCAACATTTCCCCCTATTCTCATACCCCTTCCCTTCCCTCTGACATATTTTCGATACAAATCTATTCCGTTTGACTGATCGGACTCAAAATTTGGAAATTTATTCTTTAGGACTCGGCGGGTAACATACGCAACATTTCCCCCCTATTCTCTTACCCCTTCCCCTCCCTCTGACATATTTTCGATACAAATCTGTACCGTTTGACCGATCGGACTCACAATTTGGAAACATATTCTTTAGGATCTGGCGGGTAACATATTCGACATTTCCCCCCTATTCTTTAAACCCTTCCCCTCCGCTGATATATTTTCAATGCAAATCTGTACCATTTGACCGATCGGACTCAAAATTCGTAAACTTATTCTTAAGGACTCGGCGGGTAACAAAGGCGACTTTTCCCCCAATTCTTTTACACTATCCCCTCCCCCTGATATATTTTCGATGCAAATCTATACCGTTCAAATCTTACTTTTGTTTACCCTCACAAATTTATTTTAAACTTAATCCTTAACCCGTGCAACGCCGGGTATGAACAGCTAGTTACTTATAAAACACAATCCAGCCGAAAAATAAATATTTAAATGACTGGCGGATTAAAATATTGTATCTCACCACGTGTTAGGTATATTCTTGTGACCTTTAGGTAGGTAACATGTCCCTAGAATATACACGAGGGTGTGTAAAAGCAAATAAAAGTCTAATAACTGTCCAAACTGAGAAGACTAATGATTACAGTACATTTGTTGTACCTTTTTAATCCGTATTCCATGACTTTTTAAAAGCGAACAATTTTTTAATTCTGTGTGGTAATTTTTTTCATAAAAGGTAGAAAGAAGAATAGAAAGATGATTCTAATTTTAATTTTTAATTAATTTGAACACTGAATTTTTAGAATCAGAAAATGTTAAAGCTACAAGACCACGAGTGTTGTTATATCTTTCGATGATAAAAACGTGCCTACTGAATGATTTTATAATATTTTTTACGACACAAAATAAATTCTAGTAAAATATGTATCTCGTAATATTCCTATTACAATTATCATCACATAATTCAGATTTTAATTTATCATAAACAGATAAGTATTTATTTTATGTTTTTCCAAAATAAATGTTAACGTACAACTCATGCTGCGATGACTGCACGTGCCTCGTGATAGGAGATTAGAAACAAAAGAGAAACAACTCCGAGTGATGAAAATAAAGCGAGTATATTGATAACTGAAAACATGTATGTATGTTTTAGAAGCACTTTATCAAAAGCACATCAATTTTGAAATTTTTGCTCTGGTTGCAAAATGACTTATAAATAAGTTTATCTCAATTTCGTCCACTGGATAAAGCGCTTTTGCTGCGGAAACCCCACTACGTCCCGCGGCAGGCGACAGTCTAGTTGGACGTGGAGACAAAGTTTCGCCCAAGTACGGGGCGCGCTATGCGGGTCGCCGAATCTTTCTCCGGTCTTCAATTAAACTGAGAGCCACACTCGCCAAGTTACTGCTCCAGCCTTAAGTACTTTGATGAGGAAAGATAACAATTTTTAAGTTTATCGAAATTCCTTTTAGCATATATACTCTAATATAGTTTCTGAGTCTGTCCATGTTTTCTTCACAAAACTTTTCCATATCGATGATTGTGGATATCATGTATATTTTTTAATACTTATTAACGATGAATAATTATATTTAAAATATATCTATAAATTTTATACTCGGATAACTTTAGGCCGGCGCCACACTGCGCGTATCTTCCGCCGCGTCTTTTCCGTCGTTTCAAATCGGCAAAACAAATGGATCGACCGATCATTCGCGTAGTGTATTTGATAAACGCATATTGTATGGAAATAAATGTAGCGGAGTTCAGCAACCGAATAGACGCGACGGAACATCGGCGTAGTGTGGCGCCGGCCTTGGTCAATTCTATATTTTTTATTTATAATGTAGTTTTTTATTTTATTAATGTGTAATGCGTATGTGCCTTTATATGTAGGTATACCTACTCTTTGTGTATATGATAAGGTGAAAATTTCTTTGAAATTTATCTTTATGTTTTTTCTTCCTTACCTTTTCCACTCCTCCCATATCCAGATCCACTCTAACTTTTACTCTATGATTCTCTCTATTCTTTATTGAGCATTAATTTATAAAATTTGTTAATTGTGTAGAAATTCATTAGATGGGCTTGTCATATTTGATACCCATGCGTAATCTGCTTTTTGATTATACTGTTAGTACTCGATAAATAAACAAAAAAGTTAATTATGGTTAATTCTAGCGTAATTTGTGCCTACCGCACCAGATAGTGGACTGCTGCAAAAATGGATAATACATATATGTTCATCAATTAATAAATGGGCTTACAGATAAGGTCGATATATTGACGGAAATGTACCAGGCTGATTTGGTGTAATTGGTAGCATACCGTCTGGGTGATCTGGGTTCGAATCCCGGTAGCAGTCAAAATATTTTATCGTTGATTTGATTTTTCTCTATCTTTCTAATTGATTAATAAATTTGTTTAAAAAAAACTATGCCACTGAAAATGGAAATTGACTCGAAAGTATTTTTACTAAGGAAAAAATGTACAACTTATATTTAAGTTCAGGTTCTTAGAAGAAACGCAATCGATTAAAAAGCTATCATTTTCCTTTTAACCTGCACGTAATTCTTAATCCCAAAACTTAACGATGTCTTTAATAATTGATTAAATAAATTAATTTAAGAACATTTCATCTTAACAGTGGGAAGGTAGAGGAGAGATGGGGAACTTATTTCGGGATCCAAAAAAATAATCCAATATCATTCAACGATTTGGCAGGTACTTTATGGTGCAACATTTTAATTTAAAATATGATTTTTATTTTAACTTTGTATTACACACACAATATGAGTTATTAATTACTACGATAGTTTCGAGAGGAGTGGTTCCTCTCATCATCTATATAATTATTAACTATATTTACTACATTATTAACTATAGTTATTAGTTATTAACTATAGTATAGTTATTAACTATACCTGATGATGAGT
The DNA here is from genome assembly GCA_016648135.1 of Agrypnia vestita. Taxonomy (NCBI): domain Eukaryota; kingdom Metazoa; phylum Arthropoda; class Insecta; order Trichoptera; family Phryganeidae; genus Agrypnia; species Agrypnia vestita. Next base: position 168,306 of record JADDOH010000353.1, on the reverse strand, counting down.
GGGACTCCTCCCGAAACTTTAGTAGTAATTGATAACTCATCGTGTGTGTAGTACAAAGTTAAAATAAAAATAATTTTATATTAAAATATACGAAATTCAAATTCCAAAGAAATAGACGTAAAAAGATAAAATCAGTGGTCGCGGCTTCAAATAATAAAACACAAGTATCTACAAAATACATGTGAAACAATCCTTTCTGCATGTTTAATACAGAACATGGTACAGAAGGGTTTTTCCGCAATCATTAAAAATGTAAGTCTAAGCCGTTTTACACGCCTAGGAAAAACCGCGGGTTACACGGAGTTAACTATTTATAACATATTAATCAAATTTTTTAAATAGAATTAACACCTCGGTTGCAGTACACGTTTACAAGGTTAACCTCCTAATCACCGTATTTTATTTTAGTTATTGCAAGTTAAAAATTAATAATAATACTAAAACTAACCCTGAAAGAATTTTTAGCTAAAAATATTCGGAATTGATATGGTAAAAATCATAATTGACTTTTTCGGTAACAAACTAGACATTTATTTGGGAGTTTCTTTTTATTGTAAAAAAGGCCAAGCATAAACGGATCGAACTCTTTCCCGGCGGAGCAATTACTCGCGCGGGAGGTCCAACTCGCGCTCTGCCTAGCGCCTGCCTGTCTGCACGCCTTTCATAAACACTTCGCGCGGAAACAATATCGCGTAAAGGGATTAGGGAATTACAAAAAAGGATACACGGTTTTAAATCGTTTTGCTTCATTTTATATACATTATTTATGACGTCGGAGAGATGTTACTTATTACTCCAAGAAACGTTTATTCCGAGCTGCTGACAATAAAAGTTAATATGAGGAATGTTGCGGCTGAAAACTGCGCAGTAACCGAGCAACAAGTCGATGGACACATTCTCGCACACAATGCGCGAAAAATCGGTCAAAGAAAATTCTAATACTCGCTCCCATCTGTGAGGATCGTGACCTCTAGGTTGTGATCTGTTTTTGATTATCCTCGACCATTTAGTAGTTTATATAGCCCTTACCATATGACAGCGAATAGCATCTTAGGGCTAACCTGATCTATTGAATTGGAGGACGTGTCTCAGATAGATGGTGGAAATTTATCACGACCCTGCGGGGCAACTGCTCTCGGCAACTGCTTCATTTTCACACTTGCTCTCGATGTATATTTGTGTATTACACATAATTGTAATACACAAATATAAATTGTGTATTGGCACATAAAAGAGGTAATAACAATTATTCACTGAACTTCAGTTTTTCAGTAATAGGATAAATCAGTATCTCCAAACCGTGCTACGTACTGCGGCTCAATCGATAATTGTGATTTTAAGTTTGTTTCTTTTATCTTAAGTCATATAAACCATGATTCGGTATAAAATCCTGCGCTACCTGCATATGTAAGATTGATGAGCTTTTAACCGCGTGAACGTACGAGTGTAAGAATATTTACCAAGTCGAAAACTGCTCCCTACCAAAATATGGGGGGAAGCATTATGCTCGGTAGAAGGATGCAGCTCGAAACTACTTGGACGTGGACGCGAGTAAACGTAAACTACATCGCAGTCTACAGTATGCGCGTATTAATATATTAGTACAGTAGTCTTTCATTAGAACAATGTCACCGTAATCATTCTATAAAGAGGATAACAAAATTATCGACAGTGACATTTTTTTATTTATGTTTATGTTAATGTTAATTTATATAGCGCAATTTTTGCGTAAGAAACGCTTCAAGGGCGCTTTATAGGTGCGACATCCTGAAAAAATGAGTTTTTAGGCTCTTCTTGAAGAGTTCCTGGTTCTCCATAGATCGCAACACCGAAGGCGGCTGATTCCACATAGCTGGGCCCGTTCCGCAAACTTGGTGGCTCCAGGTCTCTTTGGTACTACCAGCCTGCAGAGTGCCTCCGATTTAGCTGACCGCAGTATGAGCCGTCTTCCAGTGATATTGTCTGGGATACAGAGGTCAATCAAATATTGTTGCGCTTTTCTTTAAAGACTTTTGTACACCGCCAGAGAGAGTTTGAAATTTATCCGCTCCGGCAGGCGAAGCCAATGTAGCTGCTTCAGCTTTGAGTATATTCGCGAGAACGTTGATGTTTTAAATATGAGCCGCAGCACTCATCACTGACTGAAGTCTGTCATCCGCATGACAATGTACTTTGAGTCCATGAGCTTCGATGATATTCTCAATCTCTCTGGTGTACATTATGAACTCGTGCCTCTTTATTTTTTAAATATTTTTTTTTAAATAAACAGTTATAAAAAATGTATTCCGAATTATATTTCTAAATATTACTCAAATGTCATATTCTTTCAACCGAGAAATTAATTCAGATTTTACATTATGCATCTTATTTACACGCGTATTTCAATCTTCATTTAGATGAAAACTAGCTGGTTGGCCCGGCTTCGCTCGGGATCATATTTCAGTAAGCATAGAATTGTATGAATATCTCTTTTTTGCTGGTTTTGGCACTTGTGATTGGATTGCCTTGCTGGACCGTCTTCGCTTCGCCAAAATATCAACAGATAGTTTAGCGCACGATCATAACACTCTAGAGAGAACTTTACAAAACTTTCTAGAGCATTCCGAAATCTCATAGAACTTTCTGGAATCTTCCAAAACTTTCCCTTTTCAGAACCTTCTAAAGCATTATAATTCTTTCTGGAACCTCTAGATCCATCTACGCACTCCCCCAATCAGTTTTGAACCTTACAGATCTTTCTGATAGCTTGTAGAACATTCTCTTCCAGAACTTTCTAGAGCATTCTCGAACCCTCTAGAACTTTCCGGAACCTTTTAAACTCGCTGACACACGCTGCAATTCAGTTTGGAACCTTATAGAACTTTCTGAAACTTTCTCAATCCAGAACTTTCTAGAGCGATCTGGAACCTTCCAGACTCACCGATGAACTCAGACACTCGGTTTGGAACCTTATAGAACCTTTTTAAACTTTCTCCTTCCAGAACCTTCTAAAGCATTCGAGAACCTTAATAATGAACGTTCTGAAACCTTCTAGACTCACCGACACACTCCGCCACTCAGTTTGGAACCTTATAGAACGTTTAAGAATCTTCTATAACGTTATCTTTCTAGAATATTTTGAACTTTACCGAACATTCTGGAACCTTCGAGACTCATAGACACACTCCGCCACACTATTTGGAACGTTAGAGAACTTTTGTGAATCTTCTACAGCGTTCTCTTTCCAGAACATTCGAGAACTTTATTGAACGTTTTAGAACCTTCTAGACACACCGACACACTCTGCCACTCTGTTTGGGACCTTTTAAAACCTTATTGAACTTCGCGTTTCCAGAACTTTGGAACTTTCGGAAATCTTCCAGAACTTTCTAGAGCTTTCTCAAACGTTCTGAAACCTTCTGGCCTCACCGAAATACTCCGACATTCAGTTTGGAACTTTTTAGAACCTTCTTGGATTTTCGCTTTCCAGAACCTTCTAAAGCATACGAAAACCTTCATGAACATCCCGGAACCTTCTAAACTCACTGATACACTCCGCCACTCAGTTTGGAACCTTATAGAACTTTAAGGAATCTTCTAGAACGTTCTCCTTCCAGAACTTTATAGAGCTTTATCGTACGTTCTGGAACCTTCTAGACTCACATACACACTCCGCTACCAGAACTTTCTAGAGCTTTATCGAACGTTCTGGAACCATCTAGACACACCGGCGTATTCCGACACACAGTTTGGAACCTTTTAGAATGTTCTTGAACTTTCTCTTTCCAGAAACTTGTAAAGCGTTTGAGACCCTTCATGAACGCTCTGGCCTCACTGAGACATTCTACCACACTGTTTGGAACGAAAGAGAGCATTCTTTAGAAGAATAAAGAATCTTTTACAACGTTCTCCTTCCAGAACTTTCTAGAACTTTATCGAACGTTCTGGAATCTTCTAGTCTCACTGACACACTCCGCACTCAGTTTAGAACCTTAAAGAATTTTTGGGAATATTATAGAATATTCTCCTTTCAGAACTTTCTACAGCTTTATCGAATGCTCTGAAAGCTTTTAGACTCATCGACATATTCCGCCACTCAGTTTGGAACCTTATAGAACTTTATTGAACGTTTTTCTTCCAGAACCTTCTAAAGCATTCGAAAACCATCTTGAAAATTCTGTTCTAGACTCACTGAATCTCTCCGCCACTCAGTATGTGACCTTATAGAACTTTTGGAAATCTTCTAAAATCTTTTTCCTTCCAGAATTTTCTAAAGAATTATCAAACCTTCTAGAACCATCTAGACTAACCGGTACACTCCGCCACTCAGTTTGGAACCTTATATATATAATCTTCTTGAACTTTCTGCTTCCAGAACCTTCTAAAGCATTCGAAAACCTTCATGAACGTTCTGGAACATTCTGGACACACCGACACACTCCGCTACTCAGTTTGGAACCTTATAGAATTTTTAGTAATCTTCTGGAACGTCCTCCTTCCAGAACTTTCTAGAGCTTTATCGAACATTCTGGAACCTTCTAGATTCACAGACACACTCCGCCATACTGTTTGAAACATTATAGAACTTTTGTGAATCTTCTAGAACGTTCTCCATCCGGAACATTCTTGAACTTTATCGAACGGTCTGTAACCTTATAGAGTCACAGACACACTCCGCCACCAGAATTTTCTAACCCTTTATCGAACGTTCTGGAACCTTCTCGACTCACCTTTTAGTTTGGAACCTTATAGAATTTTCGGGAATTTTCTAGAACATTCCCCTTCCAGATCTTTCTGAGCTTTACTGGACATTCTGAAACGTTCGTGACTCATCGGCACATTTTGCCACTTAGTTAGGAAACTTATAGGACTTTCGGGAATTTTCTAGAACGTTCTCCTTCTAGAACTTTCTAGAGCGGATTTTTCCGGAACCTACTAATCTTTTCCGGAAAAGTGGCGTATATAGGACCACATATGTATTTATAGGCATATTCAATTATATCGTGACGCATATCTTTTTGTACTGACTAAAAGACACACTTTTATTGGGCTGCATTCGCATACAAGTAAAAAAAAGTATATAAAGAAAAGTAAAAAAAGTGGTCTGAGTAGTTTGTTGGTTTTGTGGTTAGGACTCTTGCCTCGTGAACCGAAGGTCGCGGGTTTGAAGCTCACTCTAGACCAGCAAATTAGTTCTGTTTTCATAGCCTAAGCGTTTAGCTTAGTTTGAAAATAGTTAGAATATTGATGTGACACGTATTATTATATTCGCTTTTTAATTCCGTTTGTAGCTCCACTGACGTTAGAAGTTGAAAAATGTTAATATTACGTTCCATTTCTTTCTCGTTACCCTTTCAGACCGCGCTGCAGCGCAAAAGCGGAATGAGATTAAATTTGGCCAAAATAATTGAGATCGCCTCTGGCACAAAGGTAGGCGCCCTGTACACGCAGCGCACAGTGCACCGTCTCCCAACTTGTGCTTCGGGAGACTTTACAGCGCAGAATGCAAAACACGTATTAACATGTCAAACGGCGGGCGGGGCGGGCCTGAGGTGGATTATAATATTAACGTGTATTTCATTTTTCGTGGCGACTACGCGACTTAATGATGTCACACCATAAAAAGATCTCTGGAAAACGTAAGTATTTACCCGTCCGAGGCAAGCTTCTAAATCCATCTTTCCAATCAGTTACGCATTATATTATATTTGTTTGAAAATTTTGATTTATTTAATGTATCTTTAATTTTATAAGAATTGCGTGATTTAATTCAATAAAATCGCACTCCGAAACACTGTTCTCATTAGTTATCTAGAAGTACGTATCATTATTACTTAAGAAAACTAACTGCACCTTTGTTAAATTTTTAAAAGTATAAATTTGACGTGTCTGGATAATTATTTATAAATCTATCCCAATAATAGTAATATAAAATTTATAATAAATAATAACGTTTCTCTTAAATCTAATAATGAGACTTGAAAACTAACCTTCGTATGAAAAAAGTAGACTAGAAAATGAAATGCATTCTGTTAAGTATCCAAAAGCTGCGGATAAATTTAGCGAGGCTTCGTGCATATATTTAACAAATTATTACTTTTTTTTTTTTACATTTATGGAATGTTAACCCATACGCCATCTAGTCCCCGCACAATGTAGAGGTATCACGGCACGAACCAAAGAGGTTATAATACATAGAGAAGGACTCCAGCTGGTGACATGAATCTCCAGTGGAGACAATTCCAACCGTCTTTCGAGTCATTATGTCGTGTTGTATCAAAATGGTGACGTGTTCTATGAAAAATTGTCCATCATGCTCTAATAAACTCTCGAAACCATCAAACAATATAGGATTACACCGGTAAGAAGTATTTTTTTTATATTTTAATTTTTCTTTTATTGAAACATACCTACAGATTTTAATAATGCTTTAAGTCCAATTTTTGTTAAATATTTTTTTACAAAAAAATAATAAATAACTGTGTTGTATTATTAGTTCTTCAAACAAATTGAAAAAAATATATAGAAATATGGAAACAAAACTTTTGAAAACGTAGATAAAATATAGAAAAAAGATTGAAAAAAAATAAAATTAGCGCAGAATGCTGTTTTGCTTATACATATATTATGAGTTAACTATTTTTTTTAAATCATTGCAATTAATAAACATTACCTTGTTTCCCAGTTTTCCAAAGGAACCAAATAGAATGAATAGCACTGTGGGAAGCTGCAATCAATAGACCTAATTGGAAAGCCAATATACATAGTCGCATTTGCCCAAAATATTTTAAAGAGGAATATTTCAGTACATTGAAAGATGGAGTAAGACAGCCTCGTAAAAATGCTATTCCAACGAAATTTTTACCTTTGGTAAGAAGTGAATTGAAAATAAATTATTATATTACTGAAATAAATTATAGAATGTATTTCTTGTAATTTAAGGCATTTTACAAATCACTCTTTAAGGGTGGTCTGCCTTATTAATTAATAGAATATTATATAACATAGTAATGTAATTGATTAGAGAAAACTGTGTGCTAGTACTATGCAGTTTTCAATATACGCTTCAATGTATTACAATAAACAACAATATTTTTCATGATCGAATTGACCGGGAAGCGAAATAATGGTTTCTACGTTTATTCCTTTCGAATTTATTCATTGAAAAAAATATTTTTACAGAAATCTTCTTCTTTGCACGTGGTAGAAAATTTCCAAAATATTTATTTTATTTTCATTATTTAGTTATTTTAGTGGTTTATGAGGGATTATGATTACGGGATTTTTAGGTGGTCTACTTGTATATGATAAAAATACATACGCATCACTACTTTTCTTTAGTTATCTGTTGATAATCTTTTACTTTTGAGCTCTTCTGCCTTCATAGATAAAAATACACAGCTTGATATTACAAACACTCCTAGAAAAATAAATTTAAAACTTAATCTTTTTGCAGCTACTAAAACTTCCGAACGTCGCGGACGCATCAAAATATTAATGCGGACCAATAGAAGACTCTTGAAAAGAATAACATAATTTAAAAGGTTATTAAATGATCTAGAAAAAAACCGTTTCATCGATTCAGAGTATTTTACTTTGCTTAATGACTTTGAAGTAAGAACTCAGAACTTGAATAACCCTTCACTGCCCGATTTTTCTTTTCTAAATAAAAAAAATATTTTTCGCACATATTAATTGTTTATTTCTATTTTTATTTAAAATATAATAGAAATCTAAAAGGTTTATGGATAACATTTTTACATGATTCAATATAGGAATATAGTAATTAGTAGTTGGCCGAGTTTTAGCATTTTTGTCACATTTGTTTTGAATTTGTCACTGGTCACTTTTATAAATGTAAAGCCTTTACATTTTAGCATTTTGCACGATTCCATGTATTGCGTGATACCATGATTCACTAGTAGCAACCTACTTCTGACTCCCACTGTAGCAGATCTGATACACATCGAATTATCGAAAAGAATATGTGCAATCAACTTTCGCGTTCTGAAAATTATATCATCACATAGAATAAAGTTAAGTGCACAGCACAGTAATTTTTTTAGTACATGAATCTTAAAAACAGCAGAAATCGTTAATTAAATAACAGCTGTAGGTACTTCACTTTTAAGCGGTCACATATCAACTGACATTTGTTTCAGATTTAGCATGAAAAATACCCTGTGTTGGTCATTTATGGAAGGAAATCACGTGATCCGGTATGTAGACTGTATGATACATTGAGTACAGAGTGAATTGAATTTCTCAAAGAGTTTTTAATGTTTTTATACACATTGTTGGTATGTCTTGATGATCATGTATGTATGATCATCTACGATGAGCAGTGAAGAACTCTATCATCTGGTCCCAAACCTCCTCGATACGGTCCCGGTTTGAGAAAATTCGCCTAAATACTTCCATTATCATTCACCAAAAGCTAACCAATATGTCAAATCATCATTCAACCATTGCACAATTGGTATAATTCTATAAATGGCAAACCTGGACTTACAGAGGAAGCTTTTAAAGCTTTGAAAATGAAATCAAATTCAACTAAAAATTTTGTGTTCTGAAAATGTAATTTAGTATTGGATGAAATGCAAATATGTCAGTTTTGTGAAATAATCGGGAAAAATAAATATGGTAGTGTAGATTTCATCGAATATACGGAAACCTCATCAACAGACGTCGCCACTCAAGTATTAGTTTTCTTGGCAGTTATAATAGAGTGCGCTCTACATAAATAAAGGGTATATATAGAGTAGCTAGTAGCAAAAACATAGTAGTTAACATTATCTTGTTTCTCAATTTTCCAAAGGATCCAAATTAAATAGTACTGTCGGAAACTGCAATCGATAGACCTGTTTGGAAAAAAATTTACAGTGTTGCATTCGGTCAAAACACTTAAAAGAAGAATTTTTCTATACCTATAGAGTATCTCATAAGTAGTAACAAAAACTTAACAGTGAACTATCATTAGAAATTAATATTATAATAAATAAAATAAAAATTATGAAAAATTCAAATCAAATTAAATGATAAAAACTTTGCAAATATTTAAAAATTTTACAATGTTTTTAGTATTTAAGTTAAGTTATATAGAAGTGAACGAATTTCTAATAATTTATTCATGTTACTGTAATGATAGTTCAACAATTTAGGAATAATAAGTCAGAAATGTTGAAAATAAATGCACACTTTGATATTGCATATCTTCATAACTTTGTAAAAATGCTATTCGAACAAAAGTTGACTTGAGCTGTTGGCATAAAGATTTGTACCCCCAGCGCCACACCTCCACGAGTCAACACTTCGAGAGCTTCAGTCGTTACCGTACAAAACCCGTTTACTTCCCCTCTGTGTACTACAGGCCCTTGTACCTCGAGAAGTGAACTTCCGCTAGTCAGTGAGGATCCACATTACCCTGCACTGCTTATTAAATAAAATATTGAAACACTCTTAACTATTAGGAGCTCACTTAGGGAAATAAAACTATTTCGTAAAGCCGATTACGCTCAAATCAATTTCCATTTCTCACAAGTGGATTGGTCCTCATGCCAAATGCAACCGATATAGAAATGGCGATAAATGATTTCTGTCACATCATTAATGATACAATAACCCAACTGGTACTCAGATCGCAATTTAAACCACGTTATTATCCAATATGGTTTTCAAACTCCTTGATTAAACTAACAAAAGAAAAACATAAATTACACCGTAAATGGAAACAGTATAAAAATCCACGTTTTTATTTCGAGTTTTCACTACTTCGTGCCCGACAAAAGAAAGTTCAAAATGATTGCTATATTAAATATTATATAACCAGGATAAAAAATGAGATATCGCGGAATAGCAAGAAATTGTGGACTTATAAATTATTTTTTTTTAAATTTAACGGAATACCACAAACCATGTTCTTTGGCTCAGAAACAGGCGTTGGTGGTAAGCAAATTTGCAACCTTTTCCAAAATTAGTTTCAATCGCCGTTCGAAATACCTAAAGATAACTCTGATAGCACCCAATCTTATTCATATTTTAATGAAAACTTAAATGCACTCATAATTAATCATGACACTGTAGGTAGCGTTTCAGTTAACGAGACGGAAACATTGAATTACCTGCGGCGCCTTGATACTACCAAAAGAGCTGGCAATGACGATGTCGCACCATATTTTGTATCACAATGTGCACCAACACTACCCTTACCCATTAGTATGTTATTCAACAAATCTATAAAGGAAGGTCGCTTTCCGACTAAATTTAAAGAAGCCATAATTGTACCCATCCACAAATCCGGATCGAGGAATAACATTAAGAACTATTGACCAATTTCAATATTATCTGTGTTTTCTAAACTCTTTGAATTAGTTGTGTATAATAACATACACACAACCATACTAATGAACATTCATAATCATCAACATGGATTTCTAAATAAGCGTTCTGTGTTAACTAACATGATAACTTCACTGATTATATCACAACCCATATGGACAAAAGAATTCAAGTCGATGCAATATATACTGATTATTGGAAGGCCTTCGACAATGTTTAAATTTTAATTAAAACTTCTGGGGATTCACGGAGATCTTCTCAGATGGTTTAGTTCTTACCTAGATAAGGGATTACAGTATGTCTGCATCGAGGGTTTTAAGCCAGAATATAAGATTGTCCCCTCGGGTGTTCCACAAGGCTCAAATCTCGGACCCTTGTTGTTTAATATTTATGTTTTGATATTCATAAATGTTTTATAAATTGTAATTTTTTATCATACGCTGATGATATGAAAATTTTTATGGCAGTAAAATCCGAAACCGACTGGCAAAAAATGCAAGAGAATCTCGAGAGACTGTCAGGTTACTGTGAAGCGATTAGGCTGATATTAAATGTCACTAAATATTATAAAATCTCCTTAACCCGCAAAATAAATCGTATTGTATGTAAATATACTATTGGTAATGATATGGTCAGGAATGTGGACGAGATACGGGACTTAGGATTGTTGCTAGACTTTAAAATGAATTTCAACCGGCACATTGATGCGATTGTCGGTAAAGCATTCAAAATGTCCGGCTTCATAATGCGTCTTGGCAAACCATTCAGGCAAATCAGTACATTTAAGAGACTATACACAACCTACATTCGACATCACTTTTAATTTTGTTCGACAATATGGTCACCCACATATAAATTTAACATCCTTAAGCATATTAACAACAAATTTAATTTGAATTTTATCTATTTGGACTCAATAAAATTATATAAATTGGACAAACTAGAAAACGGGCGAACATTGTAAGATCAATCTTTTATTTTCTAAATAATTCATAAGCTTATTGATTCTCCTGAAATCACCAGCTTGCTACCTTTCCACGTCCCATTCCGACCATGTCTGGTAAGACAGAAGAACCTCTTTTTCCTTCCAACTTATCACACCAACATTAGGAAATCCTCTCCCATTCCATATGCTTAGATTATAATTACCTTTAAAATTCAATAGATATTTTTAACACTAAATATGGAGAGTATCGTCATATGGTGAGGCAGATACTAGAAACTCGTCCCCCTCCCTGATCATGTATATAACGAGCGCTTTTGTGTCGTTAAAGATAAATCGGTTAAATGAAACTGCAAAGTTGTTGTATATGTCATTGTCAAATTGAATTATTTATTTATTTATTTAATGTTTATGGAAGACCAACAGCACAAAAAAATAAAAGCATAGAAAACATTAATACAATATAGTTGGCCAATTACAGGTCTCCACGTTTAGACAATCTATGGTTATGTCCTATCTGTGTTATTCTTTAATTGTGGGAGACATTTAATTATTTTTTTTGTATTTTGTCTTACCAAGCGATCGCGTCTCCCTGCTAGATGGCCAAATAAAAATAAATAAAATAATAAAATAACCTCTTTGGCTCAAACACTAGGGTGTATATGTAAGTACCAGGCGCGCCGCCACTGAACAGTCACAAATATTTGTTGTCATTAATAGGTCGAAGCGTGCCAGCTTTTATCGTACGACTTAAGCATGTCTTTATCTGTACATAAGCAGTTAAGGACAAAATACAAGGTTGAATAAAATTTTAAGCTGGAAATATTGTTGACTTAATCCAAACATGGCTGTGGCGAAACAAACATGACAGCGCCGTTAAATGTCGACAATTTAATGAAAATAAAAAGAAACCCATAAAAACCAAGTTTTTATTAAACTCCCTCTCTTTGTAAAATATAACAACAAATAAAGACGAATTAAAACATATAACATAACACTAAACTTACAGTAATTTAATATATTTCTAAAATGTCAGATGTTTTGAGCTTTGATAAGACACTTCATGCTTTGAAGATTAAATTCTAAAAACATTTGTCAGTCACTTTAGATTTTCAACATTCGTAGTGAAGTAGGTACCTATTATGTATAATATACAGACGGAGTAATTCAAATTTAGAAAATATTCCGCGACGTTATCGAGCCGCAGCGCCGTTGCTAATCAAACTTTTCTAATGATTCCGATTTGAAAAAACCAATAAAATTACTAAAAATCCGAAATTGTACTATAATAATTAAATTTTTTTAACGAAAATTTGACAGATCTTCTTGATCGTCGCCACGAGTCTACTTGCCAAGTTTCAGCTCGATTGGATCACGGGAAAAGGGTCAAAAATCGATCCAAAGTTTTTGTTGACGGCAAGCCGGAAAGCAAGCAAGCAAGTAAGCAGACGCCACGAGTAAATATAAAGAGAGGAATAATAAAAAATAGCGCATAATGAATATAAAAAGAACCTATAAAACTCAATGTCTGTCTGTCTGTTCCCTATACAAATCCACACCGTTTGTCCGATTGGATTCAAATTTTGCATACTTATGCTTTAGGACCCGGCGGGTAACATAGGCAAATTTCCCCCTATTTTCTTACCCCTTCCCCTCCCACTGACATATTTTCGATGCAAATCTGTACCGTTTGACCGATCGGACTCAAAATTTGGAACTTATTCTTTAGAACTCGGCGGGGAACATAGGCGATATTTGCCCCTATTATTTTACTCCTTCCCCTCCTCGTGATATATTTTCAATGCAAATCTATACCGTTTGACCGATCGGACTCAAAATTTGGAAAATTATTCTTTAGTACCCGGCGGGTAACAAATTCGACATTTCTTCCCTATTCTTTTAACCCTTCCCCTGCGCTGATATATTTTCGATGCATATCTGTACCATTTGACCGATCTGACTCAGAATTTGGAAACTTATTCTTAAGGTTTCGGCGGGTAACATGTGCGACATTTTCCTCCCTATTATTTTAACCCTTCCCCATCCGATATATTTTTGATGCAAATCTGTACCGTTTGGCTGATTGGACACAAGATTTGGAAACTTATTCTCTAGGATCCGGCGGGTAACATACGCAACATTTCCCCCTTATTATTTTATCCCTTCCCTTCTCTCTGATATATTTTCTGTACCGTTCGACCAATCGGACTCAAATTTTGGAAAACTATTTTTTAGGACTTTGCAGTTAACATTGGTGACATTTCCCCCCTATTGTATTACCCTTTCCCCTCTCTATAATATATTTTCGATGCAAATCTATACCGTTTGAATCGAACCCTTGTTTACCCTCACCAATTTATTTTAAACTTAATCCTAAACCCGTGCAACGCCGGGTATGAACAGCTAGTGTTCTATAAATTTGGAGCTGGGTGGCGTTAGAATTTTCAGAAAATTTGTTACCTAGAAGTGTTACATTATGAACATTATATAAATGAATTAATTTAAATGTTAAATCGTCCAAAAGGCAACATTTTCTGAACAGGATGAAGACACGTAGCTGAGTAGCGGCGTCTCACGCGTCACTGAAACTGCTGCTAGCTAATAACATTAGCCGGTCGTGATGCCGGCGATCATTACTTGTCAACAAGCTGACGTCACGGACGCGGGGAATCTTTCAAGGGTTAATTGATCAGGTTAATCGATCAGCCTTCCGCAGTGAGGAAATAGAAAATTGCCTGTTTCATCGTACAGAGTTATACGTCATCAAGTCAGGATAACAGATTGACTCATTTATATTTAACTAGCTGTAATCTGTTAAAAATGACGGTACTTTTAGATGCCGATTCCTAAAGAATAAGTATTCACATATTTATAGCCGACACCCGTGAAATATTTGAACACCTTTTTTATATTTCCCCTGCAGTTAATGGCACCTATTTTAAACTCTGGCGTTTGTGGCGACTGTGCGTGCGTAAAACTAATACGACAACATAATTAAATAATTAATATTATAAAAAAAATAGATATCGAAATAAATAAATATCGGACACCAACTGAAACTGCATACCGTATAACACAACAATTAAACATCGAAAGCATTACAAAAATCGAAATACTTAAAATCATTCACAGATTAGCCATTGGCGAAATACAAGACGAAGACATAAAATTACACAAAATACATGAAAAACATCAACACAACACTAGAATGGCTCAAAACTATCACATAACACACGCCAAAAAAAACAGGACAATCCCGACTAATTTGCAACGGACTAAAACTATACAATGACCTGCCACAAGTCAGACAGACCAAACAACTGACCACTGACAAATTCAAGACAGATGTGATAAAAATATTAAAACTCAGCCAACTATAAAAAAATGACTTTATATCTAAATTATATTATTATTATTTCTTATATTGAATCATGTAAAAATGTTACCCATAAACCTCTTAGGTTTCCATTACATTTTAAATAAAAATAAAAATAAATGAGAAAAAAAACTCGGTACCGGGAATAGACTCCGAGTCCCCTGGGTGGGAGCCGGATATACTACCACTACACTACGCAGGAGATGCAATCGACTAGAGAGAAACGGTTTATAAGCACTTAGTGTACCTAAAGAAAAAATATTTTAGAAAATATATTGTTCGCTGTATAATTTTTTTTTGGGTACAAATGGTTCGCGTCTTTGTGAAGTTCTATACGTAGTATATTTTTTAAGGATCCCGTACATACCATGATGGCAACTTCAGTAGGTTTCCAGGTTTGCGTTTGCTCGCCCGGGGTTCAAGCCCCATTCTGACCGTTTAATTTCGTTTTTTAACCGTAAATTAGAAGGAAATCAAGGACGTTACACAAAGTTACGGGACAGACGAACGGACAACGAAATTATTATAATTGGGATTTTATGTTGACTTCAAAGGATGTAAACTCACTTAAGGCATAAAATAAAACTTACGCTTGTCCATGCGTTATCGAACATTTCTTTAGATTAATTTGTAGGCAAAATACAACATGTTTTCAATTATACATCGACTCAAAATTTCGATGTGCTATTGCGCTTTTTATATCCCAGATTGTTAATAATGTACATAATAGAAATGTTATATGGTATTATTTTTCCCAATATTGTTTGTAGCTTGCTTGTAATATTTAGTGAAAATAATGTTGAATGGAATCATCTTTATACATACATAGACTTTTATAAAGCAGATAATATATTTGTGCGAAGCAGCAAAAACGGTGCACTCTAGTGTCGTGATATTTGCACTACTTTTTTCTGTCTGGAGTTTCCTTATCAGTACAACTATTTTCAATTCACAATGTCATTTCCATCATCAGCTATGGAGCTCGTAAATCTCCATTTGACTGTCTTAAAATAAAACCCTACATTGTGCGGTATTCTTAAATTTCAATAAGAAAAAATTATTTTTCAATAACACGCGGAGAAAATCTATTTCAGTTTTCTTTTTTGATCTTTTATCAATTAGTTTTCAGCATTTTTCACAACAATTCAAATCTTGAAGGAGGGTAACATCTTAGATTTTGTTGCATTTGCACTACAGTGAATTTATTTTGTTGAAATTTTACCATTTATATATCCAAATAATGAAAACAACTGTTATAATATACTATATCGATTATTTATATAAAGGATCGAATAAAAAGTGAAACATTTCAAATAAAATATGTTGAATTTATATCATATCGCATCATGATCTACACATAATCGTCCGTTAAACGACGATCATGTTTAGATCGTTACAAGGCAGACCGTTTTAATGGTATCACATACTCAATCCTTAAACAATTAAATGAATTACGTTCGATAAAAGACAAATAAATTAATAACTATATATTATAATAACTATCAACGCTGGTTAAAGTAAAGTATTTTTTTAACGTTCACATCAATTTTTTTTCGTTCTATTAAAAAATCTTAAAACCATCGTGACTTCGATGATTCACAATCGTGTAAATTTAACCGGTCCAAGGCTTTTCTGCACAAGACTCTTTGACATGACATAATAGTTTCCTCAAAAATACAGAAGCTGTAATCTCTTCAAACTGCTATGTTCCAGTATTCGATAGGGGTCTTATTATTCAAAATTCCAGGGAAAAGCACCCAGAGAAATTGTCTACTTAGCCCTACGTGATAAAATTGTGATAAAACGCCACACGCTGTTTGGAGTCTCGGTGTTCATTTCCATAAGACTTCCTTAACACTTTTAGTAAGTTAGTTTTGTTCCTATTGCAATAGGAGAAATGAGCATAAAATAATTTTTAAGTCAACTAAATTGTCTACTAATGAGAAAATTAGTTACCTTTATATATTTCTTATAGCAATGATGCAAAAAAATTCTAAACACAAATTATTACAAATGGCCCCGGTCTACGCTAATACGTGTGTAGGTGATGTAGATTTGCCACATGAGTCTTATAGCCCAGGCAATGAAGGTTTTTTGTCGGAACAAATTAGAGACAAGCTGAATTTTTGCCAGTTGTTAGAACCTAATTAGAGGAGTATTTCCTCAAAAGTCCCCGCCCCTCCCCCTTGTGCTCTCTTCCCCACCCCCCCTTAAACATAAAATTCCAAGTTTTTTAGTTTGTGCTCATATCTCCGTTATTATTTAAAATATACATATATTTTTTTAACATTTTATTCCTTAATATCTATTCTTTAAAAAAGATTTTTTTAAATTTTTCTGTAAACATAATACTTTCATGAGAATTTACTAAAACACTTGAAATTTTTACTAAAATAATTTAGTTATGGCCCATATTCTCTTATTATTAAAGCAAAATAAATATTTTTCTTACTTTTTTATTCCTTAACATCTATTCTTTAAAAAAACTTATTTAACATTTTTCTGTAAACATAATATTTTCATGACAATTCATTAAAATACTTCAAATTGTCATTAACAATAAATTTCAAGCTTTTTAGTTATGGCCCATATTCTGTTATTATTTAAGTAAAAAATTATATATTTTACCTTTTAATTCCTTAACATCTTTATTTTAAATTATTTTCATGAGAATTCATTAGTTAAAATTTATTTAAAATAATTTTAATCCTTAGAATATCAGCCAAATAAAACAAGCTTGACCTTTTTTCTAGACTTACTATTTTATTCGTAATTACCTGAATTATTTGGTTTTTTAATTTTTATGTTTAGAAAAACGTAAAAGTAGATCGAAACAATTTTTAAGCATTTCAGCAGTATTCATGTAACTAGTATTCGAACGTGAACAATAATACCTAAGTGCGCAGCTAAGTCTCCCCTCCCCTCCCTACACCTCTACACCTCTAATCACTGTATAATAGCTGTAAGGCCTAGATCCTTTTTTTCGGCCCTACACATTGGATTAACACTTACACTTCGTCTTTTGTATGGGTCCAGACATTTAATCAACACGCTTTCTTCAATGGGTGTCTGTGCGTCCTATTATGAAGCATCAACATATTATAATAATGCATTGATAAGTACAGGATCGCCAAAAATAAATGAAGGTGCCTTTCTCCAACATGTTTTTGACAACGCTGATTCGAACATTGAATGGCCTAAACACTTTTACGCACTATAGGTGGAATGCAATGTATTGTACAGCAAACAAAGTAGAAACTGAAGTGAAGATTAAAAAGCAACACTCTGGATCATTTAAAGCCCCTGAGAGTATAAGGATACGAGCGTACACAAAGAAAAATGTACTTAGGGGATTGAAGAATATTAATGTCAAAAATTACAGCGAAATGAAAGCTGCCATGAATATTTCCAATTCCATAATAACAACTTCATTCCCTTTAAACTACATTTGGCTTTCTGGGTCACTTGTTTTTGAAGGCGTCCGAGATTGTAGCTTCTGCAGAAATTGATAGCGAAATCGCTAAGATAATTGTAAGGCTAGGGGATTTTTACCTCCTTATTTCGTTTATGGGCTCTGTAGGATATATCATGGAAGAAAGTGGACTTGAAAGTTTGTGGGCTATAGTGTATGGTCAGAATATACTTACAGACACTTACCTCATGCGAAATCAACCCATTTATATGTACAAACAATTATGGAAATCAATTACAACTGACAGAAAGAGAGCTAGAGCTGTTTACAATAAAATGATTATTTATAGTGGGACTTAGTGGCAAATTTTGGTCAATATGAGTACTGAGCAATGCCTTATGCGCCAAATGAAATCTGTCGGAGGTTTGACGCATGGTAGAGGCATCACAGAAAGTACACTTTCTAAATGGATACATGGAACCCCTTATTTTGTAAAGGTACATGAAGCCTCGAAAGACTTTTTGGGAAGTTCCATTACATTCAATGAACAACATGTAGAAGTTAGGGATTCGAGGAAGAAACGAGACTAGTTAGATATACAAAAGTTTATTTCATGATTTCAAGAACAAAATGCATTTACAAAGGAATCGGGAGAACATCTATCTTTGTCATCTGGTTGTGTATCATAAAATGCGCGGAAAAAAACTTCTTTGAGTTGCAGTTACACAGAAAAAACAAAGTGAAAACTCAGGCCAAGCCAAGGATGATGAAGGTTATAGTCAATCCTCTACAGCTTTTCAACAGAATTTTATGCATTTGCCATAGTTCGATGAAACTAAAAGCTATCATACGAGTTGCTTTTCATGATGCAGAATTTTCACTAGACGGGAATTTTTAATTCATAATGTGAGCTGGCCAAACGATTCAACTTACGGAGGAGTTGTAAATGTGCTTTAAATGATCCAGAGCATTGCTTTTTAATCTTCCCTTCACTTTCTACTTTGGTAGCTGGTGCAATACATTGCATTCCACCTACAGTGTGAAAAGTGTTTAGGCCATCAATGTTTGAATGTTGACATCAGCGTTGTCAAAAACATGTTGGAGAAGGGCACCTTTATTTACTTATCAATGTATTATTACAATATGTTGATGCGTCATAATAGGACGCACAGACACTCATTGAAGAAAGCATGTTGATTAAATGTCTGGACCCATACAAAAGACGAAGTGCAAGTGTTAATCCAATGTGTAGGGCCGAAAAAAAGGATCTAGGTCTTACAGCTATTATACAGTGATTAGAGGTGTAGAGGTGTAGGGAGGGGAGGGGAGACATAGCTTCGCACTTATTAATGTTCACGTAATCTACGTGTGATTCTGAATACTCACCCTCGAATACTAGTTATATGAATACTGCTGAAATGCTTAAAAATTGTTTCGATCTACTTTTATCGAATAATGCATAACTAATGAGTTAAGATTACGTTTTTCTAAACATAAAAATTAAAAAACCAAATAATTCATGAAATTACGAATAAAACATTAAGTCTAGAAAAAATGTCAAGCTTGTTTTATTTGGCTGATATTATAAGGATTAAAACTTGACCTCGTTTTAGAGATTTGAATAAGAGATAACGAAAATATGAGCGGTAATTCAAAAACCAGAATTTTTGTTATTGAAAATATTAACTATTTTAACTCAATTTTAACTAATGAATTCTCATGAAAACCATTTAAAATAAAGATGTTTAGGAATAAAAAGGTAAAAAAATATGAATTTTTTGCTTAAATAATAACAAAATATGGGCCATAACTAAAAAGCTTGAAATTTTTTGGTAATATCAATTTTAAGTATTTTAGTGAATTGTCATGAAAATATTATGTTTACAGAAAAATGTTAAATAAGCTTTTTTAAAGAATAAATGTTAAGGAATAAAAAGGTAAAAAAAAAATGTATATTTTAAATAATGACGGAGATATGAGCAAAAACTCAAAAACATGGAATTTTATGTTTAAGGGGGGGTGGGGAAGAGAGCACAAGGGGGAGGGGCGGGGACTTTTGAGGAAATACTCCTCTAATTAGGTTCTAACAACTGGCAAAAATTCAGCTTGTCTCTAATTTGTTCCGACATGAGCTCATTTTTGGCCTTCATTGCCTGGGCTATTAAACATAATTATATAATATGCATAACTACTTATAATATATTTAGAATTAAATAAAAGTAATGAATTTTGGACAATTTTATTATTAATTTACGCTTATGTATAAATTACATAATACATTCAAATGATGAATATTTATTCAATTTTCATTCCATAAAACACGAACACGAAAACACGATTAGTTAGGACTACGCCGAGCAAAATAAGCCAAAACGGCAGTCACGGTTAAGTTGATATAATGGAAAATATTTATACAATAAGTATACAAAATATACATTTATACACAAAGAACGTGTTTACAATTAGTCCGTGGCAAAAATTAAAAACTATTTATAGATTATTTAATAACACTCTGTTAAGATGGGTAAAAACCTAAAAAAGTAACCCATAAGAACCAAGTTTGTATTATACTTCCTCTCTTTGTAAAATAAAACAACAATTAAAGAAGAATTAAAACATATAACATAACACTAAACTTACAGTAATTTAATATATTTCTAAAATCTCAGATGTTTTGAGCTTTGATAAGACACTTCATGCTTTGAATATTGAATTCTAAAAACATTTGTCAGTCAATTTAGATTTTCGACATTCGTAGTGAAGTAGGTACCCATTATGTATACAGATGGAGTAATTCACATTTAGAAAACATTCCGCGACGTTATCGGTCCGCCGTTGCTAATCAAACTTTTCCAATGATTCCAATTTGAAAAAACCAATAAAATTTCTAAAAATCCGATATTATACTATAATTATTAATTTTTTAACGAAAATTTGATAGATCTTCTTGATCGTCGCCACGAGTCTACTTGCCAAGTTTCAGCTCGATTGGATCACGGGAAAAGTTTTTTTTTGACGGCAAGCCGGCAAGCAAGCAAGCAAGCGATAACGTTAATGAATGCTGTGAAATGTTCAAAAGTAAGTTAACAAATTACATTATTAACTCGATAAAATGTATCCCTTCTGGAAACTCTGCAAAATTTCGTAAACTCAAACCATGGATGATAACACATGGACTAGTTATATCCATAAGACAATGCAAAGAACGACTTTACAAAGAAATGAAAAAAAATCCTCTTGACAAAAAACTAAGTAAGCATTTCAAATCATTTAAAAATAAACTAGCTTATCTTATAAGACACCAAAGAAAAATATTACAAACTCAAACTAGATGATTCTGAAAATGATAGTAAAAAAGATTGGAACATAATAAATGAAATATTGGAAAATAAAATTGCATAAAAACAATAAAACGTAATAATAATTTAATAAATTATTTGGAGGAACTTATAATAGGAGCAAACGCATTCAAAGATTACTTCACAAATGTTGTTAGAAACTTAGCTGAATAAATAACAGACACAAATAACCGCGCTGAAATAACTCGGAATGTAGACAATAAATTTGATTTTTTTGAACCAACTGATCGGTCTGAAGAAATCGAACAAATTATATCTAAAATGCGAGGCGGCTCTGCTCCAGGTTTTAACGATCTTACCGTCAAAACACTGAAAATTATAAAAAAACATATTTGTATATCAATGTCACATATCATAAATACAAGCCTCAAGACTGGAGTAATCCCGAACACGTACAAAAAAGCCATAATTACTCCAATATTCAAATCGGGTAGCCCGGAAGACATCTCTAACTATAGGCCCATCTCACTAATATCTAATATATCAAATATTTTCGAAAAAATTGTAAAGAAAAGACTAACTTCATTTATAAAAAGAAATTCTACAATAAATAAGAATCAATTTGGATTCACAGAGGGAATTAGTACACAAGACGCTATCGCAAAAATTTCGACAATTGTACAGAGTAATCTGGATAAATCGAACAAATGCATAGGAATTTTTATTGACCTAAAGAAAGCATTTGATAGCATTTCTCATGAAAAACTTGTGGTAAAATTAAAAAAAAACGGGGTAGATCTCTTAGCTCTTAATTGGATTAAAAGCTACCTAACAGATAAACCTCAAATAGTAAAATTAAATGATACCTTAAGCACGTCACTAACAAGTCATTTCGGAATCCCCCAAGGCACGGTCCTCGGGTCATTACTATTTTATTTTATTTAAAAGGTAATGGAAACCTAAGAGGTTTATGGGTAACATTTTTTCATGATTCAATCTGAGAAAATATAATAATATAATTTAGATACAAAGTCATATTTTTATAGTTGGCCGAGTTTTAATATTTTTGTCACATCTGTTTTGAATTTGTCAGTGGTCAGTTGTTTGGTCTGTTGTGGCAGGTCATTCATTGTATAGTTTTAGTCCGTTGCAAATTAGTCGGGATTGTCCTGTTTTTGTTTTGGCGTGTGTTGTGTGATAGCTTTGGGCCATTCTAGTGTTGTGTTGGTGTTTTTCGTGTATTTTGTCTAATTTTATGTATTCGTCTTGTATTTCGCCAATTGCTAGTCTGTGAATGATTTTAAGTGTTTCGATTTTTGTAATGCTTTCGATGTTTAATTGTTGTGTTATACGTTATACGGTATGCAGTTTCAGTTGGTGTCCGGTATTTCAGATCATAGACCATTTTTAATATTTTGTTTTGCTGTCGTTGGAGTCTCTTTAGGTGAGTTTTGTTTCCGGTTCCCTAGAAGGGTATCAAATATCCTATTCTACTCTTGACGTATGCCTGGTACATCAGAATTTTTACGGTCTTTGGTGTGATTTCGTGTATTTTGTGGAATAGGCTGGTCAATTTTGTCAGTGAGTCAGTTACTTTGTCTATTTGAAAGGTCCATTTGAGATGTCTGTCTATGTTGAGTCCTAAGTATTTAGTATTTTCTAGGAAGTGTTTCATTATGTATTTTTATGTCCGTTTTATGCGTTTTCCGTTTGGCCTCAAAGTTAATGTAGTTACATTTTTGGGCATTTAAGGTTAGTATATTTCTTTTTATCCATTCAGTTAATATGTCTATGACTTCGTTGATTTGTTTTGTGGTTTCTATGTCATTATTATATGTAAATGACATCTTTCAACAAAATATTAATGGTCAACTAATATCTTATGCAGATGATACTGTACTGATAACAAACGGCCCAACATGGGAACATAAAGATATAAAAGGGATAAATAAAGATATCAATACTCTAAAATCATGGTTTTACAGCGACCTACTGACACTCAACGCCAAAAAAACTACATATATCTTATTTTCTCTACAAAAAATACCTGTACATAACAACAAAATTATAATCCATGAGCAAAAATGTAATATGAACTGTAAACTACCAACAATAATAATTGTACATTAATCAACTCCACCTCCGAAACAAAATACCTTGGTGTGATCATTGATCAACACCTCAAGTGAAATAGACACATCATTGAACTAGTAAAAAGAATAAGGAAATGGAAAAGAGGTTGTTATAAGAAAAATATCACAAAGGATTATTATTAAAGTAATACTGAAAAAAAATCTACGTTTCCAACAAAAGATCTCTTTGAATTGTTTCCAGTACCAAACGTAGATGATATTTTCAAGCAAGTTTCCATTTTAAAAATATGTAAAGAAAAAACCTTACAGAAAACCAGGAATATTTCAAACTTATGAGAAATGGAAACCAATTTATAATACCTAAATGTAAAACAACCCAAATGCAGCATCACTATGTTTATAAAGCCATTAATTACTATAATAACTTACCTATCGAGATACGATGCATCAGTAACCTCTCAGAGCAAATCAAAAAAATTAAAAATTTCCTAAAATCAAACTTAAATTCAGAAATCACTTAAACCTATAGCTTTTTTCAAAATAACTCCAATACTTTCATTATCAATTTACCTTCTTTACTGTATTAATAAATAACTCGTATATACTATGTAACTATAAATAATAATAAGGAATAAGAACTGCGTCTCCCTCATCACACTCAAGAGCTTCTCTTTACTGATGAGGTCTACATGACTACCAAGTATTTAAAAAAAATGTTTAATCTGATATGTATATATATGAACTGTATTTGTACCATAAATTAAATAATTAATATATATATATATATATATTTATATGTTTATAGCGTAAAATTTGTAGCTGTACTCAATTAATAATTTTTAAAAACAAGACGCTCTGTATAAATTAAACTATGCCCAAATTTAAAATACGTTAATAGAAAATTGAAATTAAATAATAACCGAAAAAATCTAACTGAATAAATATAACCCGTTATCCAAAATAAACTTAATTTCAATGTTGTTCTTATCGTCTGACAATAATTGATTTCATTGAAATTTAATGAAAATTTCATTGAAATTGAATTTCAATATATTGTATAGTGTAGGCCCTTCCCGATGAAGAAACAATATCGAAAGACGTTGACGTTTAAATAATAATTGATTTCGCAAAGTTCGCTATTATTTAAATAAATATTTTTATATAGGTAGATAATATGTAATGAAATATTATCAATTCACGAATATTGGAAAATTTTAAGCATGACACGAAATATCGATAAAAAACAATTCTTCACTATTTTTACTCCCTTTCTTTTAACTCGTAGCGTCTGCTTGTCGTCTTGTTTGCTTGTCTGACGAAAAAACTTTGGATCGATTTCTAACCCTTTTGCCGTGATCCAATCGACCTGAAACTTTGCAAGCAGACTCGTGGCGACGATCAAGAAGATCTATCAAATTTTCGTTAAAAAAAAAAATTAATTTTTGAATTTTTCAAAATTTGAATGGTTTTTTCTTACAAATTATTAAGTTGTATGAAAATATTTCAACGCGCCTGGTAAACGCGAAACCTGATTATAGTATAATTTTGAATTTTTGGAAATTTTTTATTACTCCCTTTCGTAGCGTCGCCCAACCGAAGCCCAAGGTGTAGGTTAAGCGCCAAACCAGTTTCCACTAGTAAATGAGAAAGGGAGTATAATAAAAACTTGTTTTTTATAGGTTACTTTTTTACTCCCTTTCTTTTAACTCGTAGCGTCTGCTTGTCTACTTGTCGTCTTGTCTGCTTATCTGACGAAAATACTTTGGATCGATTTTTAACCCCTTTCCCGTGATCCAATCGAGCTGAAACTTTACAAGCAGACTCGTGGCGACGATCAAGAAGGTCTATCAAATTTTCGTTAAAAAATTAATAATTATAATATAATTTCGGATTTTTAGAAATTTTATTGTTTTTTTTCAAATTGGAATCATTAGAAAAGTTTGATTAGCAACGACGCGGCGGCCCGATAATGTCGCGGAATATTTTCTAAATTTGAATTACTCCGTCGGTATAATAGGTACATCACTACGAATTTCGAAAATTTACAAAACAATTGGTTCACAGATGACAGCAAAATTGGGTTTTTTGGGAAAAAATCCAAAAATAATTTATTTCTTTTAGATTTTTGCTTAGTTTTGAAGAATTCTACATTACTCAAATCTGATTCTGACTAAATCATTCGACGCTGGAAATTCATGAGGTACGATATTGATGGTAATTGAATCTATCAAAATCTTGACATCTCAAAACATCTGACATTTTAGAAATATATTAAATTTCTGTAAGTTTAATAAAAATTTGTTTTTTATAGGTTACTTTTTTACTCCCTTTCTTTTAACTCGTAGCGTCTGCTTGTCTACTTGTCGTCTCGTCTGCTTATCTGACGAAAATACTTTGGATCGATTTTTGACCCTTTTCCCATCGTGATCCAATCGAGCTGAAACTTGGCAAGTAGACTCGTGGCGATGATCAAGAAGATCTATCAAATTTTCGTTACAAAAAATTAATAAATCTTTGGATTTTTCAAATTTTTAATGAAATCAAATTTCATATTGAAAATTTTGAATACAACTTATTAAGTTGTATGAAAATATTTCAACGCGTCTGGTAGACACGGAACCTGATTATAGTATAATTTTGGATTTTTGGAAATTTTTTATTACTCCTTTTCGTAGCGTCGCTCGACCGAAGCCCAACGCGTAGGTTAAGCGCCAAACCAGTTTCCACTAGTAAATGAGAAAGGGAGTATAATAAAAACTTGGTTTCTATGGGTTACTTTTTTGTTTAAATGAAATTGTAGTCAATATTGATATTTAGTTAAATGCCACGAACAAATATCATGTTCATATTTAATTTTGCCTCCGTGATGTGGGAATATTAAGAAAAATATTTAAAATAAAACGAAGTATTGATTTAACAATACTCTTAACATACAATATTATTAATATTACCAAAAAGAAATTTTGTTTGGTACCTCTAATGATTTACAAACATATAATTATTGATAAAGTAATAAGGAAATACGTTCATGCGTTTCAATTTAAGACAACACATTAGTAGATTAGTTTCCATTATAACGGCGCTAAATGAATTACATAGGATAGATATGGAAATATTAATTTGCGTATTACATAGAAAAGATAAATATCACATGATTTGTAATTCAATTCAAAGTTATACTCCGTGCTCTCATTTATTGTCTCACAGGGCAGGCAAAGCGGACAAATGCTTAACATTCCTAAATGAAAACATGTAATCGCTGTGCGAGTATGTAAAACCGGGTATCTATGTATGTAAATCTTCTCAAACACTAGCACACTAAAGCGACGTACAACAAACATAATATATGGTCGTACAATGAGGTATTAGGCCGTTACCTAAGAAACTGCCGTTTTAAAAAACTATTTTTTATGGAAAGTATACATTTAATTAATTATTACTGTCAATTCTGGCATTTTAATGGTAGTTTATTAATGCTTTTGCTAAAGAAATCCTGGGGACGAGAATCGATGAATTCTATAAATGCGTTTTTCACCGCCCCAGCGCAGTTTGTTTTTCCCCTGTAAAATGATATCAAAATTCTGAAAAAAATTAAAATCAGTCGGTCCAAGGTCTGGCGAGTATGGTGGGTGACGAAGTGTTTCCAGTCGAAGCTCGTGTAATTTTAAAACGATCCTTTGTGCAGTGTGGGACGAGTGCTGTCGTGAAAAATTAGTCGACTAAAGCAATTGACTAGACTTGGTTGTTTGGTAGCGAGCTTGTGCATTACCCATACCTCTGCAATAATTTTCAGGTCGCAAGCAGTTTCTGTTGACTTAATTTTCTTTTGGTACATTGGTCCAGCATTGCGACAAACGTTTTCTGTTATCATACAAGATCCATTTTTCATCACGAGTGACAATCCGATTTAGAATTCCCTCATTTGCCGACTCAACAAATTAAGGAAAGTCTCGAACTCGAGTTAGCTTTTGTCCTTGACATGGTTTGAGATGAATCCGTTTTCACTATAGCTTCCAATTTGTCATTATCGGCTGTAGTCTCCGATCGTCTTTGGGGCTCACTGAAAGCGATCAAACCAAAAACGCATTATGCGTTCGTAAGGACCTAATATTATTGTTGTTGGGTTTGTTCCTCTTAGGGGTGTTTTTTTTGATCAGTGGTAAAAGTAAAATAATTGAGTAAAAGACGTTGATTTTTTTCACGAAAACGGATTGTTTGATTGTGAAAAACGCAAAACTGAGCTATTACCATTAACACCGATCAAATAACCGGCCGCCCTTAGTGCGCCGCAAGTGCCCGTGTATATGTGGCGTATAGACGCAAAAGCGCCACTATCCACATAGATCCTATATGGATAGTGGCGCTTTTGCATCTAGACGCCACACTCGTAAATAAGATGCAATATGACGATCTATGCCTCCACACTAGCAACTGAGAAAGAACATCGGAAGACAATTAAACCAATAAACAATGAAATTGTGTTTAAAAAAATAACGTCATTTAGAATAAATAAATGCCCATTGTTGAGTACTTTAATAAACAAATAAAAAATTACCTTCTGTAATTTTGATTCATTTTTGATTAACACGCGAGATATTTGATTATTCTGGTGCGTATTTTACAAACAACATATTACGAACACAAGTATTTTCATTTTTTATATAAACTTTGTCTCATTTTGTTCATGGGGATTTGAATTATGCGTCATTTTCGAACAATATAACATAAAATTGTTTATTTGACAATTATCATCTAGAGGTCCGGAAAATTCATCATTCAGCATTTCAAAGCGAAGGAACGTATATCAAAAACCTCTTACGAAAATTCGCGTTCTGTTGTAAATACAATTCGCAAACATCGCGTTATTTTTAGATGTAACCGTCTGCAAAGTTACAGAGCATTTAACCTCATCAGTAAATTTGAGGCATATTTTTTGGTCCTTGATGAAAATACGCAATTTTCTGAAAATTAGTTTAAGCTAAAATATTACAAAAACTGGTGAAAGTGTCGCAAAAATTCTACAATTCACCATCTTAGCAGAAATTAAGCATTCCCAAACGCTCCATGCAACGAAATTAAAGCAAATATTTTGATCTACACGCTTACAAAATACAGTTAACTCAAAAAAAAGCCTGTAAACCACTGGCATAGCCATTTGCGTTCCAATTGGATTCCAAAGCATACTGTAGGTGAAAATGATCTTCAGCGACAAAGCTTCCTACATGTATATTAAAATATCATTAGCGAATGTGTCACTAAGTAAGTAAGAAAGTGAAAAACCTTAAAAAAACTAAGAAGAGCAACAATAACTTCATTGGGCGTTCATTTTTGAAAACACCAAACGTTAAAAATGGTTTACCTCGCGCTTTCTTCTATATATATATATATTGTGACGAAATAAATCATGGTCGTCACGCTCCTTCGCGGAACACTCAATAAAATAATTATTTCTCAATTACAGCGCGAAAAATTATCGATAAAATCATGCGAATACACGTAGGTACTGCGCGCGCATTTCGGAACCGGGATCATTTACGAGCTTTAGCGGCCGCTGCCGCACAATTGGTCAAAGCGAAACAAGATGGCATCATTCGGGTTTTGCCAGACATAGTGTCAACATGTAAGACCTTCGCACCCTTAAATTGTTAAATTGTAGATGGTAATAATTAAATTTTATATCAGGGTTCCTACGACGGGTTCGCGATGTGACCCCGTCTCTGGATGTCGAGCGTGCGGCCTGATGAGACGAGGTCCGGCACGAGGGTCTACATGGCGGCGTTAGAACGAGCATCCATCGACCCACTGGATGTCGGTCTTACCCTGAACTGGAGGAAGACACCCTGGCGTGATGCAGGTGGCGAGCGTCTCCTGAACGGTGCAGTTCGCACACAGAAGAAATTGGTATTCTCTGATCTCAATCTCATTTCAAGTACATTTCACTCCGTTCAGCCTAGCGAGACGTCGCGGCACAACGTAGAGTTTTATGAAGCGCAGAGGTTTGGAAGTAATATGCAGCATCAGTGATTATTCATCGATAAGGACATTTCGAGCATCATGTCGATGCGTTATTGTACGTTGTTAATTGTGTCTGATGAAATTTAAATGTAAATTTTAACCTTATGATTTCCCGATTCACAACATTTGCGCTGGCGCCACCGCCTGTAGAATCCTAAAAATATAGTTTAAACTGCCTTCTTCTTTGTGTTGCTCGGCCGTCAGCGACAATGTCGCGGAACGGTCAATTTATTTTAATTAGAAATAGTGATATGAATAAAAAGAATTTGGCAATATCTTTGAATTTGCCCGTTGTTGCCTTTTTGTGGCGTAGCTAATTGTTAGTACTAGATTGAATAAATTTTATGTTGACTGCTCAATATGTGTTGTTTTGTGAACCGATCTTTGTTAATCTGTTGCAAATTGTAACTTGTTAATGTAAGAGACACCCGGTGCGGCTCGAGGATTCAACGTGCACATCACTGAGAAGACTCTGAGATTGAAATCAAGGAGTAAGGTTTGTCCCATTCTTCTCCGACTGTACTAGTTGGTGGTGACGAGGGGGTCAGGTCATTAGGATCTGAACTTCACATCATAATAGATACATATGTATAATATATATTTATTATATATAATATATATATTATATATATATTATATATATATATATATTGTTACGTAGTAAAATTCAGTGAAATACGCGCCATAAAAATAATTGTATTGCGAGGTAGGTACTTAAGCTATCGCTCGCGTGATGGACGGCAGCACTGCCCGTGCCCAGGTGAAGCCGTAATCTATGCTTGCGACGCGTCATTATCTAAGCTTTTAAAAGTGACAGCAGACGTCTTGCGAAGGCATTTTTATTTCATTCTTCAAAATTTGATCATTGAAAGGGTCCGGTTTGCGTAATGTGATCATTGAAGATTGTTTGGCGTACCGGTAAGCGCAGAGATTACACGTATGGCTAGGATTCTAACCTTTAAGTCAAATTTTATATAAACTTGTTTGTTCACAGGACCTCTATTCTTGCCACGCATGATGGAAGACCATGCTTGATAAAATTAGCCGTGCGTAGGACAATGCTAATTTATACGCTACCCATGTAGGGCGCGTACAATCTCTTTTACTATGTTAATGGATCCATCACAATAAAAACTATTATCTCTGAGATACATTGAGGTCGCAGGGTATCAATCACTGATTTCAAATCAAGGCTGATGTTCGATAGATGCACCCAAGTACGATTCACGCCAACGGTTATCTCTAACTATCCTTTCTAAACTCTGATGTCATACTGGAATTCCATATTGAAGTAGCATTTGGACGAGATATCGGCGACGTAATTTAATGTTGACGCTTCTTCGGAGCCACCGAACAGACTTTGTGAAGTAATGTGATTATATACTAAAATTGTGCCTTATTATTCCATCATTCTATCTTGTCCACGTGAATCTATATTTGATACTAATTTATCTTCTGAAAGATCGAGGAGCTCGCTTGTTGCGTACAGATAACCTCAAATAACAAAATTTTGATAGGTCAATAGCGGTGATATTTCAGAAGGTAAATCATGTAATTTTTTTAATTTAATAGTGTAAATTCTATCTATTGCAAAACCCAATATGGGAGTAATGATTATAACTCTTTTTCTTAGTCTCACATTGTAAATTCTACCCATTATGAAACCAAATAGGGGAATATTGCTTTAATTAAAATTTGTAATTGTAGTAAATTCTATCATATTTACATGTCACCATCTATTTCTTGAATAGCTAATACAGAAGATTATCAGCGAATTTAGTATTTCATTTGATTAATTGCTTTTATACAACATTTCATTTTATTCTTTTATTGATTCATTATATCTCAAATAATCAGTGAATACGTGATATTTTTTTGAATGAATTTGACAACCTCTTATGTAACCTTGTCTATTTTACTGTAATATACGAAATTGTGAACAAAAATTTCTTTTATCTAATCAACCTTTTTCACCTGCAGCGAATTGTAAAATCTAAACTAGGAAGATATGGTACAGTGAATAAGATAGTAAAGAATCCGCCTGGGGTTCATGTGATTCTGCTGAGCCAGTCGGTGAAGTGAAATTCTTTGAGAGAAAGTTCTCACGTTGCAACACACACACATATATATATATATATATCATCATCATCATTCTTGGCATTTCAACCCTTGGTGGGTCTTGGCCTCCTCAATAATTTTCCTCCACTCATCTCGGTCTAGTGCCAGCTCTCTCCAGTTTCGAAGCTCTAAGGCAGAGATATCTTTGAGGACGTTGTCACTCCATCTTAGTTTCGGCCTTCCTAAGCTCCTTCGCCCCATTGGCCTTGAGTTCAGCAGGAACTTTGGTGCTTGATGCTCGGACATTCTCTCCACATGACCCAGCCACCGAAGTCTTCCCAGTTTTATAAATTTTCCGACGTTTGGCTCCTTAAATAGAGTATAGTGCTCACTGTTGTAACGTCTGCGCCAAAGTCCATTTTCTAGAACCGGTCCGAAGATACGCCTCAAAATTTTCCTTTCAAAAACGTCCAGTGCTCGCTCATTTCTCTTAGTTAGTACCCACGTCTCAGCTGCGTACGTGAGCACTGGCCTAATAAGCGTTTTGTACACTAATATCTTGGTGTTTCTGGACAGCAGTATGGATTTATCTGCTTTTGTAGGCGGAAAAAACAGCGATTTGCGCTCACTATGCACTTCTGGATCTCCTCTGTAGTATTGTTGTTGCTTGTTATCAGGGATCCTAGGTATGTAAATCTTGGTACCGTTTCAAAATTTTGATTTCCACTCGAGAAAGTTGGGATTTGTTGGGTGCATCCTACGGCCATTTATTTGGTCTTCTGCTGGTTTACTATGAGACCCATGTTTTTGGCAGAACTTTCAAGATTTATGAAGGCATTACATAAAACATCGGGAGTTTTCGCAATTATGTCGATATCATCAGCGCAAGCTAATAATTGCACAGAGTTGTCGAATATCGTTGCTTTTATCTCAATTCCTGAGTCATGAATAACTTTTTCTAAGGCTATGTTGAATAAGAGGCAAGCCAATCCATCTCCTTGTCACACCCCGCGGAGCGCTTCAAAGGGCTCGGACAGATCACTGCCAACCCTGACTCTACACGTCACTGGGGACATTGTTAATTTCACCACATTGATCAGCTTACGCGGTATATATAAATATATATATATAATTATTATATATATATATAATAATAATATATATATAATATATCTAATATTTATCTATATATATATATATATATATATTATGACGTGGCCTTGCCGACAAGCCATTTCGTTTACTAAAAACTGCTCCTCGGACTTACATGCACATCGTGCTCCGACCGCCAGACGGTATTGCAATGAGAATATGGGTTCGTTGATTAAATAAAATCCAAAATTGTACTTTATATAGCTAGAATACTACACATGATACACATTGCTTTGTGGAAGAGGTATATTGTAAGAAAAATCGAAATGTCAGTTGAATATAAAATAAAATTTATTCATTTAAATAAAATAAAAATTCGCCTTCTCACAGGTTTAATAAAATTCATATAATAAAAATAAAATTATTCTAGATTACGCAAATTGCACTACGATTACTTCAAAGTTAGTTCAATTACATGAAAGGCCCTGCATAGTATATTTAACAAACAAAATTTAATGATATCTAGTGCACCTTGATCAGCAAAATTCAAGGGATAAATACAATTTAACTGACAATTAAAAATAAGGACAAGAGAACATCCTATAAGACTGCTCCAATATCATCATAAAGTTGAAAGAAAGTTCTATTGCAGGTTCTGTGATAATTCTTGAATAAGACAACTTGAAAAAATGTTATTTGAATCCAGTGAAATTTTATATAGGTTATGTGTGCTCCCAAAGCGCAACCATTTCTGTCTGGTCAGTTCTGGACATCAATTATTATATCCATATTATAAATCTCGGGTAATCCTCCGATGAATTTTAATTATAATGCAGGAAGCTAAAAACCGGCATGGAATACGCCGGCAGCGCGCCCAGAGCGAGTCCTTTATAACAAAAAAACACTAATTAAAAACAATTCACAGCTAATGACGTTAATTATATTTCTATAGTATATGTTTGAATATTTACCCTTAACGGGGCCCAGAGGAGTACACCTTACATTTTGCCAGTGAGTGGCTTTCGCACGCGTGAAAAATGGAGAATGACAATATGCCGCCGGTCGATAAGCGAATAGACAACGTCCAAACGTTCGTTGGTTATATTCACGTACCAAAGTACGTGAATATAACCAACGAACACGCAGTATATCTATATGTCTATATGGTCTTATATCAAGGACCAAAGAACAACACAAAAGAGTGATGGATTTACGAGCGAACCCGGGTTAAGCTTCGGATTTCAAGAATTGCTGGAAGAACAAATCAATTTTTTAATCCAGGAACTCCAAATAAATAAAAATCTGTCTATGCATATTTACACTACATCTATATATACTACATCTATGCATAACTACACTAAACTTTTGTTTTTTTTAGCCACGGGGATGATGAGTGTTTCCATTGCGAAGACTGCATCTTTATTTTTGGACTTTACACATAAACCTACGACTGATCACCAGTGATCACAGAGCTTAGAAAGTTGTGGTTACTGTTTGCAATGTCTAGCATTCTCAAACGGAGTTATTTCTGCTCCATTGCTAGCAGCTTCGGCATGACTTTTTTCTAAGACTCTCTTCAAACCTAAATCTTCGATCGAAATTGAATGTATCGATTAAATGCTTACCTCCATCTCATTCGTTAGTTCTCGGACTGTAATACGACGATCCTTCATGACGAAGATCACAATTATATACACATACAAGATAATAACAACAAATTATATCTTTGGGTTTAGCTTTTGGAAAAATTGAATGCAATATCGCTGCTTAAGTCGTTCCTCCATTTCACAACAATTGATAATCCGACGGGCACTACTTACAGCCCTTCTGGCGGACTGCCACCGGCTGAAGCTTTCTGCAGGCTACAAAAAATTCATGCGTGCGCATGGAAGTTACTTACACAAAGTCATCTTCACCAAAGGACATCTTCCGCACTTCATTAGTTAGGGCAAAAAATAAGGTTTCGATAATAATATTATCGATAAGACCATATAGACATATAGATAAACTGCGTGTTCGTTGGTTATATTCACGTACTTTGGTAATTACAAAGAACATGTCAATTAATTCTCAAATTATTAGTACATGTGTCTCTCTCTGTTTATGTATGATACTTAATTATTTTTTTTTTTTATTATGTAATGCAAAAAACCCTTCGCTTTTTTGATCACTTGATATTTATCTCGGTCAATAATCTCGTACAATCAAGAACACAAGATTAGCGAACTCGATCATAAACGAAAGCAAATTCGATAGCCATAAAAAGTTATGTAAATTAATTAAATGTTTTATATTGCCCATGTTTGAATGTTTTTAGATGAAAGTGTGCGATAATTATAAATAAAAATAAGTAATTTCAATCTTGTTTCATCTTTATATAAAACTTTCTTCTTATTTTAGAGACATCAGTGTTTAGGAGTTCTTCCGCATTCCGATTTTAGAAAGCGTACGCTAATTAATTAATTAAAAACTTGGAATAACCGTTCCTTGCCTATCTGTTCGCTTCTGTGCTATTAAAATGTACGCTTTAGCAAATAATAAGAAACAAAATAAAAGTATTATTTATAAGAGAATACGTAGCAATTTGTGTGCATTTTTCCACGTCATTTTACCGTTTTACCGTACCGTTTTACCGTATCATGTTTTACCACCATATCACCATAATCCAGCTTTAATTTACAGTTGTGTAAATTGAACGAATTATTTTTGGTTTTAATATAGATTTCGGAAATAAATACTACATATTGCGTTTATACCCGTACATTTTTATGAGATATGATGCACTTTGTGGACACGATAACTCCCGTAGTTCTTATCTGATATGAAGATTTATTTGATTAATATGCCGGCTAACTTTGTAAACTGGTTCACCATCTTGTTAGAAAAATTCTAGACCTTATTAATATTGGTCGTACAGCAAAAATTACTGTCTCCTTCTCATTTTTAATACAAATTATAAAATAACAAAGTAAAAAAAAATCTGTTTCAAATTTCGTTCGTATAGAGAAAAAGATAATAATTACTTACCTATACAATATATGAAAATATTTTTAAATACATACTGGTGTATGAAAGGAATTTAAAAAATTGAAAATAGTGATTTTCAGGCGTATTCTAGTGTATATTGTGACATGATAATTCATATTCGTCACAATCCATTCATGGAGCACTTAATTAAAGAATATTTTCAATCACCGCGCGTAATATTGCACCGATAAAACAATGTTAACACGCGTAGATACTGTGTGTGCATAATCAGTGCCGCGTATATTTGCGAACTTTTAGCGGCATTATCGGTCAATACGGAACAACATGGCGTCATTCGGATTTTGACACTTTGCCGCACAAGATGTGAAAACTTCGCACCCTTTTGAGAGGTAAGCAGTGAACTGAGAGACGCCATTTGAAGTAACATCATAATAAAATTGTTAAATTGTAGATGTATGCTAATAATTAAATTTTATATCAGGGTTCCTGCGACAGAATCACAATGTGAAGCCGTCTTCGAAGTCGAGCGTGCGGCCTACTGAGAGCGAGGTCCAGCCCAAAGCCACGGGACCACATGGCGGCCTAAGAACGTGCATCCATTGACCCATTGGATGCCGGCCCTGAACTGGA
Source organism: Agrypnia vestita (assembly GCA_016648135.1). NCBI lineage: Eukaryota > Metazoa > Arthropoda > Insecta > Trichoptera > Phryganeidae > Agrypnia > Agrypnia vestita. Next base: position 132,083 of record JADDOH010000353.1, on the reverse strand, counting down.
GGAGATACCATGGCGTGAGGCAGGTGCTCACCGTCTTCTGGACGATGCAGTTCGCACGCATAAGAAATTGGTATTCTCTGATCTCAGTCTCATCTCAAATACCTTTCACTCCATTCAGCCTAGCGAGGTGTCGCGGCATAATGTAGAGTTTTGTAAAGCGCCGAGGGTTGGAAGAAATATGCAGCATCAGTGAATAATCCATCGATAAGGACATTTCGAGCATCATGCCGATGTGTTATTATGTATCATTATTGTGTCTAATGCATTTTAAATGTAAATCTTTAGCGTCATGAATTTCCCCGTTCCACGACATTTGCGATGGCGTTACCGCCAGTAGAATTCTCAAATTGTAGGTTATGTTGCTCTCCTTTTAAATCGAGCGGCCGCGGTCAACAGTGTCGGGGAACGGCCAGTTTATTTTAAATTAGAAGTAGTGAAATAATCTTAGTAAAATATCATCGGGTAAATTAGCTGCAGTTGCCTTCGGCGGGACAATTACATGTTTGTTTAAATTTATTGAATAAATTCTTATGTTGACTGCACAAAACGTTTTGTTATGTAAACCCATCTTTGTAATCTGTGGCAACTTGAAATTGTCAATATGAGAGGCACTTGAAGCGGCTCGAGAGAGAGTTCAGTGCGCACATCACCGAAGGGACCCTGAGATTGAAATAAAGGAGTAAGGTTAGTCCCATTCTTCTTCGACTGAACTAACTGGTGATGACGAGGGGCTCAGGTCACGAGGATCTGAACTTCACGTCATAATATGTTAAAATGATTCGTAAGAATTTCATGTACACATTAATATGTATATTGCTTATTACTCCAGCCGCGAAAATCGATGTATACTACTAGTTCATGAGAAAAGACTACAGGTGTCTCTAGCATAGCCCATTAAAATAAACGAAAGATTCTCAGATTCGAACGTATATAGAACTTTCAAAATTTGATAATGTGTGGATGTTCTTATGATGGAATTCGTAAACGTTGCACAATAGTGTAGAGTGATCACTTAAGCCAGCTTTTACAGGTTGTAAACCCTGGTCCATCGTACAAAAAAGACTTCCACGTACGTTTCTCATACACATAACTTCGTCTCTGTGAGACTTATATAATTTATCTTAATTAATAAATAATAATTTGATCTAACTGTAATAAAATAACATTACATAGGTACCTAGAGAAAAAAGAATACATTATTACACACGAAATCTGCCCGATTCTTGTGCCCGTCAGCGATTAATTGTTTGTCTGAAATTTATACTTTATCCAAGCACATATTTTAATTTGGTGAAGAATGAATGATAAAAAAGTGGAAAAATATGAAGAAACGCATGAAGAAAAAATAATGTTCAACAATTCATTAGTGTCAAAACGATACGCTTAAAACAATATATGCCCAAGTATTTAATGTTGTAGAGTACCTGTTTACGAGTATGTGTGTCTGAAGTTTCGATGAGCTCAAAGTGAAGAATTGCCCACGGCACGAGGCGCTTCAAGTAACTGCGTACAAACTCGCTCATGCGAGATGTGTACAGCTTCGGGGCTCCGCGTACCCGAGTTCGCGAATCGAAACAGCTTCAAGCTCGAGATAGTCGAGTTTAAGGATCCGTAATGAAGACTAAGAACTAAAAATTATCTTTACTAAATTCAAACACTACTTTTGCGATGAAGCTGTAAAATATGTTTTATACACAGGAACATCTCAGTAAATGTTCAATTCATACTATTTATGTTGGCAGTACGCGAAGTCCTCACCAGGCTAAAACGTGTCGAAGTCCTCCAGTTGTGTACCCACACCAACTTTTCTCGCGTCGTTCTTAATGTTAACATCCTTAAATATTTTTGGAGGTCGCATAGTACGCGCATTTAAGTCTGAAAATATTTAATAGATATATGTATCCAATATATTGGGACGATGCAAAAGTTTAAACATTCTTCGGACATTTATGAAATAAAATCTTCGAACTAACGAATAACACCTGTTTCCAAACGATCCCAATTATAATAATATCATTTTCTGTCTGTCCGTCCGTCCGTCTGTCTGTTCGACGGCCGTCTGTCCGTCTGTCCTTTCTTTCTTTTTTTCTTCATTTTTTCTCTTTTCTTTGAGTCTTAAATACTTCTTCTAAAGCTAACGTGAAGAGTTTAGGCGAGGTTGTGTCACCTTGTTAGACACTTTTTTCTATTTTTATTTTCTCAGTTCTAGTGTCGTCGTCAATAATAGCACTCATAGTTGCATTTACTTTCACATAAACTATACAAATTCGTCTCTATGAGACACCTATAATATATCTCGTCATAGATAGATATTTTTAACACTAAATATGAAGAATATCGTCATATGGTGAAGCAGATACTAGAAAATCCTCCCCCTTCCTGATCATCTTTATCATGTATATTATATACATCACGAGCCCCTATATGTCTATGTTCAAGTTAAATTTGGAACAATTGTTTAAATGATGTTTTATCAGTCAATTGACTTATCTATGATTATGTCTTATTTGTGTTGTCCTTTAATTGAGGGAGACATTTAACATTTAACTATTTTTTACTCCCTTTATATTAACTCGTGGCGTCTGCTTGTCTTCTTGTCTGACGAAAAAACTTTGGATCCATTTAAACCCCATTCCCGTGATCCAATCGAGCTGAAACTTTACAAGCAGACTCGTGGCGACGATTAAGAAGATCTATCAAATTTTCGTTAAAAAAATTAATAAATTTTTAGATTTTCCAAATTTTGAATTTCATATTCAATTCAATATTTCAACGCGTCTGGTAGACGCGAAACCTGATTATAGTATAATTTTGGATTTTTGGAAATTTTTTATTACACCCTTTCGTAGCGTCGCCCGACCGAAGCCCAACGCGTAGGTTAAGCGAAAAAAATGTTTCAACTAGTAAATGAGAAAGGGAGTATAATAAAAACTTGGTTTTTATGGGTCTAATTTTTTTTGTATTTCATCTTATCAAGCAATTGTGTCCCCCTGTTGGATGATCGAATTAAATAAATAAATAAATATATAGATACGATTCAGTACATTCAAGTGCTTTACCTGATAACCCAATACCACGACATTTTCTCAAGAAAATCGCGGGATCAACTGTGTCAAAAGCAGCGCTCATATCAAGAAGTGCCAGCAGCCCAAAATTTCCTGCTTCAATTGATGATATAATTTCTGATAAAATATGTGTTTCAGTTCGGTTCAAATACGGCTGTTTCAGTTGAATGATACTTTCGATAGGCAGATTGTTTTTTGGAAACAGGTTAAGCTTGTCCATGTACGTGTAGTAAGACGGGTAGAAATAATCTATTCCATCACTTTTGACACAAATTGTCAGAGATTGGGAGATTGGACACAGGTCGGTAATTGGACGGGTTTGACTGTGGCTTTGTTAGAAGTGAAGTCCTTGAATATGTGCCATTTTTAAGCTTTGGGAATTGTGGAGAAGGACAAATTAATCACTTTAACAATAAACGCACCGATCTCTTCTATATACTTGTAAAGAAACGATCGGTCCAATGTAATTGTACTAAACAACGGAAATACTCTGCGTCCATTACAAAAAGTTGAGGTTTATATTCCCGGTCAAATAACTATCGAAAATAACAGTTAAAATAAATAGTACAGGTCGAATTTGTAATATATTTTACTCAAATTTTTAACTAAATCTGTACCCAGCGTTGCTTGGTTGGCTTTAGTTAAAAAATTAATTAACCCAGATTTAGTTTGCGGGGAGAGGGGTAACATTATTTTGCAAAGTCTTCAGCGATAATAATGATGTTTCTATTTTCATGTTCACGAGAGTGGTGTGGAGTGACTATATTTTCTTTAAGGTTGTAAAACGCAACCGAAGGGTAACTATGCAATAAAAAATATTATATGGTTTTCAATGCAAAATGAAATTATTATGATAAGATTATTTGGATTATTTTTTGATTATTAAGATTATTTTTTGCACAATTATTTCAAAGGGAGGGAGCGGTGTAGGTGTGGTAGGAGGAAGAGATTTTTTTCCACGTTCTAAAGAGTAACTATACAAAATTTGGAATAAATAGTAGAAAGTTTAATTGGGAGCGAATAACATTTGTATTTGGGAGAGAGAATGAGTTAAAAAGAGGGGAGAATATGCCACCTATTTTTCCGTAGGGTCGTAATAATAAGTATTTAAAATTTTGATCAGATCTGTCAAACGGAAAACTGAAATGAGCCGATTTAGCTAACCTGCATTTTTCAAATAGTCTGTTAAATAGTAACAATTAAGTAACTCCAAACTTTTTGAGATACTGATAAATTGCTCTTGAAAATCGATTTAAGTGGATTTATAACTTCGTACATCGGTAGTCGGGAACTAACGATTAATTGCTTACCTTTAATTGATTGCCTGTCAATTTATTCTGGATTCCCCGAGGGTGCCTACCATGTGGCTTTTAATTTTATATATGAGGGATAAAAGAAAAGGAAATATTGTCATATTGAGCTGTTTCTGAGATAAAAAAAAATTGACACTACTCAAGGAAATTTCTGTAAAATCTATGAAACCTGCATCTCATTGGAAATAAGTTTTTAAAAGCAATTTCCACCTCAGTTTTCCTTTTATAAACTTTTATATAGTGCTTTCATAAATAAATAATTAAACTTTTAAATATTGATATTGTTCTGTTTTCTACCAAATAGTGGACATGGCTGCTTTTTCTATATATGCACATAATATCCAAATATTGCTAAATTTCTATGTTTCAGTCTAAAATAGCCATCGAAACTCGCTTTAGTATGAAGCGGCCATTTTATCACAAGACATATCCTTGGGAGTTGATTGATTGAAGCGGATAATGCTTTGCTTTGCTTTGTCTTTGTCTTTGCTTTTAGTAGTGATTTGGAAACATGATTTTGAAAGGGATAGAGCTATATTTCCTATACAATCTTGAATTCCATCGGTAGATTCTAAATATCCTCAGTGAGTGCATTCAAAATTTTTGTATTTTTTTGGATATTGCTGCCTTTGCTCTTATGCCCCCATACAGGAGTATAAAAAATATTTTATTTCACGCTTTTCATTTGATTATATCTATTACCAATGTATTCTTAAACAAAAAAAATTTTTGAAAAAAAAATATCATCAATAATTGTCGATAAAGTGTTTTTAAGTGTTTAAAGTATAATAAGTGTATTTAAAATTAGTATTATCTGGAGTACTAACAAATATGTATTGTGAAAAAAATACAGACAAATCATTGATGACAACACTCCCTATAATAAATTCGGACCTTTAATATGCATTGAATCCATAGCGGAATACTTATAAAAATGTACTTCAAGTTCTATTTATAATGCACTTTTATTTATTTATTTATTTATTTATGGGAAACTAACAGTACAAATAAAGAGATTATACATGATTATTGAACAGTATAGAGACCATCTTACAAGTTTCCACATAATAAACCTGTTGTGTTTTAACATAAAGCAACAATAACTTGATTTATAGAATAAAAAACAAAAAAAGTGAAAGTTTTAAGTTATGGACAAACTATGGGAGTCAAAGAATTAGAAGTAAAAGGAATGAATAGGAAAGGACAAATCAACTTAGTAAAAAGGACAAGAGATAAGAATAAAAAGAAGTGCAAAAGATATATGTATAGCATAAAGATGATCAATACATCTGCATATATATATATATATATATACGGAGTCTGGGCAAAAGAAAAAATGTTAATTAAAGAAAGATACAAGATAAAAAATTACATATACGAAGTCAGTTCAAAAGAAAGAAGATGGATTAAAGAAGAGGAAAAAAAAGAAGGTTTATGACCGAGGTAAATATCCAAGAGTTTTAAATTCATAGATCGATGAATTGAAAAGATCCAAGTCGCTGAATATAGAGCTGAACAAATTAGACGAGCGATATATAAAAGAGTTTTGCCGGGAGTTGGTATTACAATGTGAAAGGCTCAAGGTCTCAACCGATTTAGTGGATCTTCCGGGTACTCTCAGGGAGATGCGCTGCAGCAATGCCGGGCAGTCAATCTTAATATAATACTTTAATATAACTGCATGCATAATATATCTATTATGCAGTTATATTAATGTAAATATATAGAAATAAATAATATAAGTGTGAATGTACTAGTGCTTTCATATTTACTTCTAGGCATATTTATAAGGATTATTGAACTACCCGTTTTAACAGTTCTATTAGGTCCTTACATATGAAATTGGCGTTTAGTATGGGAGGAACATAAAGCCGATTTTTTTTTATTATAATATATTTATTTAATCAAAGTATGTACCATTGCTATCTATGCATTTTTGCCATCTCATAGGTAGTTCATCGATCCCTTTACTAAAAAAACCATTCGGACGGGAATCAATAAAATCTTTGAAGGCGTTTGGACTGCCTCATCGGAGTTTAATTTTTTCCTTTGCAAGAAATGATCCAAATTTCGAAAAAAATGGTAATCTGTTGGGGCAAGGTCCGGAGAGTACGGTGGATGTCTTAGACATTCCAATTGAAGCTCCTCTAATTTGGTAGCCGTCTGTTGTGCAGTGTGTGGTCTAGCGTTATCATGAAGCAGCAGTGGCCTAGAGCGATTAACCAGCCTCGGTTGTTTAGCAGCTAGCTTTTCCATCATGGTTTGCAGTCGCTGACAATAGACATCTGCCGTAATCGTCTGGCCAGATTTAAGAAAGCTGTAGTGAACGACACCAGCACTAGTTCACCAAACGCTCACAAGTAACTTTTTGGAGTCAATTTTCGCTTGGGGCATGGTTTGGCTGGTTCGGCAGGGTTCAGCCATTGCGATGAGCGCTTCCGATTATCGTACAGTATCCACTTTTCATCACAGGTAATGATTCGATTTAAAATCACTTCATTATTGTGCCGGTTGAGTAATGCAACGCAGCAGTCAACGCGCGTTTGTTGATTTGCTTCACTCAATTCGTGAGGTACCCACCTTTCAAGCTTTTTCACCTTACCAATTTGCTTCAAGTGGATTAAAACAGTTTTATCACTAACACCGCAGCCTGCAGCTAACTCGGATGTGGTTTGCGATGGATCCGCTTCCACAATAGCCTTCAATTCTTCATTATCAACTTTGGTCTCCGGCCGTCCACGGGGCTTTTTCTGCAGGTCGAAATTTCCAGAACGAAAACGTTGGAACCAAAAACGCACTGTGTTTTCTTTGCGGCACCGTCGCCATACACATCATTAATCCTTCGAGCCGTTTCTGCAGCACTGGTGCCACGGTGGAACTCGTACTCGTAAATAACGCGATATTTCAAGTTTTTCATTTTGTAAACTGAGTGACGCCAAGAAAAAAACAATTGAGGAAAAAACAAATGAATTATAATTTTCAAAACACAAATACATGAGTAAATAGCTGTATAAATTTGGATTTGGAATTCCTAACCAAAGAGAAGATATTTGAGATAAATTTGCCAGTACGCAAAACGTCAATTTCATATGTAAGACCCCATATAATACCAAACTGTGTCAACAAAACTACATATACTTGGGCATAAAAAACTTCAATAACCTACCTACAGATATTAAGAAAATCGATGACTTACAATAATTAAAGAAAAAAATAAACCAACACTTTAGATCGATACAATTTGACAATGCATAACAAGACTTATAGCTAAGGAACAAATAAGCCAAATCCAAAATAAACTAATAAAGTGTAAGCCCCTCACCAAGCACATGAGCAAGTCTCATTTTTGGAGAGGCAAAGCAATAAAATAAAATGTATCTAAGTAGATTGTAATAGACAAATGTATTATGATTTAATTGTAGTTTAATATTAAATAAAAAAATAAAAAATTTAAAAAAAAAGTAAAATAAATCGTACTTTATTTTGACACAATGTACTTTTTTCTACCTTTAATAACCAATGTTCTTTATTTGCACAAAAAAAAGGTGGCGACCCTATCCATGGCACGCGCGCCCAAGTTCGCCACCTCTGGGTTAAAGCTAGTAAATAAATAATAGTGCTCATTATAGTTCTTCGCTCCGGCGCCTTGGAAGAGAAACGCGCTTCGGGTCAAAAATCAAAATTCGCTGTGAGAATTTTCTTTTTGATATGAATACCTAATGACCCGAAGCGGGTAATTACCGGGGGGTTAAACACCGTGTTTTCGGGGCCCGCCCGGCAACTTTCTTTCATCCCTTCCCCGGCGGGCGGCGCCCTCAAATAAATAATATGACGTCAAAGATTCTTCCGAGAAAAGGTCATTAGCTCACTCAGACAGAACAGCTCCAATCGGGGGAAATTGGTCATTTGGTAAAAGCGAGACCCTTTGACTGTAGCGGAATTGAAAGGACGGACCCTTTCCTATGACGTACCGAGTCGTCGTCTATATCGCGCTGAAAAGGAGCGACTGTGAATAGCAACATACTCTGTTGAATATAACCAGATGTGTATTGAGATGCATGAAGACAGGTACCGAGCGATATTGTGCGGACCTTTCCAATTTAGATGTTGGTTACGTGAGATTTGCGAATATGTTCGAAAAGGAAGTCGAAATTGAATACAGTCACACAAACCACTAATGTTATTATTAATATTTTTGATATTTATAGCATCAACTTAGTGACCAGGCATTTAACAAAATGTGAGTTTCAGCTTTTCGGCTGCGCCAGATGTAATACTCTTGTTTCGGGATGAGGAAGCTCCAAGTAAAGACTTTGTTCTCGTAAGTATTTATGCGGTGACAATAACGGTTTAGACAACCGGTGTACAGTAAGATGCGGTCTGAGTAACAATGGTATTAAAAGAGAGGGCGACTCGACATTCACGCGCCTTTTTATACCTTCTCTCTCTCTGTCATGCAGTCTCTTTCTGGCGTCGCGACATACGTTCCTCAGATCTATTACATTAGTATAATACATAACCTCTTGCTGATATTTTAGTCTACCCTACTCTTCGTCTGGACAACCACTACACTACCGCGTAAATATCACTACACAACACAACCTAGCACCTTTCCAAAATATTCCTCACATGCGTGTTAATCTAACCGGAGGCTAACATGCACTAGGGTTCCTACCAAAAGAGATCAAGAATCTGAGCGGTGGGGAGAGTGCGACGGGGTGGGGTCTAAAGGGGATGTTGATTAGTCTTGTGTTTTACCAAATAATGCATAATATTGGGCAAAATTTTGTTAACATAAATATCCGAGTGATAATTTAGAGACGTTTTGACAGCGCGCAACTTTTTTTATTTCACCATCTAGTAACAAAATATATAAAAAAAACGCTTTTATAAAAGATTATTAAAAAGGAGAAAACTATTTTTTAACAATTTTAATATGAGAGATCACAGTACTTAAATAATTTCGAGACACCGTGGTACCTTTCTTTCTTTCTTTCTTTAAAAAAAAAAAATAGAGATGCGAACACGGAATACCTGTCACATCAATATTCTTACTATTTTCAAACTAAGCTTAACGCCTGTGCTATGAAAATAAGACTAACTTGCTGGTCTGGTGTTAGGTTCGAACCCACGACCTTTGAGTCACGTGGCGAGAGTCCTGACCACAAGACCAACAAGCTACTACCTATATCTTGGAGTTTTATACACAATCTCACTTTCAATGTATTCAGAAGTACGCGCTTCAGGCTTTTAATTAAATACGCGTAAAATGTGATCACTCTTAGCACTGTAGATGTAAAAAAAATATTTTTTTAACACAATAATTATTTTCCACTTGGTCTTCGTCCAAGAGTCCATCCAACAGTAGTATCCCAATTGTTAACAAGCCAGTTTAAGCTGTTGAAGAATATATATATCTTGGACAAATTAGGGAAGGAAAACCAGATAGCAGAAATACCCGGGAGAATTGGACTGGGTTGGGCTGCCTTAAGAAAACTTAAACATGTACTTGAAAATAAAGATATTCCCATGAATTTAAAAAGAAAAGTGTTTGAAACATGCATCCTCCTGTGCTTACGTATGGCCTGGAAACTATCACGCTAACTGCGAGGACCATACATAATCTAAGATGAATACATCGATCTATGGAGAGACAAAAGCTAGGCGAAAGTCAGAGGAAATCAGACGCCGGACAAAAGTAGTCGGTGTGGTAGATCGTATTGCCAAATTAAAATGCCAATGGGCAGGTCATGTTTCCAGACAGTGAATAGACAGATGAGCACCCAGGAGACCATAGGACGTGAAAACAGGAAGAGGCTGATCTCAGAAAAGATGGGACGATGATATTATACCTGTCGCGGGTCGTGGGTAGATTAGAAAAGCCAGGGTAGATTGGAGACATTTAGAAGAGGCCTGCGTCCAGCAGTGGAGAGACGGCTGAGAAAGGACAAGAAGTCTTTGTCACTTTAAACCTTATAGTCGATTTTGACCTCAAAACTCGAACAAAATAATACGAATGAAGACCCCATGGTAAGAAGTTGTTAAATAACATTCAAGTCATTTTGAGATAATTAGACATTTGCATTTCGCCTTTGAAAAATATGTTTCATTGCTAATTCAAGATCAATTTTTATTGATTTACATCACTAAAATATCAAAAAAGTATTTACAAAGTAAAATCAACGCATTTATGCATAAAAAATAAAAATTTACTAATTTTCACTAAAAAAATGTAGTTTACAACCACTTTTTCGCCTCTGGAACTCATTTTTATTAGAATAACACCTTTTTAAAATTGGTAAAACACGAACATTAAACAATCCTTCAAATGCTATCCGTTTTTACCATTCATTATCCAAAATTACAAAATTCCTGGCATGTTAATTAATAACACAAAACATGGTATGTACCATTTAAAATTATTGCAAAATAATATATAAGTACATATTATAATAGTCTTCAAATAAAAACAAATATATGACAGTACTGCCAGAGTAAAATTTATATTAACCATAAATATTCCAATCAAATTAAAAGGCGTGTTAATTTCAGAGTGATGGCTTGAACTTGTTATTATTGAAGATAACATGTTCTTTCCATTAATAACTGATTTGATTTTTATGAAAAAGTGTAGTTAAAATGTTCATCCCTATGATTTGAACATGTTCTAATTATCATTGAAAGATTTGGCAGATACTTCGTGGTGCAACATTATAATCTATACCTGATGATGAGAGGGACTGCTCCTCTCGAAACTATACCTATAGTTGTAATTTAATAGCTCATATTGTGTGTGTATTACAAAGTAAAGTAAAACATATTTTAAATTAAATGTTCTAATTATTTTAAAGTTCTGAATTTATTTCCAATGGGAAGAGCGTACATTATTTAGTTTAAAGGGCTTATTAACTCATTTTTGACAAAAATGTTAGTTAACAACTTCTGTTAGTTAGTTAGTTAACAAGTTTTGAATTTATTTCCAATGGAAAGAGCGTACATTATTTAGTTTAGAGGGCTTATTAACTCATTTTCGACAAAAATGTTAGTCAACAACTTCTTGCCATGGGGTTTTCAAATGTCACCAGCAATTACAATGTCCCATAAAATATCGCGTCATGTTTATATATTTTTATGAAAATCTTTTTCAATTTTTTAATTTTACATTGTGTAGGCCAACTTTTGCTGTTGCTAATGAAATCAACGCCATCTTTTGGCTCGGTGGAGGATTTTTCATTTTTTTGCGAATTTAACAAGGAACCTATCCATCGGCGTAGGCGAATCAACGTTAATTAAATAAATATTTTATTTGATCGAGTCGTCAAGATACCTTTCCGGGCGACTCACCAGCATCCCTAAAGGCCAAGTTAATCAGTACTCATTTAAGAGTTCTGCATGACCTATTTTGTGTTCAATATAAAATTAAAAATAATCCAATGATACCTGAGAATGTCATTTTTTCAAATAATTCGATAGCTGTGAAGATTTCTGTGTTGACCAGCTTTGTAGGGAAAAATACGTAGAAACCTTTTCTGCACTCTTTCGATTCTCATATGTGTTGTTTAATAAGATGACCAAATAACTGATGAATATTCCAAGATGTATCGTACTAGTTAAATATAGAGAATTAATTAATTAATTAATTATATCAAATGTAAATCTTATAAATAAACATTAACAAAATAATAAATTAAGCATTGTTTCGTTTACAGAGTGGAAGTTCATGATTAACACAATAATTTATACAAAATGTTTTATTCCACTAATTTGAGTTATATTAGCGGTTATATACTCAAATATATACTCAAATAAACGGAATAAATCATTGTGTATAAATTATTGGATTAACAAAATAATAGTTAATTATAATAGTAGTATAAATTAAAATGAAATGGGAAAAAAACAAAAGGTATGTGGTTGCCCGAGACACATACACACAGACACCCGTGTAATAAGTTACCACAGATGCTGACGTCGAGACGGCAGTCCGTCGCCCTCGATACAGAGATTGAGACAAAATCGCTGAGCAAGGCAAACAGGCGACGATGTAAGCCGGACCAATGACCGAGTACAAAGGCGAGAATTGCTAGAGGGCATGTAGAGCGGATGAACTCACATGCTGACTAGACTAAATACCCACACGCGCGGCCGAGTAAAGAGGAAATCATAACACCCCCGATTCCTTTGTTCTGAATCACTATATAAGCACGCGCCCACAGAACAAAAATATCTCACTCCAGCGGGGCTTCTCGGATACAGCGGAAGCCCTCGCCGTCATACCTTCGCTTTCACTTGTAACCTTTGTACACCACTGTATTCTTTATAACTTGTGTTTTGTAATCAAATAAATTCTGTCAAACCATCGCGACTTTTACATCATCCACCGCAGCAGAGATCTCCGACTCTACAAACGGAGTGGTGACCTTTGAGTTTAACTCTATCCAATACCGGAGGACTCATCCACCTCCAAAGGTATGTTAATAGGAAATAGAAGGCATGATAATGAGATAAAGATAGAGATTGATAAAGAGGAAAAAGTGGATACCATCATTGACATTTCGCCTACCGTCCGACTAGCACGCGTTTCTCTAACCAGCATTCAGCGCCCGATGTGCGACTCTGAATGCAGCAAAAATTTTAACGTTCGGTGTTCATCGCTACAAGACGATCGCTTCTCAACTTTGCGCTCATCTCGTCTCATCTGGAAGAGGAAGAAGATTGCGGCAGGTCGAGCTTCCCGTTCCTTCCGCATTGCGTACAGTCCACGCGATATCGTTCCCATTTACCTTCCATCTCCTTTCCCCCACAGGTGCCCAATCCCGGCGACCTGCGTCGGGAAAACTTAGAATATAACTTTATGAAACTATCTCGAGTGTAATACAATTAGCTTTTGAGTACATATAACTTGTATAAAGTGTAATAACACAATATACCCAGAACAGTAGTTTATCTCCGACCCGTCGGCGAGTTATTAGCCTACTCTTGCATTGACGCTAGGGTTGTCACTTTATTTTTACTCCCTTTTCATTTAACTCGTAGCGTCTGAGACTCCGACGCATAAGGTAGACACGAAACCCGAAAATTTCTGTAATTAGTACACCTAGTTTCTGCACTTAAATTGCAAGAACGCTGATTAACATCAACGTAGACTTTTAAAAACTCAGTCTTTTTGATAATTAACACACCTTTTTAGTAAAGGACCACAAACATAAAAAAAGGCATTTTTTTCAGGAAGCGCATTTTTTTTCTAAAGCGGTGGCTGCGAGCGCGAATGGCACCGAAGGCACGGCCCTTACTGCCGCCGCCTTGTGCCCCCATATTCTGTGTCCATGTGTGCGTCACAGTGCGCGCGTACACGGCGCCGAGCACGCACGAACACATTCGAATGGGTAGCGGCCAGTTTGTATGAAGACGTATTACTGTTCTTAGTATACTGTGGTAATAACTTGTGTCAGACACTTGAAGGTCTCTGGGCGGGACTTCGGAGTTATATCCAAGTGATTTCTTGTTTCTCACACGTAAAACCTATATCTGAGACTTTATTGAGGGCTCCAATGTGGCTGGGGCCGCACCAACCCATGCACACTTGGCGTAGCTGAGAATACTTTGACGGAGTGCGTAGTGTATGATTTTTGGAAGACAGATTCATGAAGCTGCGTGGAGTTTTGAATGTATGTAACGGTTTTCTAATTTTGGAGCTTGAACATTCGATGTGCGGGGGCTTTTATTCTTTATATACAATGTTTAAAAGTATAACTCTAATATATAGTCATTTTTGTGTTTGTGTTTTATTTCTTACGTGCAATATACAGGGTTGTTTGAAAATATTAATAACCTCGCAGGACTATATTCCTGCATTGATTATGAGTCGAAAATGTTCAAGCTATTATGACCTAATATCAATAGTTATGGAGATATGCGACCTCAAAGTTTGCATTTTTTTCTCAATATTTCTGACTTATTTTTTGTAAAACGTTGGACTATCATAACAGTAACTCACATCGATTACGACAAATTCATTCGTTTCAATACAAGTTAAATAAAATAATAAAAACCCTGAAAAAATTCCAATTGGAATGTTTTCCAATTGGAATTCGGAGGTTTTTATTTTTTTATTTGACTTGCATCAAAGGGAATGAATTTTTCATATTCGATATAAGTTAGTATAACGATAGTCCAACGTTTCACAAAAATTAAGTCAGAAATATTGGAAAAAAAATGCAAACTGTGACGTCGCACATCTCCTTAACTATTGATATTAGGTCATGATAGCTTGAACATTTTCGACTCACAATCAAGGCAGGAATATAGTCCTGCGAGGTTATTAATGTTTTCCAAATAACCTGTATAAATTTTATTTCTAATATGTAGTCTTGGTAATGTTTAAACATAAAAAAAAAAAAAAACTGTACAGGTAGTTACTTCAGAACAGACCTTGTCTAGTGAAGCAACTACCTTAATTTATATGTATAAATTTAAACGAAATAAAAAAATAAATAAAAATACAATTTAGATACTCCCCCTAGAGGGCTCAGTTGGTCAAGGCGTGGAAGGCGCTGAATCGAAGAAGCCATTTAATTGAATTTAAAAAAGACGCAAACACGGAGTACCTTTGAAGAATTCAAATTGGAAGCCCTCAAAGAGCCGGCCCCCGGAACGACCCCTGTTGTACCGAATTGATTCGACTATTGTTTTCGCTTCCGATACCGGAATCAGCGCAGCCCATTTCTATCTGAGCCCGGCGGCGGTCTTCGGCCGGCGCACAGTGGTCGGAAAAGACAATCTGAGCGAGCGAAATTATTTTAGTGTTTATTTGTATTCTATACCCATTAAATAATAATAATAAACCAATTTAAAGATATGAAAAATAAAATAAATGTAGCATTGAAAAATTGATTATAACTACCACACTTTATATTTAATTCTAAACTTGTGTTCATGACGTCCACAATTGATCCACTTTCGACTTATTTGTCCACAAAAATTTAACAAAGTTTTTTTTTTATTATACCTCGTTGTATTAATCGCCCTTAATCACCACTAAAATTAGTGGTGTAAAAATTTGAATTTGATGAAGCATTATGGTGTATTAAAATAACACAATAATAAAGTGATTTAAGTAACAAAATAAAAAATATTTATTATTTATTTATTTATTTATTTATTTATTTCAGTATATATACGCCCATCAGAGCATTTACATAAACATTGGGTAATACATGTCGGTAATGAGAAATATAAAAAGAAAATAAAAAAAGTCATATAAAGAAATATAAAATGACATAATAACAGAAATATAAAAAGAGCTCTACAACTAAACTTAAACACAGAATCCATAATTTCATAAATCTATAAATACATCATATCTTTTATAGGATTAGCGATAATTACAGAAATATAAATTAAGAATTTATTTTTTTATAGGATAAGAATACAAGAAAAGAGTGATAATTACATATATTTGAGGATTATTTTTAGACATAGAGGAAAGTTCATTGTTGATTAAGAATATTGCGAATTGTATGTTTGAATTTATTTAAATTTGTGGAAAAAACGTCTAACTGTTCAAATCTGTTAACAAGTCTGGGAAGCCTTTGAAGTGGTGAATTAAAAAAGTAATTAGTTGTCGCAGCTTCCAAGGCAAACCCTGCGTAATTTCTGGTTACTCGGGATGGAACTCGCAAACAGATTCGTTCCAACAGTTGTGGACAGTCGATGTTCCCGTTAATTATTTTGTGAAAAAAGACGAGATCAGCTACAATTCTTCTTATTTCCAATTTATCAAGAGAGCAAAATGATCTTAAAAAGTTATAATCAATATGTGTTGATGGTAAATTAAGTTTATAATTGATAAAACGGAGAAATTTATTTTGTGTTCTCTCTAAATGTGACACATGAACAGCATATTGAGGGCTCCATACAACTGAATTTGTTTCTAATACTGGTCTAACCAGACTCTTAAATAATAGTTTAAAAGTTCCAATATTTTTGAAATCTTTACTTAATCTGAGTACGAAACCTAGGGTTCTTAAGCCTCTATCAACTGTGCAATTGATATGTGACACAAGAGAAAACTTATTGTCTACAATTACGCCCAGATCTCTAATTTCATCAACGACACTCAAAGTTATACCATTAATTTTGTAGTCATAGTTTACTATTGTCCGGGTACGGCAGAATCTCAGCATTTGACATTTGGAGATGTTTAAAGAAAGTTTATTTTCTTCACACCATTTCTGTAAAATATCCAGTGCATTCTGCAGAAGTTTGCAGTCGTGTTCCGTATTTATTACTCTATAGAGTTTCATATCATCTGCAAATAGCAAACACCTCACACCGGATAACAAAAGCATGGGGATTACATCATTAATGAATATAATGAACAAAATAGGACCCAGGTGGGAGCCTTGTGGTACCCCGCTTACTGCACAAAAGTAGTCAGACTCTAACTCAGCTATTCTAACAATCATTTGTCTGTTATGTAAATAACTCTCGAGCCAAGCTTTAATGTTACCCGAAACTCCCAAGGCATTTAATTTATCAAGTAGAACTCTATGAGAGACTCGATCGAACGCCTTGGAGAAATCTGTATAACAGCAATCTAGCTGGTGAGAATCTTTGAAGGCATCAAAGACATCGGCTTGTAAAGCAAGAAGGTTTGTTAGAGTAGATCTGTTTGGCATAAATCCATGCTGTAGAGGGGATATAATGCTGAATAAGTATTCTTTTATTTTATTTAGCAATAAAAGTTCAAATAGTTTTGGTATTGCAGATTGGATACAAATAGGTCGATAATTCTTAATATCCGAGTGGTTGCCCTTTTTAAAGACTGGAATAATATAACTCGTTTTCCAAATCTCTGGAAAAGTTCCATTTTGTAAAGACAAGTTAAAGATTTTACACAAAATAAATGATAATTCTTTATAACAATTTTTTAGGAAGATGGTTGGTACCTTATCAGGTCCCTGTGTTTTGTTTTCATCCAACGATACCAACCCTTTTTCTACTTCTGATTGGCTAAGAACTACATTAGGAAGGTTTATAGCATCGAATAATTGTGGTTGAACAGACGAATATGATCCCTGTGCAGAATTATCATATACCGACTTAAAAAAATCAGCAAAGAGATCAATAATTCTTTTGGGAGTGTCGACCCACTTATTATTTAAGTACATAGTCTTAGGCAAATCATAGTAATCGCTTTTAAGAGATTTAACGTATTTGTATAAAGATTTGGAGTTTTCTGGAGTTTGATCCTCAATTTTTGTAAGATAATGATTACGTAACTGCTTGGATAGAATACAACAATCTTTTCGAGTCTTCCTAAAAAGCATATAATCATGCACTGACCTAGTTTCTTTATAGGTAATATACCATATATATGAGGTTATAGTGGGTGCTAATGGGTTTGAGTAAGTGTGCCTATTTTTTCCCTCCCCTTGTTCTAATGCTATCAACGTTTAATTGCTGTATTATTAGGGAAACCAGTAGGTAGACCATTTTCGTTTTACGTGTTTATTACAAGAGGCATGATGACAGTATTGAAGAATAAAAGATTTTATAGAAGAAAATGTTTTGAAAGGACTCTAAAAAAATGATCCAGTTTTAATAAACACATTGAGATTAACAAGATTTGCAATAAAATAAAAGTATAAAATTGTGCAATCCGCCATTTTGACTGAAACACCGGTCAGAGCTAATGACGTCACGCCTCAGTGCCTATTACCGTGTCTTTGAACCGTTGCCATAGACACAATGCAATGTTTACTGAGGCTTGACGTCACATAGACGAAATGACAGCTGCGGGCGTTTTTGCGCGAAATTAAAAATGTGTAGATGAAAATGCAATTATTTGCATAAAAACTTAGTTTATTACAGAAATAATGTTATTTTCGGTAATAGTAGACGTGTACCTACAATATAGAATGTTCTTTCAAAATCTGTCATCATGCCTATTAAGTAGGGAATGCAATCCCGAGTCGGGATTGTCCTTTCGGGATCTCTCGAGATTAGAATTTCCAATCCCGCGGGATCCCTACGGATCGGGATCCCGAATACTTTTGTGTTCTTTTTTTGTTTATACAGCAGAATAGCAATTAACTACAATGCCTTGCATTTTTATATAAACAATTTTAATAAAATTTCATTCTTCGTAAATCTTAAAAAAATAATCTTTAATAAAAGTTCATTATTAATCACTGCATTAAAGTTTTTATAGGCGTTTCTTCCAAGCATCAATCAGTCAATGTAGTAGTAATTTTTATTACTATATTAGATTAATAAAATATAAATATTATTCAAAGCAATTTTCATTATTTGAATGTGACATTACTAAAAGCTCCACAGACATACCCAATTAAACATACAAAACATAAAAATGTTGATCAATTTTTTTCGTCCGATATATATAAAGAAACCCGTGTTTCCCTACCCGCCAAGTTTTCTCCACAACCAGCCACAACCACCCAC
The DNA here is from genome assembly GCA_016648135.1 of Agrypnia vestita. Classification (NCBI taxonomy): domain Eukaryota; kingdom Metazoa; phylum Arthropoda; class Insecta; order Trichoptera; family Phryganeidae; genus Agrypnia; species Agrypnia vestita. Next base: position 113,239 of record JADDOH010000353.1, on the reverse strand, counting down.
TGGTGGTTATGGTGGTGGATAGCCCTTGGTGTCACATCGAAAATATGAGAGTTCTGGAAGGAGAAGGTTCTAGAAAATTCCCGAAAGTTCTATAAGGTTTTAAGCTGAGTGGCGGAATGTGTCGGTATGTCTAGGTTTCTATAAATTTCTTGAAAGTTCTGGAAGGAGAATATTCTAGAAGGTTCGCGAAAGTTCTATGACGATCCAAACAGTGTACTAAAAATCTACGCGTGCGAAGCCGCGTGGGCACAGCTAGTAATAATAATAAGCCTATTAAGTACATTTAAGGTGAGATAGAGTTGTACCGTTTTGTCTGGCGTCCGCGTCCGCGCTCGATCACAGTGCGGCGATGGCGATCCAGTTTATCTCCCGCGTGACAGGTGCGTCTTTCCGTTACCGCCCCGCCCCGCTTCCGGGTCCGGCCGCCCGCCGGAAGGACGGGCTCTGTTCCGCCCAGCCGATCGCCTTGTGAATGTCGGACCCCGTGCTGGTCATATCGGCTCGGCCCTCGAAAATCGCGGGCGCTGTAGCGACTCTAAATTGTTACGACGATTTGCTGGCGATAAAAATCGTACGTTTCATCATTGCCTACGGTTAGATGACTGCGACGTGCGCAGGAAAGTGACCGGATTTTTCCGGACACGAATTCTGCGAATAGATTTTTGCGGACATTGATCATTTTATGACACAGTTTATTCCGGTAAAAAAATATTTTTAATCAAAATATATTATTGATGTGTCACAGAGACGAAGATATTTATTAAAATATATTAAAATATAAAATTCGCTACTGATTTTCGACACGTCCGTGTCATTTACGCGCATTTTTTTAAAACTAACTTATTTTTTTTGTTTATGTTGTTATTGCTTTATATTGTTTTTCGTTATACACTTGTTGTTTGTATATTCTTCCTAGTGATTGTATATTGTGCTTTACGTGTATTACTTGTAGGGCGTTAGTAAATAAATACATAAATAATAAAAAATATATATTATCGATGTGTCGTAGAGACGGAGCTACTTATTTACTTACCATCACACCGTTTCTCGTGGGGGTAAGCGGAGAGGATAGAGAGCCTGACATACAATTCTCGCTACATCCACATTCATACATCTTCACATGCAAGCTCAATGGTTGACGAGGCTTCTAACGTGACCATCTTCCAGTATCTTATTAATCTGGTTGTGCCACGTCTTCCGCGGTTGTCCTCTCTTTCTGACACCGTCAACACTTGTGTTATATATCTTTCTTACCATTCTATTCTCATTCATTCGCTCAACATGCCAAACCACCCGAGTGACCCTTTTTTGATTCTATTTATTTTTCTAAAGATCAGCTTTACACTCATTCATAATAGCTTCATTCTTTACTCTATCATAAATAGAGACGAAGCTTTTTGTATGAGAAAATAGGTAATTCTTTGGGTGTCCATAGGGCTTACGACCTATCATACGACTGGTTTGAGTGATCAATTCACACAACGTTATGAATATGGAATTCAACAATTCCACCCACGATTGACCACCACATCTATCAATATTTTGGAAGTTGTATATATGGTCCATCATCAGGGCTGATGTGTGACACTCCAGAAAACAAACCAGAAACTTCTAAGTGACCGTGAAAACCTTAGAATTTTTTTTATGTCCTTTTAGGTTTAACTGTTTAATGTAGTAGATAGTAGATATCCATTCTGAAGTCCTACTTTTAAATGAAGTGATATATTATAGTGTCCATGATTTTAATAATTTTAGAATAGTAGGGTAAGGTGCCTTGAGAGAGCGCGGTTTTAAGAGATATGAGCATAGTGCGAAAAAAAAACGATATTCTAATCAGAACACTTTTAATATTTATTTGCTTTCTTAATCTTCTTACTAAACTTAAAAAATGCAACAAAAATAGTAAAATTTAAGATTTATAACCATAATTAACAGAGAAGTAGAACGCGCACTCTTAGGACAGTAGTCTCTCAAGAGTGCGCGTTCTACTTCATTCATAACATAATCTGTAAAACATTGAGTTCATAGTTATTAATTAATTTATTTGACCAATTCTTTTTCTGTTTCTTCAGAAAATGTAGGACCCTGTCCTCCAAGGGAAATGGCTGGTGCAGCTCTATGAGTTATCTCAAACTTGATACTGCCATACTTAATAATTCAGCCACACATCTCTTAAGGTACAGATACACATGCTTCTTTACTGGCATGCTAATGAGCATGCCACTAATAAGCATGCCCTAACAACTGTACACACTTGCTCATTACTGGCATGCTTATTAGTGGCATGCTCATAAATAAGCATGCCCAAAGCTAACAATCAAACACACATGCTCATTAGTGGCATGCTCTTGTCATAGAATAGAGACGCTCTTGTTCAAAATGGAAACTTTGCAAACTGAAATAGAAAATTCAAGTGAACCAATAAATCAAAAAAGTTCCCGAGTTTCCATCCGCACATTTTTGATTTTAGTTTATATAATTTTTATTGTAAGATTTGAATCATTCATGCCTATTAATAAAGTTTCGTAAACATTATTCCTCACTATATTATTTTTACACAACGGTGACCGAGTATTCCGCAGACATTCGTGATTCCTATAATAAGTCACGAAAAGTAATGTTTGAGAAGATCGCATCGATAATACTAGCCGCGAAGCCCGCGAATGACATAAGCATGCTCATAAATAAGCAAGTCTGTTCACACATGCTCCAATGATACCCCTTCTCTATGGTGAATGACAGTGGCATGCTTATAAATCAACCGGTGGTTGATTTTTGAGCATGCTACTAGGTGGCATGCTCATTTCTAGCAATGTGCGTACACACATGCCACTAATAAGCATGCCACTGTCAAAGTCGATACTGCGCATGCTCACGTGCCACTAAAGAAGCATGTGTATCAGACGCTTTACGCTTCCCCTCCCCTACCGTCTTGCGAAGAAGATCAAGATCGAATATTTTATCTGCTTGTTTCTCGTGGTTTCGATTCCATTTGCAACGAAAAAAACATTAATTATTTTAAAGTTCCGTAAAAGTACGCATGCGCACTCTTGTTACCGATACCGTGATATCAAATAACCGCACTGGTAACGCCATCTAGTCGACATCGGCATGAATGAATTCTGTTGGTTGTTTGCCAACAAAGTATTTTCACCAAATTCCGTACAAAATTCTAGTTCCTTTTTAAAACACATTTGTTTTGCTCCATATTTCGTCGACACAAAGTTCGGCGTCGGGCGTTCGAAACACGACCAAAATTGTGGGAAATTTGAATACTGCGTACTCTTAGGCTCGGTTGCGCCAGCAGAAGTAAAGGTAAAAAAAGTTACTCGAGTGACTTTAAAGTTACTCAAGTTACTCTTTTTACTAAAAACGGGTTGCGCCAGCGATGGTAAAAATTATTTTACTCGCCGAAGTACATACATGAGTAACTTTGTTTTGCTCTCCAAGATAGGTGGGTAAAAGTAAAAATGTTGGTAAAAAAAATGGCCGTCCTCTCACAGCTGATTTGAAAATGTGACATTTGTCCATATAGGTACTTGTCATTTGAATTTTGTCGCTGTCATTTTCGTATTGAAATTTGTAAACATTAAAATGAATCTTTTGATTTCGCGTTATTTTAGCGATGGTTTGACGTTTGTTTCATTTGTTTCATAGAATAAAGTGGTTTGTTTGAACTGGTTTTGAACCGCAAAAGTACGTATTGCCAGTGGTGAAAAACTGAAATAAATCAAATTCCATAGACAAATGCGGTATTTGAGGTTTATTCCGCTTGGCACCCTATTAGCCTTATGATTGGTTTGACAGCGGTAAAAAAGGCGTTTGTGCAACCCGAAATCGAGTTTACTCTGATCTGAGGGTAAAAAAAGTTACTCGGGTCAATGTTACTCGAACCAAATTTACTTCTGCTGGCGCAACCGAGCCTTAGGAACCGCGCGCTCTTGGGGCATCTTACCCTACCAGAATGTAGGTACTTGCCCGAAAATCGGATTTTTTTTTCATTTTTTGTGTGTGTACGTGTGATCCCAAATGTATGTAAAAATGCATTGTCACCGACATCGAGTCAATGTGCAAAATTTCAGCTCGATCGGATGACGGGAAATGTGTTAATTTTCACTTCCAAGAGGCGATGAATAAAAGATAAAAGGAATTGCAAGCACGTTTTTGCGAGAATCATCGATTTTAATTGCTCAATATTCAATATTGCGTTTCTATTTTAAATACGACCACTTCTAAATCGGCAACATGACGTCTATTTTAAATACGACCACTTCTAAATCGGCAACATGACGTCTAAATTAAATTAGTCGAAATTCCTAATTGCGACGGCAACTGCAAACGGTTACATCGGACAAAGAAATCCGATACACTTGCCCCGCGGCGCGGAACGATCGGCATTCCGCAACGGTATCGAATATCGGACTGTCCATCACTCAATCGACTTTTTTTGTATTTATATCGACATTAGATTAGCGACACTCTGAATGGGTCGTGCAGAGCCGGTTCTAGAGTTAACCCTTAAATGCCGTAATAATGTGCCGAAAACGGAACATTGAGTTTGTTTTCAATTATCACACAAAATATTTGTCATTCTTCATATCGATCCTTATAAAAGTATTCCTCAGTCATTGAATTTAAAAAAAAATAATTTTGTCCATGCCCAAACGGCCATTTTTTACTAAACTATCAAATTATAGAAAAAGTCAATGTCTTTATAGAGAAGCGAAGTATGAGCCGTATTCGATCTAAAGAAATATTGATTATTTGACAGATTTATGACCCAGAAAAATATAAAACGAGCAGGTATGTTTATCAATTTTGTATCCATACAATTATTTTTATCTTTTTTATACTAAATGCACAGGAAGTAATGCATTAATTTAGTATTAAATGCATGTGCTGCCGAAAACGGCACATGGTAATTTTTTGAAAAAATAAATGAAAAAATAAAACAATGATTTTTTTACTATTTTTCCCTTAGTCTACGGGTGAAGATCTATAAAATATATTTTTTTCGTACAAAAATCAGACTTCATGCATTTAAGGGTTAAGGACCTTAAGTTTTATTTTTTATTTTCTAAATAGATTACACCAATTTATTTAATAATATGCAAGTTACAAACTAAATGTTCAAGGCGTACATATTATGAAAGTATATATATCAAAATAACAATATTTAATTAATTAAAAATAACATAAAATATGGTCAAAAGTGCAGGAGAATCCTGCTTCGGAAAATCCCTTTAGACACATGGAATATATCAATAACAAAGCGATATTGTTTAGCATAGCGGTTGCTCTTCCAACAGGCATAACCATCGGCACGTTGGTCCTGTATATTGGAATGTGACACAATCTATGCTGACGATGTCTAAGGTAATGTCTAAGGTAAGGTAATCAGGAACATACAAACCAATGCTCCGCATAATTTCAGGATTGTCGGTCATACCGTGCAGCAATCGATAAAAATGTGTAATCAAATAGACATTCATTCTAATCTCTAAACTATTGTAGCAAGGAATATCCTGGATAAACTCGGTTGGGTAGAGCCAAGGATAATGCCCGTACTCTCTGATGTAGAGACCACCTTGATGGAGCGTCTAAAATGTCAAAATTTACCATGAAAACTTAATATTTACCTCCCAATCAATTTGATTACATTTTGAAATCAAGGCACTCAACTACACCAGCATATTTACGTATTATCTGTAAATAAATTGTTTCTAATGTCAAAATACATGATGAAAACAGTGTAATAACTTTTCTGATACCAACCTCCCAATCAACATTACTTCATTTTTGAAATCATGGCATTATACCGGGATACGCTAATTTGAAATAATTGTACTCAGATGAGATTGAAGAGAAAGATAAAAATCTCCAAAGCATTCGTAAGACCAATAATGACATACGGCGTTGAAGCAGGGGCAGACGCAATCAGGACTAAACGAATATTGAGTACTTCCGAGATGAAGACACTGAGGATGATAGCCGGCAAGACGCTGAAGGATCGCGTGAAGAACACTAGAATAAGAAAGATGAGAACATTGTACGATGGAGTAGACAGCAAAGGAGGGACTGGTGTGGTCATGTCCACAAAACCAGACTCCCTTATATCGCACTACATAGTCAGCCTCACGGAGCCCGCCCTCTTGGAAGACCTCCCAAAAGATGGAAGGATTGTGAATGGCATCCACCGCTTACCCAGGACCGTTCTAAGACCAAAAGCTTCCATATCGGTCCTACTTAAAGAAGATGAAAGGACAGCTGGGAATCAGCAGGCGCAGGCGCTGGAGAACAGACCAGGTTTGTTAAAAAGAAGAAGGAGCCTTATACTTCAGGCAGCAATGCATTATACGAGCTGCAAGGAAATTAAATAAGAATAAATTTATTAAAAGTTATTGTTGGGTCGAGGCATTGTTGGCCCTAGAGACGTCCCTGTACACCGCATAAGGTCTACTAATAATAACATCGATTTGTATTATTTTCAATTGACACCTTGGAATCCGAGATGGAAATAATAAAATCGTAGATATGACTAATTTTAGTGAAAGTATTTAATTGAATTCCTCGGCCGTTACGAGACCAACATGCCGCAACTTGGCCACGTCTGTTTAACAGCTTGACACCAAATATTTTGTAACAAATTCGATGGCAGGCTCACATTTTTTTACATGTAAAACGTAAAGATAAACAAGCACCTGACGAAAGGCATTTTTATTTTATTTTTAATGTCGGTAAAAAGGGGGTGTGGTTACAAATTAAGCAGGTAGAAAGTAATTATAATAGAAACGGGTTTAAGAGCGAACTATTTACAAATGTTTAAATAACAAATGTTAAATTTTTATTTTTTATAATATACTCTCATTTTGTATGTAAAGACAAACGTTAAACAGCTCTCCTGTAATTTTTTTTGTTAATATTTAGATTTACGAAGGGACTATGGCAGATGTTTAATTACCTCGTGTTTGATTTTCAGAATGTTAATAAGTAAATTAAATGGAGGTGGCGTGTTTGAGGGAAGGTCGATTCATGTCGAATCATGGTCTCCCGGCACACGTGTAATATTTAAAAAGGAAATGAACAATAATTAGGACTATTTTAAATAAATAAATATATATTATTCGTGGGGAACAAAACATAAGTAAAAATTTAGTCCATTAAACTGTAATTAATTCTATTGGTATCAGGGTTCGAGGATATATATATCCGCGGATATATATCACGATATATATCACGATATATATCACGATATATATCACGATATTTATGGCTCAATTTTTATTTTTGATATATATCCAAGAAAACTTTCTGCGAATGTTAATAGATGGTGCTAGTTGTATTTTAAAAAATGCCACAGGTTGATTTTTAATATCTGCGGTCGTTACTAGATGGCGCTAGTTGTATTTTAAATAGTGGTAGGTTATTTTTTAGTTTAATTTGTTTCATACAAACCGTTTTTTATTTCACACAAAGAAACATTACTAAATTAGAAAGAGCAACTTTTGTAACTTATATATATAATAATTCATATACAAGCATTTTCAGTATGCAATTCATTTATTTAATAAATAATAATTCATATACAAAATAAAAAAATAAATTTCCCAATTATTTTGAGTTTGTATCAATCGACGCGTGCAAAAAAGGAGAAAAAAGTATGGATATATATCCAATTTTTGATATATATCGGATATATATCAAAAAATCGGATTTTTTGATTTTTATCATAAAAATTGGATTTTTTCGAACCCTTATTGGTATATTCTAAGTCTAAGTAATTCTTTAATTCGGATGTGCTCCTACGACGAAAAATGTCTACGAATTCCGAAAATTTGAATTTGTTTCCATGGGGCCCAACACCCAATAATGGGGCATGCGTGTTAACGGCGAATTTAATGCATAGTTATTCCTGTGGATCCCTACAAAGAACACTTCGTGATGCCTCGTTTGTCTCGGTATATTATACGAGACCATCTGAATCAGTTTAGGGCAGTCCAACATACTTTCAATAATTTTAAATAGAAACACTATGTCGCTGACATTTCGTTATAATCGTAGAATAACGACGCATGTGATTTTTCTCAAGTTTGCAGGAGAGCAGTATGAAGTTTTATTTACACTTTATGTCGTAGCTCGATAACCACAACAGATTTTCCTTTGAAACTTGGGTTAGTTATTTAAAGTGGATACTTTTAAAACCTCAAATATAGTCACATATATAGTCAAATATATTACACATGCTGCATTGTTCTACGATCGCAAATCAGAACCGTCGTTATACTGACTTCGTATAACGACGGTTAAATTAATGAGAAAAAATACACTTTTTATATACCATTAGATGGCTAACTTTTTTTTCCACATCCTTCATTGTTCTACGATTACGACGATCTCTTCTGTATGATATGGATGGGTTTTGTATGTATTTTTAACTAGTGTCTCATTAATTAACAGCTGAAATTTAAACATGGTAAGTTCGTCAAAAGATCTATCAAAATTTTCATTAAAAAAAATAATAATTATAGTATAATTTCGGATTTTTAGAAATTTTAATGGTATTTTCAAATTGTAATCATTACCAAAGTTTGATTACCAGCAACGGCGGCCCGATAACGTCGCGGAATATTTTCTAAATTTGAATTACTCCGTCGGTATACGTAATAGACACTTCACTACGAATTTCGAAAATCTATATTGACCGACAAACGTTTTTAGAATTTAATCTTCAAAGCATGAAGTGTCTTACCAAAGCTCAAAACATCTGACATTTTAGAAATATATTAAATTGCCGTAATTTTAGTGTTACGTTATATGTTTTAATTCGTCTTTAATTGTTGTTATATTTTACAAAGAAAGGGAGTATAATAAAAACTTGGTTTTTATGGGTTACTTTTTTTTTGAGGGGTTGCAGCCAGTGCGTCCGATTCCCCGATCGCCATCGCGTGTCGCCGCGGCGATGGTACGCGGAAACGCCAACGATTGTCCACTCGACCGAGTGACTGGTTAATGCGGCGGGTCCCCCCGCACGCGCGGGCACCAATGCGATCTGAACGACCGCAGGGCCGGCGACCGATCATTACTTCCCCAGCGGTGGCTCGCCGCCCCATGATGGGTCACCCTTTGAGTTCCCCCGGTCGCGATTCGCGCGAGCCACTGGTCCGGAAGCGTTTCCGGCGTCCCAAGGGCGTAGCGACATTTTCCGCGCCGCCGTGCCAAAGCAGCACACGAGCCAGCCAAGCTAAAAATTAAACTTATGTAAGAAAATACTTAGTTTAAAGCCACTGTATTTCCTGAATGTATGTGAGTGATCCGCGTGGGTATTAAAAGAGGAGGTCCTAAACTTTCGAATTCCTCCGGTAGATCGCTCACAGTTGAGAGTACAAGATTTTGCAGCACAAGGTTTTCTGTGTTCGTGAGTTCTGTAAAACTGAGAACAAATAGTCTATCTAGTTGGAGGTTCAATGTTAAAATGGAGCTGAAAGGCGCTTTGCCCTACAGTTGCTTTAAAAATTTATTCCAAAAATGTTTAAACAGAAATGCTCTAATATCAATAGTTATGGGGATAAGCGTCTTCGAAGTTTGCATTTTTAACCAAGATACATTATAGATGTCTCGTAGAGACGTAACTGTTTATATAGGTAAATAGTTATGGAAATCTATTTGATGTTTATAGGGCTTACGACCTATAGTAGGACTGGCTTGAGTTATCACTATCCCTATAAACACTCAAAAGACTTAATGGGACATCTATAATATGTCTTAAATAATGAATTTTTTTTCTCTGTGGATGAAATCCAGTATTGTGTTCTTGAAAATTTAACATGCACAAAATATTCTTTGCATTTTTATTCAATAATTCTGACTTAACTTTTGTAAAACGTTGGCCTATCATTAAATCGACTTAAAAATTGAATTAAAAAATCATTCGCTTTAATACAAGTCAAATAAAATGTGTCGGCACTAGAATATTCCATGCAGAGGTCTTTAGTCTAAGTTTGCTCGGATCACAGTTTGCTTTCTACGATTATAAAACAATTCTTAACGCATATTTATAACACCTTGATTTCTAAATGTTTCCGTAACACACCTGCGTATTCCAGATCCTTTTAAATCAATCCAAAACATGAATACAGTTTCGGAAATACTCGTTTTTTGCAGTTAAGATTCTCATGACAAATGATTTAAACCTTACAGAAAGAGGTAAATATGTCAATAGCAATCAGTAGAAATAAAAGCTTAGCAATATCAAAACAACCAACAAGGTGTAAGCTGAGGATTGATAACGAGCCTGTGGAACATGTTGTGAGCTTCACATATTTGTAGCCATAGCGATCTGTATACTGAAGTCAATAAAGAGAACAAGTTAATAAAGCATCCACTGTCTAGGTGTCTAGGGGTGTTCTCAAGGATTTGGCCTGGAAGAACAAAAATATGCATATTGAAAGCAAAGCCAAGATATACAAGACATGTGTGCAACCTATTACAACATACGCTGTAGAGACGCGGGCTGACACTGTCCGCACCAAAGGACTCCTCAGAACATCTGAAATGAAAGTGCTGAGATCCATTACTGGAAAAACTCTACGTGATCGTGTCCGAAATTCCGACACAAGGAAAATATGCGAAATAGATGGAGTAGATCCAGAAAGAGATTCTGGAGAGATCACGTGGCCAGGATGGACAGTGATAGACTCGTGCATACAGCAGCGAATGAAATTCCCTCTGGTCGAAAAGATGGAGGGACAGCCGGACGTCGTCGTCCCAGGAAGCGTAGTTTTCTGTGTCACAGATAAAAAAAAAGAAGAAGAAGAAAACTGAACCAGATTTTTTTACATTCTATTAAAATTAAATAAAATAAATTATTGTCGTGTTCGCATTGCGTACTGACGCCACTGTCCCTACCTTGTTGCATTATCCATAGTCGAGAGATAATCTGCGGATTGGGGTTGTTTCATGGTTCCAGCCAGCATCACTAAAATGCCAAAGGGACGCCACGGAGAGTCCGGGATTATGCAGCATCATTTCATTACGTCCAAACGGAGACCAAACTAATATTACATAATGCTGTCATTCCCAAATACCGCGTCGCTTCCGCGTGAAATATTGTCAAAGTGATGTTACTCAGTGCACTTGTGATTTCGAGGGGTGGGCACTGAATATAATACCGATTTTATTTTAAGGGCTGGCCGCATGCCGTCAAAAAAGACGTACATGTTTGAATTGCGAATGTTGGAAAACATTCCGATTGGAATTACTACGGGGCTTTTATTACTTCCTTTCTTTCAACTCGAGGCGTCTGCTTGCTTGTTTGCTTGACAAAAAAACTTTGGATCGATTTTTAACCCTTTTCCCGTGATCCAATCGAGCTGAAACTTTGCAAGCAGACTCGTGGCGTCGATCGAGAAGATCTATCAAATTTTCATTAAAAAAAAATAATAAATTTTTGGATTTTTGAAATTTTTAATGGTTTTTTCATACAACTTACTAAGTTGTGTGAAAATATTTAAACGCGTCTGGTAGACACGGAACCTGATTAAAGTATAATTTTGGATTTTTGGAAAATTTTATTACTCCCTTTCGTAGCGCCGTTCGACCGAAGCCCAACGCGTAGGTTAAGCGCCAAACCAGTTTCCACTAGTAAACGAGAAAGAGAGTATAATAAAAACTTGGTTTTTATGGGTTACGTTTTCATTATATTTAACTTGTACTGAAACGAATGAATTTTTCGCAATCCACATAACTTACTGTAATGATAGTTCAACGTTTTGAAAAAAAATAAATCAGAAATGTGGGGAAAAAATGATTTTGATTTTTTCAATTCATATATATTGGTAATAGAATGTGTTACTTATGACATATATTAGTTTACTAAAAATACATTTTGGTTTTTCGCTGTACCTTTCCAAAAAGAGGCAAGCTCTTGTGCTTGGAAAGAAACTTACAATTTTATATTGATATTGCATAACTCCGTAACTATTGATATTAGGGGTAGGCAGAGGATAGAATGCCAGATCCTCTATCTTGGCACATTACTTTTGCTTCAGCTGCATTCATACATTTTTTCATGCATGCTTTCCGGTTGTTGAATACTTGTAGAATCTGAACACTCGCCCTATATATTTTCTGAACCATCCTTTCCTCGCTCATACGTCCTACATGACCAAACCATCTCAGCACTCCTTTCTTTATTCTACCTACCACACTACGCCAGCATTACACTGTCGACCAAAGATTGTCACACAAGCGCCATAGTGATCGCATTTTCACCGCATTCAGTCTAATTTCACTCCCTTTTTGCCAATTCCAGGCTTCACGGCAGGAATGTAGTCCTGCGAGGTTATTAATGTTTTCCAAATGATCCTGGAGGTATACTCAGAAGCTTCAAGCTTAAGAAATAAACAAATAATTAAAACAATAGTCTCGCATAGTGTTTTGACTCGTCCTGCGAGGCTATTAATGTTTTCCAAATAACCCTGTAGGTATACTCAAAAGCTTCAAGCTTAAGAAATAAACAAATAATTAAAACAATAGTCTCGCATAGTGTTTCGACAAGGCGTCTTAATCGCGCTGCGGCCACACACACACAGCGCACGCATACCGCTACAGCGCAGCATATTTTTAGGCGGGATCACGACCGCTCGTCTCTTGTTTAATGGACTTGCGAGGCGACTTCATTACAGGTCGGGGGCGTGCCGCTCGCCCCGCCGGCACTCGGACGCGGATGTCGGCCTCCGACAGTGGACCCCTGCGCTTTTCCCTCTCGTTTTCTAACAATTTGGGGCGCATTGGCGGACCCAGGGCCGTTCTACGAGCAAAAGCTCCAATATCGGCCTTGCACTTTCGCCATCCAGATTGTCATTTTTTTAACGCTGAAGCGGTTTTAGTCGCTAGAGGCCAACATGACACATGCACACATTGGTAGGTACTTGATGAGATGAGAATAGAGAAATTTCACATATTACGAATACCGATAAAAATATATGAAATAGATTCATAAATATTAATTACATTCTGTGAATCAGTATGGATAATGTGGGGGAGTGTTTTCATTCATAATTTTTATTATAAAAATCTTTAATAATACGACTGCATTAAAACGCGTATGATTGGTCGATGTATCAATTTGCGTGTTTGGTGTAGTTAGGGTTGCCAACTATAGTGTTAAAAACAGTATCATACTGTTTTTCAGTACATTATACTTTTTACTGTTGAACAAAAATAAATGATACAAAATATTGTTTTCAGCAACAAAATGCGTAACACTATAAGTTTCAGACTTAGACGCTCACAAAATTTGTTTTCTTTAGTCAGAGGGTGTTCAGTGCAGCGCAGTCACAAACAAATCACAATAATGGAGTTTCAGAACGAATCAGAAGACAAAGATTTTCTTGAAATGAGTAGGTACTGGCCAAAAGTGGAGCCATTTATTAGTAAACACCTCAGAAGACTTTAAAAATATTACTAAAATTGTCTCATATCTACTTTCTGTTCCCGCCACCTCAGCATGCACCGAAAGAATTTTTTCAGTAATTAATGCAAAGTGGCGGGAGGATAGAAATAGAGCAACTGTTAATTTAATAAAAAATTAACTCCTCATTTATTTTTAATTTAGTTATAATTGTGGTGAAGCGTATGAAGTTTTTAAAAAAGAGTGTAAATTAATAAGTTGTACAAGAAGCTCTAAAAAATATGTATTTAAAACATTAAATAAATAAAATACTGTTCATTTTTCTAAAATACTGTTTAATATTCTTCTCAGATCTAAATATACTTTTTTCTTGTAAAAAAAGTTGACATTCCTAGGTGTAGTGCTGTAGTATTTGTACATCTGGATACCAAACAATTGTGACGCACGTATTAGTTTCTAGTGAAATGAAGTGTTTTGCCCGAGAATATAAAATGTTGAATTTCAAAAACATTTTTTACTCTTTATACATATGTATATACAAAATAAAAATGTGAAATTTCTCTATTGCGTGTGACACGACGTACATGGCGCACTATTCTCTTGCATACCCCTGCGGGAAAACAGCGTGTTGGTTAGTCAGTGAGTTGAGCTGTGCCTTACACGCATATATACTTTATTTCTTAATAAATCGTAGCAAAATCATTGTAGAAAGCAGAATACACCAGCATCCTACACTAAGTGACCTGTTTTGATTTAAGCATCTTTTGGCCTTCCATGTTGGGTTCCATTTGGATTGCACTTTTCCTTCCCGTTTTCTATTAAAAGCGTTTTCTATTATGCCCAGGGTTCGAAAAAATCCGATTTTTATACAAAAAATATATATATCAAAAATTGGATATATATATCCAAACTTTTTTCTCCTTTTTTGCACACGTCGATTGACAAAAACTCGAAATAATAAGGAAATTTTTATTTTTATTTTGTACATGAATTATGATTAATTTATTAAATAAATGAATTGGATATTGAAAAAAGCTAATATATAAAAGTTGCTCTTTCTAATGTAGTGTTATGTGTGTCTGTTTTATTGTGTGAAATAAAAAACAACTGTAACACTTTTTAAAATACAACTAGCGCCATCTAGTATATATAAAGACCGCTGATATCAAAAAAAAAACTTGTAGCACTTTAAACAATACAACTAGCGCTATCTTTTAACGACCGCAGAAAGTGTTTTTGGATATATATCGAAAATAAAAATCAAGCCATAAATATCGTGATATATATCCTCGATCCCTGATCATGCCATCTCGTACATTTAAAAAAAAGGTGACTTGGACACGTTTTGCGAATGCCAGAGGGGCTACTGTCACGCTGTATCGTCTAAGCAACTCCGAGGGAAAGGCGGCCGGCGGATCGCTCCAGATTGAGCTGGGACAAACAACAAGCGAGATTAGGAAGATGATAGCGCCTTGTCGAGGGATCGAAGATGATGATGATGAATAAAAAATAATAAATTAATATTTTTTACCATTAAAAAATTTACAAGTTAATCAATGTTACAGACGCACACAACGCTCAACCAACCGCCTTAAAAACATAATGAGAGAGGTAAAAAAAAAATATACACACGTTGGTACTCGCAATAAAATAAAACGCCAGACGGGCGCTGCCTCTAATGACCCGCATTACGACCGGGTTTCGGGACACAATGCCCGTTTTTTGTCCTTTTCGCCGTGTTACTATTAATAATAATAATACGCGAGCATTATTTATTGGCCAGTAAAAGGCAGACGGCCCCGAAAATGAAGGATGGACCAATAAAACAGTTTTATTGTCCGTCGGAATTTACATTTACAATCCGTGCATTTCCAAGGAATATACGCGCGGTTTTTTCCTTCCAAAAGCGGGTTCAAAACAATAAACCGAATACACATGTACAATGTATGAGTCGATTAGCAAATAAGTTTCCAACGCAAATTAAGGCGATCGTCTAGCAGAATGAGCAAATTTCACCATTTTTTCTCATATCTTCTCTTGCGTTTTTTATCACATTTTTGTAGGGACATATCTAATTTTAAAATTTATTCATCAGGTTACATATATTTTAAATACGAATATCGTATTAAAATGTCATAAACTAAATTAAGTAATTGATTAATAAATTACCAAACCTTCGATGTTTTAAAAATGAAGAAAATTGCTCCACTTTGTGGGTCTTTTATGACTGAACGGCGTGTTGAGTTGTATTTTTTATTCAATAATTTTACAAAGTAAACGATTATCTTAAATTTATTACAATTATAGAAAAATCTGTTAGTTTGTTTACATGCAATTTATATTTTAAAAAACACTGTTTTTTAAATTATTTATATTTTTTGTGTGTTTTTTTCAATCCTTTTAAAATAGTTTATAACTTTTTTCTTTAATAAATTAAAGGAATAGATATTATTATTTTAAAATTAATACAAAAAAAAAAATCAAAACATTATTCTCGATTTCAGATTTTAGCTATTTAATCAAGGCACTGCGTATTGTGTCATAAATACGTTGCGTCTTGATTAAATATCTAAAATCAGGAATATCGACAAAGATTTTGATTTTTTTTTGTTTATATTGTAAAATTATAATATCTATTCTTTTGACTATTGAAGTAAAAAAGTTGTCAACCATGTAAAAAGAGTTGAAAAAAAACACAAAAAAAAAAAATTTTTAAAAAACAGTATTTTTTAAAACATAAATTGCATGTAAACGTACTAACAGATTTTGCTATAATTCTAATAAATTTAAGATAATCGTTTACTTTGTAATATTATTGAATAAAAAAGACATCTGAACACGCCATTCAGTCATAAAAGGCCCACAAAGTGGAACAATTTTCTTCATTTTTAAAACATCGGAGGTTTGGTAATTTATTAATCAATTACTTAATTTAGTTTATGACATTTTAATAAGATATTCGTATTTAAAATATATGTAACCTGATGAATAAATTTTAAAATTAGATATGTCCCTACAAAAATGTGATAAAAAACGCAAGAGAAGATATGAGAAAAAATGATGAAATTTGCTCATTCTGCTAGACGATCGCCTTAAGATATTTAAAAAAAAAGATTTAATTATTTGTTTGTATTTATAAACTCATATATTTTTTTAAACTTATATTTACTAACTTATATTTATTAATCATTACACCTACATGTTTCGGAAAAAACCTTTCCATCGTCAGGATGTTTTATAAAAGACAAAATATCAAAATGAACACACAATTGTTAGATTTTTCGGCACATTATAGCGGCGCATTCACTGCAAATGCATATTTCGGCGTTTTTTTTACGAAAATGTGGGTTTTAATTATTTATTTATATCAGAATGTATATGATAGATTGCAATTTTTTAGGGCGATAACTTAGATAGAGCCTTTGTTCTTGTATAAAAGTAATAAACTGAACATTATTTATAATAATTAATAAAATATAAGCATTAATCGACAGGCCGCGGCCGAAAAATCGTTTTTAGTGTCCTAGGCGGCGCTAATTTTTTTATGAATATTTATATGTACGCATAATATGTTTTTTAAACGTATAAAGTATACTTCATTATCTAGAATTTTTACTAAGGAAATCAATAAATAATCAATATTAATAAAGTTATAATGTTTTAAATTGATGACGCAGTTACCGGCGGCATTCTGTATTATAATTACGTCATTTATTGACACATTTCATACATTGCAATTTTTATTTTTAAATATCAATTAGTGTTTTTATTTAAAAAACTAACTTTTATTAAGTGAGTAAAGCCTCAAAGTACGGGAATAAATAGAATATTCTGTTTAAAATCATCTTTTTATATAAATAAAAACAACAAAAACGTAAAAATTTCTTACAAATTTAAAACATTATAACTTTATTAATATCGAATATTTCTTGATTTCCTTAGTAAAAATTCTTGATAATTAAGTATATAAGTATATATTGGTGAAAGGTTAACAATACTACAGTTGTGGTGTATAGTGTTGTGAACACAGTAGTGTAATGTTGGTACTGACGAAGCACGTCTCGAAACCGGTAGACCTAAAATCTGGTAGTGGGTTATACAAATTTAACTAACACGCATGCTTTAAATATTAAAAATATGACTAACTTCTTTTTTCACGTCTCCCTATTTCTATTTTTTTTTTTGTAATAAATCTTTTAAATAAGTAAATAAATGTTGCTAATGTGTTAATTAAATCTCGCACGATTTTGTTGTTATCTTAATTAAATTCGTGTGGTAGCCATATTCTGCGTTTCCAAATCTTCTCGATTTTTTCATGCATCTTGAAAATAGCCCAAGACAACCAGTTTTCTTGGGCGATTCTCGAATTGAGATCTCTGGATTGTCCTCCATTTCTACAGTAATTGAAATTTCAGTGACAATTTTAGAAGTTCCTCTTCGAGGATTAACTTCACTACTAAAATCCACCTATTAAAATTTCCTAAACCTTTTTTGGCATAGATGAACATACGTCAGAGTAAACTTAAATTTTTATTAATTGTTATATATTATAATTTTTTTTACATACCTACGTACAAAAGAAAAACAGCGGTTAAATATGGAAAATGGTAATATAAAGTACCTACTTAACATGAAAATAAATTTAAAAGATTAGCAAAAAGGACCTGATTATTTATAACATTCAATTTACTATTTACACTCTTTCTTATTTCTAAAATTTCTAATTTATCAAATTGTGATTCTGTATAATTTGTATTTATATCAATTAGGTATTATTTCTTCTAGAGATTTTTTAACGCTCAATATGTTTATTCAGCGGGTAGGTACTCCAGTCAAGTTTGTCACACAAACTGCATTAGAAATAACGTGTTTGAAAATTTTATATACATTTTGTACTATTTTTTATCTTTATCGGTATTGATATCAATGCCAGGCGTCCATAAAACGTTATTGAAAACAGAGAATATCAAGTCGATCCCGACACCTTTCACGTGCTAAGCAAGCGCTTTGCCGTCTTGCTGCACAGTGAATAGACTGTACAGTTAATCAGATTATCAGTGGCACGACAATGATTCTCATACTAAGGGTTCTGGGATCGATTTCCGGTGAGGTCACAACGTCACGGTGACACAGTATTCGAAGAAATCATCTCACCTGGATGCTGGATGCTGAATCAACGCGCTAAGGTGAAAATCAAGATCGCTCACCTGGAAAGAAGAAAGATAAAAATATTAATGAAGTGCCACAGTAATAAGACGATTTTAACAAAGGTAAATCGGAGAACGAGAGGTACACATAAGACAACAGAAAAATAATATGTGTGTTAATCAACCTGACTTAATGCAATAAAATTATCAATAAAATCTACGGCTATTTTTATGCGTTTTACTAGCGGTACACCCGTGAAAAATCACAGGGCAAGATAAAAATTGCAAAAATTTTGAAGCTGAAAATTCGTAGAAAACCATTTATTTTTATAAATAGACTTCGCTTAAACCTAAAACTAAATATAATAAAATAATAATATAAAAATGTCAAGACCGCGTAATTCGGTGGGCGATCCTTGCATGTTGCGAGCTGATTGCGTGTCACGCTCTAATTACCTAAAGTTGTAATTCCATCAAGTTACGGACGATACGGACAGACTGACAACGAAATTATTATATTTAGATTTCATTTATGGTTAAATAAATGATAAAAACCCTGCAGAAAATCCAATTGGAATGTTTTACCATTGGAATCGGAGGGTTTCTATTATTTTATTTGACATGTATTAAAGGGATCCAACGTTTTACAAAAAGTAAGTCAGAAATATTGAAAAAAAAAAGATGAAAACTTTGATGTTGCATATCTCCATAACTATTGATATTAGTAATGGTTGCTTGAACATTTTCGACTCATAATCAAGGCAGAAATATAGTCGTGCGAGGTTATTAATGTTTTACAAATAACCCAGTACATTGCGAAGATGGTAAAAACTAAGCGAGATTGTGCCTTAAATGGAAGAATATAAGCGACAAACCAGAAAATACCAAAAAATAATATTAAAGTTGAAGATGTAAACGATATCTATGAGATTCTAGACAACACGAGATCTGATCTCTAGACATACCCTTATAAACTATACAAGGGTGTACCAAAACTATCCACCTCCATACAAACCGATGCAAAGATCAATCACATTACAAAAAACACGTCGGCGTTAAGACCTCATCCAAAAAAAATATTATTTTTTACTTTCACTTTCGGAATAATACATTATTAACAAAATTATAAATTTTGAAACAGCCGATATTTTGAAACAAGATAGCAGATTTGGATGGCTATCGAAATCAACAGAGGTATTTGAAAAATCGATTTTCAGTATAGTTTAATATAAATCTGATATGTAAGTTATGGTAGCATTAAAGTTAAGATTTAAAAAAAAATTGGCCGCCGATGCGCAGCGGGTAACATTGGGCACGAAGCAGCCAGTACACTACCTAGTGAAAGCAAATTACATAATTGAAAGCAGTTTGAATATACGTGAAGATTGTCACATCGGCAGCATAATCTTTAACTCAAAAGTGGTCTTATACAAGTGTTTTATTTATATATAAGTCAATTGTGCAGCTAAATGTTTTAAAAAAAATAAAAATGACACCATATAGGTGAATTACATTCAATGATATTCCTGACAAGTGAAGTGAACCACTTCACAATTTATTCAAAGAAAATAGCAATATATAAAAATAAAATCACAAGTATATAACAAATTATAAATAAAAAGCAGAGAAGTACAAGGAGAAGAAAATAGCAAAGCATAAATATCAAAAATCAGAAAATAAAAAGAAGAAGCAAAATAAAACAAAATATAAAAGATACAACAAAATACATATATACAATGTGTGTGGAATACATGAATGAGTTTTGAAAGATACATGAGTGACGGCTCAAAATAAAAGTAGAAAGGAAAAAGCATTGGACTAGAAGTACATGTGATACATACATAGGCAAGTAATATTAAGTAGGTGAATAAAATACAACGTTTGTAGCAAAATAAGAATAAATCAGCATAAGAAAATGAGCATGCTACAGATTAAGGTGAGTTGAGTGTGAAGATACGAATGAGGCCTTAACGATATCATATATACAGGGATTTTGGAAAACATTAAAAATCTCGCAGGAATATATTCCTGTCTTGATTATGAGTCGAAAGTGTTCAAGATATCATGATATCAATAGTTACGGAGATATGCGACATCAAAGTTAGCATTTTTTTTTCAATATATCTGATTTATTTTTTATAAAACACTGGTCTATCATTACAGTGACTTATGTCGAATATGAAAAAAATTCATTTCCTCTAATACAAGTCAAATAAAATAATAAAAACCTTCGAATTCAAATTCAGGATTTTTATCATTTCATTTAACTTGTATTGAAACGAATAAATTTTTCGTAATCGATATAAGTTACTGTAATGATAGTCCAATGTTTTACAAAAAATAAGTCAGAAATATTTTTATAGAAATGGTAATTTGATGTCGCATATCTACATATTGATATTAGGTCACGAACATTTTCGACTTATAATAAAGGCAGGAATATAGTCCCGCGAGATTATTAATGTTTTCCAAATAACCCTGTATATATATATATATGATATTCCTGACAAGTGCACGATAAAGCATTAGATGACAAAATATTTTTATTAGTTAATGAAAATATCACAGAATGGACATTAATTCTCAAATCCCGCCGCTGTTGACGGGTTACTTCCACAGAAACATGAATACGCCGTCTACGCACAGAGCAGACAGCTCGGTGAGGAAGAATGCGAGTTAATGGGAATAATAAGATAGACGAAAATAAGATAATTATACAGAAAAGCTTAGGCAAGCGCTAACCTGGTCCGACGTGGGCTGCAATTATTGTAAATTATCATTTAATTATTACGAAGCACTCGCATCAAATTTGTTTAGCAATAAAATCTTAATTGAGTTGTTAAAAATATACTCATGTCACTTGGGGATTATTTAAGATCATCATTAACATAACGGACCGCGCCGGAGTCTGTAGGGTCATTAAGAGACGTATCATTATATATATATATACTTCCCCGCATACATTCTTGCGCCTGTGCCTGTGTAGAGATGTTATTTATGCGTCCAGCGTGAACTTTTGCACCTTTCCGTCGGACTCTAAATCACCGCCAAATCTTTATTTTGACAATCGTTTTGTTTTATTTATGCATTTTCTACAAAATCGATGGAATAAACAAATTTTGTAATTCCTAATTTTGAAGCTGCGGTATTCCATACTCAATAAGGTCTTGTTTTAAAACTTTTCGAAAACACCGACCCGGATTTTGGACCTGAAATTCAGGGGTGATTGTTTGTAAGGAGTTGATTAATTATTTTTTTATTGGCACTTAATCAAACATGATAATTTCGCTATCTGTCCGTCCGCCTGTCTGTCTGTTTGGCGGCAGTCCGTAACTTCAAAAAAACAAAATTAAACGGCCTGGAATGGGGTTTGAACCCCGGGCTAGCAAACCCGAACCGGCCGCCTAACCGTCACATGTTGCTACCGCCGCCACTTCGTGGACCGCCAAAAAGATAGTATAAATATATACTAGGGCTTTGCAAGGACGAGAAAAAATGTTGTCTTTTTTGACGGGTCACAGCTAATAAATTAATATTTATTAAATTGGCACTTAATATGTAGTTACGGGATATGGAAGTATTATTAGTTACACAAAGTCAATTGACACGAATTCAATTGGAGCATTGTTCTCAAGTTCACTCTAAATTTTCCTAGAATAATTGACACACTAATTCACTAAGTTCGTTCTAGAATCTTCGCTACAATTTTAATTACTTCTGAAAGATTTGTCTGTAGTACACTGATGCACGTTATTTAAATCGCTGAAGTCCGCAGTAGAAAGCTTCTTGCTTGTCGGTAGGTACTGTCTTGATTTACTAACGCTGGAATCACACACCATTTCGCTTTCTATGGTTATAGTCCGCTGACAATCCTAACACACGGAATACGAAGTAGTCGGTCAATCTCTTTTTATAGATAATATTAACTTTCAAAAATTTGAGTGATGTGTGGCTGATCTTGGGTGGAATCGGTAAACATTAGTTACATTGTGTAAAGTGATCACTTACGCAAGCCTTGAAGACAGGTCGTGTGGACGCCAAAGACAATAAAGACTTCCAAAAAAGCTTTCCCATATAAATAGCTTCGTACCTGTGAGATATCTATAACTGATCTTATTGAATGATTATCCCTCTGTGGACGATTCTAGTAATTATGTTTATAACATTCTAATAAAAGCATTCAAAAAAGTTCAGATGGTTTCTGAACTCTTCGATGGCGTACGATTCTAATAGTTTTAGACACATAAATTTTATATATATATGGAGTATATATATATATATAATAAAAAGAAAAAATAATACTAATATATATATGATATATATATTATATATATATATAATATATAATATATTTATTTTTAATTATGTTATTTTTATTTTATACTATAGAAATGAAGGTTTTCACGGGTGTGTTAGAAATGTTAGTATTGATTTTTGGGGGTAACCCGCAAAATTGGTCATCATTGGTTGATTGATTTATTATATATATAGATATATATAATGATATATAGATATATATATATATATTATAATAATCAATCAACCGGCGCTTAACTTAACATTTACTATTCAGAATGGAAAGCGTAGAACGCCTCAACAAGGTGTTACGATAATTTAAACTTTTTTCAAAATGGATCGTCCATTGTGAATGCTCAAAGTAAACTTTATGCAAAAGCTTGTACAAAGTCTTGCGGACTTTGTACAAACTCGCTGTACTCGCTTTTGTTCGGAAAAAGTTCCTCACAGAGACGGAAAGGACCATCTCTTGAGGGATTGGGTATCAAAAGTACAAATTCGCTGGAGAACCTAGGTAGGAGATATTGCCTAAAAATATCGCACAAAAAAGTGGTATATTTGTCGAAGAGAAGACGGATGGAATTCCAAGAAACGAGGCATCGCAATGGTAGTAGAAGTGTAGAGCGATGATTCATGCTAACCCAACACGATTTCGGTGTCGTGCATACGTGACCCAATACCGTGTTGCAAAAGTTGACAAAAAAACTTAGGTAGGCAGATCAACTGGTGTTGTGTTGTTATGATAGTACTGCAGACTCGGGTCAAACGAATAGATTACTTGATAAGAAACACATTTGCATTGCACATATTGCATCGATCGAGAGTTAGGTTAATGCTTTGTCAGCAACCGTGTACAATTGCATCAGCGTGGAGATATATATATATAAATATATAGATATATATATATATATAATATATATATATAATATATATATGTTTTGCTTGAGGTTTCCGCGAGCATTATGTAACAAAAGTAGATTCTGGAATATCTCGCGTTTTCTGTAAATGATCTCCCTGAGAAGACCTAGGCCGACGTTTCGACACGGTATCACGTGCCATTGTCAAGGCTAAATAAATAAATAAAAAATAAATATATATATATATATTATGAAAAGGTTATTTTTCGGGAACTTCGCGGATTTGTAGAATATCTTATTTTTGCGCTATATTTCGATTACACTGGGATAACCATTCTCAAGCTGGTCTCTCTGACAGTTCAGAGAAAGTTGTAATATATATATATATATATTATTATAATATATTATATAATATATATATATATACACAGGGACTGTAACCCAAAGAAGGAGAGCACACCATCGCGTCATCTTCAGGTCTTCACAACAGGTCTTCGATCAATTGGGGATAGCCAATTCGACAGCTGACTGCTGATTGGGGCTCAGTTTGGGTTGCCACTGGCAAATTTATTTCGAAAATTGTGGTTCAGTTGCCGTGCGCTACGTTCATTTCACGGTCGACATAATCGTCCGTCCGAAGTATTAATTAAAATAACCATGGATCGTTTTCGCACCTTGTATACTCTAATTGATAATGCGCATCCACAAAGACGTGGTACAGTGCGTACCAAACAAGTTGTTCCTGTCGTCGAGCCTGGTATTGAGTAGGATCCGAATGGGTCGATTCGCCATCGCGCACAGCAGTTGAAGCTGCGTCCATCTACTTTACGGAAGACGTTGAGGAAAGATCTTGGTTAACGAGCTCACAAGATCCAGCTAATGCAAGAATTGAAGTCGCTTGACCATCGTGTGGGCCGAAAACGAGATTGCTCTCGATCCTCACATGGAATGGTGGAATCGTTGGTTCATATTTCTTCGAAAACGATGCCGGCCAGAAAGTTACAGTCAATGATTTGGTCAACTTTTTCGTTCCCAAATTGAATGGTATCAATATGGAAGAGTCTTTCAAGGTACTGATACACGTGCTCATTAGTGGCATTACTGATTTATGACCATGCTAATATCATTCACCAGAAGAAGGGGTATCTTTTGAGCACGTGTGAACAGGCTTGCTTATGAGAACGCTAACGTCATTCGCGGCTAGTGTCGATTATTTATCAATGAGATCTCCTCAGTCCGCGACAGATGAAACAAATATGGCGCGTTGGGGAGATGACAAAACATTACTTTTCGTGACTTATTATGGGAATCACGAATGTCTGTGGAATGCTCGGTCACCGCTGTGTAAAAATAATATAGCAAGAAATTAATAATGTTTATGAAACGCAGCGCTAATTATATTTAACACTAATGGCATAAAATTATCTCCGCAATAAAGCCAATACCATGGCCATTTTCACGATTTTTATATCATTTTAAATTTCTATACTCCTAAAAAACCAAAAATATCATAAATACTATCACATAAAGAATGTAATTAGGTTCATTCTGTTAGTTTAACATTCCAGAAAAGGAAATCTCTTTACACACGCGTGATTTCTCGCACCCCGACAGCATAAAAGTTAGGCAGCAATCATAATTACCAACAGAACAAATTTTGTTTTAACCGCTTCAAAAGTACGTAATGTACACCCCCACCCCCGAAACACCCAGTACCACTGATACACCGAGATATTATCAAAGTTTTTATTAAGTGAAATGGCCGCTAAACGGGGTCGTTAGGAAAGGCTATTTAAAAAAACAACTAATTTATAGTTAAAACTTTACAAACGGGGAACAGTTTTTCAAAATTTATTGCGTAAAAATATTTTTTAACCTAACACAGAACAAAAGGTGACAACGCCTGTCTCCGACACGGTATTGCCACGATTGACCGCGGAGACACCCTGCTTTCTAAACAATGCAAGGTAATACTTGACAGCTAAGGTAAGGGCATATGATCATAACGTAACTTAATGGTAAACAGAAGATATTGCGCAATTCCTCTAATCTGTCGAAAACAATAGCACTACGGAAAGCTCTGGAACGTCCTTCAGCACCCTAGAATTATCTACAAAATTCTGGGGTTTGACTGGAAAAGTCTGGAAGCGACGAGTACATTCTCGCAAACACTAAAAATGTATAGAGTAAGTAATCTCGGAAGTTCGTAACGAAGGAGCCAGTCCCGCGGCGTATTATGGTTGTTTTGACGTCTAACCGACGCGACGTAACCAGCGATAAAACTGACCGCAGTGTTGCTAAAGCGCAGATTAATCGAAGCGACAAATACGTGGGGAATTGAATAGAATATTTGAGCAAGCGATAATAACGTGTTTTACAGACGAGTGATTGATTGAGAAATAGTGCGAATCAAAAAATAGCGTTTAAATTAAATTCGTGTCCAGTGGCTTTGTGAAATTGTAAAATTGATAAATAAATCAATAACCCATTTCCAGTATTTCACAACACAGTTTGAATTCCACTAATTCAGGGAAATGGAGCCAAAGTAGCTCAAGTAAAAAGGACGTTATGTGCGAGTATTTAGATGTTCCATATTCTTTTTGTATTATACTAGCTGTGCCCGCGCGGCTTCGCACGCGTAGATTTTTAGTACACTGTTAGGATCGTCATAGAACTTTCGCGAACCTTCTAGAACATTTTCTTTCCAGAACTTTCAAGAAATTTATAGCACGTAGTTGAACCTTCTAGGTACACCGACTTACACCGCCACTCAGTTTAAAACCTTATAGAACTATCGGGAATTTTCTAGAACCTTCTCCTTCCAGAACTTTCTAGAGCAGGTTTTTCTGGGACCTTTTATACTGAATATATATATATATATTTTCCCGTGTTTCCCTACCTACCAAGTTTTCTCCACAACCACCCACCGATGGTTATAGTGGTGGATAGCCTTTGGTGTCACATCGAAAATATGCAAGTTTGGTGGGGTTGGCTGTGCGTGGGTGGGAGTGGGTGACGAAAAAAAAAAAAAAATATATATATATATATATATTGATTAATTACAACATCAATACTCTACATTTTGTGTAGGGTCCTAAAAAGCTTCTTCTTTTATTAGATCCTTGATCTGTGTTGATAGGTCAGTCCTGGTCTTGTGACGAGGACGTCCAGCTCTCTCCATCTCTTTGGTGGTCTCCCTGGCGGTCGGCGCCCCTCTGGAATCCCGCGCCTCACGGCTCTGGGAAGTCTCGTCTGGTCCATTCTCTCGACATGGTCCCTCCAGAAACGCTTTCTCTGCCTGTCCTAAAAAGCAACTACAAAAAAACTGGTTTGGACCAAACAAAGGGATGAATCAGTGAAAAAACCGTTGACTAAATTGATCAATACTGCATTGAATCGTGAAAGATTTAGCAATAAATATTACCCATAATCGCTAGTGCCTGTGTTAAAGTCACCAAATTTAATCACAAAATTTATAAAGTTAACAAGACTTCTGTGGTTGATCATGTGGAGAGACCGACATAGTAACAAACACCAAAATCCTTGCTTACTACAAGACTTACACAACGAAGGAGCTTAGCAAGACCAAAAAAGGCGAGGCTTATATTCAAAGCATCAAAGTTGTCACGGATATCCTCAATGCTGAAGCAGCTACATTGGTTTCGCCTGCCAGAGCGGATATGTTTCAAACTCTCTGTGATGGTGTACAAAAGTCTTCAAAGAAAAGCACCATAATATTTGATCGACCTCTGTATCCCAGACAATATCACTGTAAGACGGCTCACACTGCGGTCAGCTGAATCGGAGGCACTCTGCAGGCTGGTAGTTCCAAGGAGACCTGGAGCCAACAAGTTTGCGGAACGTGCTTTCAGCTTTGCGGGCCCAGCTATGTGGAATCAGTTGCCTCCAGTGCTGCGATCTATGGAGAACCAGGAACACTTCAAGAAGAGCCTAAAAACTCATTTTTTCGGGATTTCGCACCTGTAAAGCGCTCTTGAAGCGTCTCTTACGCAAAAATGACGCTATATAAATTAACATAAACATAAAACTTGGATGGAGTAAAAACGTACCCAAAGACATGTCTACCTTGGAGATCCAGAACTGGCGCAAGACCGATATCAGTGGAGGAAGACATTTGAGGAGGTCAAGACCCATCAAGGGTTTTAGAGCCAACAGTGTTAATGATTTCGCGTTTGTCAACACAATTATTACTGCGCATCATCGCGTTCCTTGTTCACATTGCCTTCTAGATGTTTCCAGAATCTGGTGGACCATTTCGATAGTGCTCAATACCTCCCGATTCTACCATCATCATTGTTATGTCACCGATGCAACGAAACGGGTGACGGTCCGTACGAAACACTTCACACGGACACGCACGTTTTCTCCTTCCGCGACCTCTGTCTGATAAACGGAACGACAATAAAAATACACCTTTCGCTTTCCGCAGAGTTTAAATTTCTCGACGCGTTTTTTGTTTATTTATTTCGCAAAGTTTTTTCGTTTGTAACAAACGGTTAAAAGTGTTGTAATTTACGGCGGCGATGCGAGAAGGCATTTTAAATTTTTGATGCTGTTAAAAAAGTAATGGACCTACTTAAGCTTTGCCTGTACCGCTTCGGATTTGTAGCGAGAAAAACACAGCGCTTCGCATCACAATATTACATCACGAATTTTCAATTTATTTTGTAAAATAAAAAATTTGTGGACATGTACAATTTTTATTTATTTATTCCTTATAATATTGTAACAGTTTCGTAACTGTGGGAGGTAAAAGAAACACTTGGAATTAATTTAAGTTTTATTTATTTAGCCTTAGGCGGACGGCGGTCTATCCGCTCAAGTAATTTGATACAATTCCAGGGCGTGGGTACAAACGGCGGGTTAATCACTCGCTGGTAAGCAGGGCAAGCGCCTAGTACGGCGGCCTTGAAGTGTTCCAAGCCTGGACTCCTCTCCAGGATTGCCAGAGCAGATCCTCCGTGGGCTTGCTGTCCTCTCGATGCTACTGGTGTGGCTGCAGCTTCTTCTGGTGGATATCCTGACCAGATCCCCCGCGAACTAAGCTTTTAATTATGCCAGTAAGCAAAGACCAAAGGCTCGGACACAACATCACTTCGATCTCCGTATGATGTCAGTATAATGTATTTTCAAGGTATCGCAGAACAAGCCAAGAACATGCGTTATGAAGCATTTCAATATTAAAAGATACTGGTTACGAATTTAATCGGAACACCGTTCTTTAACTCACAACCAATTTCGTAATTTGCGCAAACTGTCACTCCTGAATATTTCACAAATACGTAAGTAGGTACTTTTCTATTTCATTTTACCCTTGTCTATCGCTTGTTTATGGTCAATTCCACGGGTTAACAATTCGCTGATTTCTTTGACATTGCGTTCTGTCATGACAACGCACACTATCTGCGACGGGCCTGTCGTACTGATAGTCCAACATTTTACAAAAAATATTTAAAAAAATGCAAATTTAGATGTCGCACATCTCCATGGCTATTGATATTAGATCATTGTCGTTTGCACATTTTTGTCTCATAATTAAAGCTGGAGTACGATCATGGGAGGTTATTAATGTTTTCCAAATTAGCCAAAAAAACATATTTTTATAAAAAAAGGGTCTTGTATAGTCGTTATATTCATATTATTATATTATATTATAAAAGGGTGGTTATATTTTTGCTGCTTGCTAATGAGTTGGAGGATACATCTTTTTTGCCAAGGTATCATCATCAAAAAAAAATATTTAACCCATGCAAATTTTTTTGCGTGGGTTTTTAATATTCGATTACTTTAATAACAGTTCATCGTTTTACTGAAGAAAATTTAAATACATTGAAAAATAAAGCAAAGTCGCTAATCTCCTCAACTATTGATATTAGGATATTGTTTCAGCGCGCAATTTAGGCAGAAACCTACCTGTAAAGTATTGTGGACCGGCTCTGTTACAGCCTGTATAATATTTATTAAATTAATATAAAAAAATGAAAGAAAGTACAGTGCAAAATATAATTAACGTTCAATTTGTTAAACAATCAATTTAAACAAGAATCTTTGTTTATTAATTCTTAAAAGAAAAAACTCTTCGATTGCGGTTTCGCCGGCAAAAAAACTGGACGGCAAAAATCGCGAAAGAAATCGCAACGGAACCGTACAAATCACAAAGCACCGAATTTTTAACGCCCCTCGAGTGTTGGTGCGACTTTCTAAACGTCACTTGGCCCAAAATGCCGGAGTTCTTTTCCATCAGCCGGCCTGTACTTAGTGTAGCACTCCGACAGGACTCGCGTCAGCGATGGGACTGTTGATTTGCCGGAACGCCAGTTCCAGTTCCAGTTCCGAATGAATACTAGGTTACTTTTCGAGGCATCACGAAATCAACGTTTTGGATGAAAGGCGAGCGGGCGCGCACGCGGAGAGTTGTTATTTGATAGCGCGACACAAGACCACAGAAAAGCGAACTGTGCGAGTGTGGTCAGCAATGTGAATAAGAAACAGTAAATTAAGTGAGTACAGCAGTAATGCAGCAAAGTAACTTAAGCATGAAATAATTCATTAAAAAAAGACAATATAAACCAAAACAAAAAAGCATTAAATTAAACAAAGTAAACCAGAAAAAGGCAAAAATAAAAGTAGAGATAAGGAATGGGAATGAGAGGAAAAAGAGTGAGGTGGCTGGGATTAAGGTTAATGGAGTGTATGTATATGTGGTGAGGTTAGGGGCAGTGTGCAATAGGTGATGTGTTTTTGAATGGAGTGCATATATGTAGATGTCGGTCAGAATCTATCTGATGAAAACACTGAATGTGTAGGTTCGTTTAGGTTTTTTTTTAAATGTCGACGTGGTTTTTTTTTTAAATTTTATTTATTTTAATGATTTTTTCAGTACATTATTACAAATATAATAAAAGAAAAAATGGTTAATCATCAAGAAACATATATCTACTTAATAACTATAATGAACTACACACAATAAATTTAACAATTAAAAAAATTAAATTATAGATAAACAGATCAAATTCTAGAAAAATTATGATTTACGGACTATCTCCGCTCCAACACAAGTCCTTCTTCTTCGAGAAGTTTTTCGTTTGTTCATTTGGATGATCTGACATTCTTATGTACCTAAATTGAAAATTCAAAGGATGGAATCGGTTCCAAAAGTAACTGAACAAATAATCCGATACACTCGTATAAATCACTTCTATGAAACTGGTTCTTAATAGCGAGTAATCGGTTATAATAAGACTTGGTGTTCCCTGGTTAAAAATCACCGGTACCAACCATCGCTAACTCTCATACCTCGATATTCATTTACGTGTATACCAGTTTATTAAAATTGAAAAATTAACACGTAGTGAAAAGGAAAGTTTGTAGATTACAATGTTGTAAAATATTTTTTTTTCTCGTGTTGAAATTTTTTCATGTTTTATTCACGTAAAAATTTTCTTCCCGTGTTTTATTTAGACTCTGTTTGTGCAGGAGTTTCAGAGGAAACTCTCTGGAGGAACTTCAAAGGAAACATCACAAGAGTGTGATGCTGAATTCCAGCTATCTCTCCATGGCTTCGGGGGTCTCCCTGGTGGGCGCTGTCCATCTGGTGCGCCATGCAGAGCTACGCACGGATTTACGTACGTGTTGGTACCAGTATTCTCAACGTTGTCGCCCCCATCTGACCACATCTTGAACTTCGCAGACCTTCAGGATTGCGATCATGCAAAGTCTTCGCAGCAAAAGCATGCAAAGTTCTCATTTTTTGTGAGCATTCTGTGTGTTGTAAGTCATTTTGATTGTAGCGTCGTCAGCACAACAGAGAACTCCCTCTGCTTCCTTATCAAGGGTGTACCCCAATTTATAGCCTAAGCCCATTTCTCTTTAACTGCATAAAGGACAACGTAAGGTTGTCCATTATGAGGTTACAAGTAAAAATTCTGATTATAACAAATAAAAGGACAAATTACTTTTAAAAATTTATTTTTAAGAAAAGTTAAGAGCAAATCTTAAATTAATATATATATATGATAAAAAATATATATATCTATATATATATTATATATTA
Organism: Agrypnia vestita; assembly: GCA_016648135.1. Classification (NCBI taxonomy): domain Eukaryota; kingdom Metazoa; phylum Arthropoda; class Insecta; order Trichoptera; family Phryganeidae; genus Agrypnia; species Agrypnia vestita. The sequence goes on along the minus strand of JADDOH010000353.1, from coordinate 81,454 downwards.
TAGTAAAAAAATAGCTTATTAAGCTAGCAGTATTAAGCTCAAAAAATAGTATTAAATACTTAGGAATAATAGTTGACTCTAATATTAAATGAAAATTACAAATCGACAAAACTGTAGGAAGAATAAGAAAACTCGTATACGTATTTATTAAAATAAGAAATATTTTAGGAATAAAATTGCTAAAGACACTATATTACGCTCTACTCCAGTCAGTTTTACAGTATGGTATTATCTCATGGGATAGTGCATTCAAAACCACATTGGAATCTTTAGAAGTTGCCCAGAAATTGATTATTAACATCATTCTTAAAAAACCTAATGATTATCCGACAATAGACCTCTTTGATAAAATGCAAGTCCCCACATTTCAAAATATCTACAAGCGAAATTGCATACTTCAACTATATAAAGGTTTTCATAGTGATAACGAGCTGACCCAAAGAGTGTCAAGTAGTAGAAATGTAACACTTGGTAAATTACATATCCCTGTGATACATACCACAGCTGCTCAGCATCACTACACATTCAGAGGTGTGAAATGGTTCAACGAATTGCCTGTTGAAATGAGGACTGAGGAAAATTATGAGGCATTTAAAAAAAAACATTTATTATATATGTACCTATTACTTAATTATTATTATTACTTACTAATTACTTTTTATTACTTTCTTATTATTATATATATGTACCTATTACTTAATTGTCTATACACTTACTTATTACCTGATGAAAATGTACATTTTATCATATAATTCTCTGTAAATGTAATATGTAATGATACTCCTCTTCTACACACGAATCTATGTCATTCATGTAGAAGCGAAATATCCATCATAAGTAACTGTCTATATCTTGTAAAAAAAATGTATTTGTGAAAAATTAAAAAAAAAAATTAAATAAATAAAAAAAATTAGATAATTTATGATTTCAAAACATTTTGAGAAGGGGCGGGAAGGGCGGAGTGGGACGCAGTATTAGGATAAAGGAACGAAGGATGGGAGTATACGGGAACATAAATTGAGTGAACTAGTCCCGAATAGTCGAGTTAAAAATATCAATATGGTGGTAATTACTGACAGTATCGAGACTGGCAAGAACCGCCTGTACTTGTGGTTCCCCATACAAAAGGTAAAGCGTACTCGTAAAAGATGAAACGAGCTCCGTGTACGAAAAGGAAAAAAAGTATAAAAACGTCTCGTCTAAGAGCGAATCTCGCGCTGAGATTGCACGTATGTCGCGATACGGGATATTACCTTCGCCAACGATAGTGTACGTAGACGTGGAGAATGCAGTAAAATATTTGATGACGTACATAATAAAATAAAATAATAAAATGACAAAAGAAAACGCTAACTAGTGTTTCTAAACAAAATTAACTATGCAGAAAGGAAGATTGCTAAGAAAAGGTGTCGCCATTTTAAGACGATAACTCACAGTAATGTATGCACAGGCTGTTCCATTGATATGGAATATATAATTATATTATAATTTTTCTACATCTGCGGTACGGTCATGTTCTATTTTCCATTGACAGCATAAAAAAAAACAAATGTGTTTTTTTTAAATAAATTTCGATGTTATTTAATGTATAGAAATATTACATTAAATATACATTGTTTAAAATTCGAGTAACTTTAAAGCGAGATACTTTGTTTGTTTATTGACGTTTATTTTTTTGTCAAAAATCTATATATTCAAAAACTCCTACATCAAAGACTAAATTAGAGTGTCATATTTGATAATCTTTTTGTTTTTTTTATTCTGATGATTACGGATGAAATGGGAGTGGTCACCGCGGAGCACCTTTTTTTCGGCAGTCGACAAAACCCAAGAATTTTCAGCCAATGTTGAATATTTTTTTAAATATTCTTAAAAGCACGTACTTTCATGAAATAATACAAATACCATAATTTAAAAGGGTTTTCTTGAAGTTAGAGTTAAGGAACACTTAAGTAGCAATAATTATTCTGAATTTCTAACCATCTTTTTTGATATTAATAAGGGTTTACAAATTTTACATACAAATTATATAGAATTACATTTTGATAAATAAGAAATTTTGGAAATAAGAAAACGTGTTAATAGTAAATTGAATATTATAAATAACCAGGTCCTTTTTACAAATAGTTGTCTTTTAAATTTGTTTTCATGTTAGTACTTAATTATTATTAATTTTCCATGTATTAATATTTATATTTTGATTGTCTATACGTCGATTTTTGATTTTTGATTTTTAATTTGGTCGTGTACATTTTATCCTGACGAAGGGACCATTATTAGCCTTGAAAAATGTCGATATTTTCAATACATAAGTGGTGGAAACAAAGAACATTTTTATTAATTATATTACTACTGTCGCTAGAAAATTATGTCGCTATTTTTGAAGAAGTTTTAATAATTGCTTATTTCTTTTGAATATGTTTTATTTATATTATTTTTTATTTTAAAACGTGTTTTAACTTTTTGTAAAAACTCTTGTTACTGTATACTGTAAAAGCCCACCAGGGCGTTGATAAATCTATACTAATATATAAACAGGAAAAGTTTGTAAGTTTTTGTTTTATTTTTATTTTTTTATTTATTTCTTAAGTTAGTTAATATTACATTGTATATTAACTAGTATTTAACATTTTACATTTTTAAATCTACTACTCATATATTATCCATAATAACCTTCATATTTACATTTACATCTAATCTTATCTATGGTACAATCTATAACTAATGATACATCTTATGCTCTACAATTCTATACTATTTTTACAGTAATTATAGCATTTGTTTTTAAATACATTCATCTTATTTATATTCTTCACGTTTTCTGTCATCTCATCATATATTTTTACACCTCTGTACATTAGACAATTCTGTTTATATACTTTTTTCTTATACGGTAATCTTGATCTATTCCTATTTCTGGTGTTATATGTATGTACATCACTATTTACACTAATTTTGTTCAAAAAATATTTTGGCATTTCGTTATTGAAAATTTTATATATAAAAATGAGATGTATTTTTTGAATCGTTCCAATCCCGCGAACGGAAATAATTATTAATCGAACGAATATACTGGCGTTTTGTAGAAGGACTGCTTCGCGTGTAATAAACCCGCGCATTGTAATTACGCGGACGGACCGAGTGATGACTCTTTTACTCTTGGGCGTGTTTTGATATCCGGTTTATCGAGTTTTTTCAACGATCCGTGTGCAGCCCAAATTAAAGACGCCGGGGCCGTTATTAGGCCACCTCCGGCACAATAATGAGAGGCGCTCATTGGCCAGAACGATCCGTAACGTTTTTACCTACTGGTGCAATCGTCGGAGGATTATTTATTGATGTTTCGTACGTTTTTAATACGTCAAATTCTAATAAACTATATGTATGACGGTGATCACGTAACACTGCGAAGATATTTTTACTCCCTTTATATTAACTCGTGGCGTCTGCTTGCTTGCCGGCTTGCCGTCAACAAAAAAATTGGATCGATTTTTTATCCTTTTCCCGTGATCAAAAAGATCTATCAAATTTTCGTTAAAAAAAATTAATAATCATAGTACAATTTCGGATTTTTAGAAATTTTATCGGTTTTTTCAAATTGGAATCATTACAAAAGTTTGATTACGGCAGCCCGATAACGTCGCGGAATATTTTCTAAATTTGAATTACTCCGTCGGTATGAATAATAGGTACTTCACTACGAATGTCGAAAATCTAAATTGACCGACAAATGTATTTAAAATTTAATCTTCAAAGCATGAAGTGTCTTATCAAAGCTCAAAACATCTGACATTTTAGAAATATATTAAATTACTGTAAGTTTAGTGTTATGTTATATGTTTTAATTCGTCTTTAATTGTTGTTATACTTTACAAAGAAAGGGAGTATAATAAAAACTTGGTTTTTATGGGTTACTTTTTTTTTGTTTTAATACCAGCAGAAACCAACCGGTTGTCGCTATTGATGAAACTTGCCGTGCGGTCAAAAATATGACAAATGATAATAATGATATTTGGATAATTTGTATAGCGCCGTTTTTGAGACCGCTATCGCCTCAATGGCGCTTCATACATTAAAGTTATTTTACAAAATAGCTTAATCTCTAATAAACTTACGTGTTTACTACAACTTGTATACTGGATGACATGCAAAAAAATGGAATTGACGGTTAAAAAGACGGATGTTAAGTATTTCGCAGACGAGTGATTAGTGACGATTATTGCGAAATTATACCGGAATCAAAATATAGTGCTCCAATTACATTCGTGTCCAGTGACTTTGTTAAATAAAAACTTTAACTTTAACAATTTGGTTTAACAGATGGTCAGCTGCAGGCCATACTTGTTACTTGATTCAGTCACCTTTTTACTGTTGTCCGCAAATAGCACTGTCATTCGCAAATCTAATATTGTTTAATGGTTTACCATACACCAATATCCTGAGAGAAGTGGATATAATCTAGGGTTTCTTTAAATATTGTCTCGGAGTACAGGTTGACTTTAGGTTGCTATCTCTACATGAGAGAATACGGACAACATCCTTGGCTCTACCCAACCGAGTTTCTCAGTGGTATGCTTGGCTACAAGGAATGAATATTTGATCACGCATTTTTATCCATTGCTGCGCGGTATGGTCAACAATCCTGAAAATATGCGGAGCGTTGGTTTGTATGTTCCTGATAATTAATCACCTTGGACACCATCAGCATAAATTGTTTCACATTCCAATATGCAGGACTAACCTGCCGATGGTCATGCCTGTTGGAAGAGCTACCGCCGTGCTGAACAATATCACTTTGGATATTGATTTGTTCCGCATCTCTGAGGGGGTTTTCCGAATGACGGTTCTCCTACATCTTTGATAAAATTTATTTTATAGATATAAATGTTGTAATATTACAAATTAAAAGTATATTTGCAATGTAAATTTATTTATTTGGTTATCCAACAGGAACACTTCATAAATGCACGGTAGGAAAAGAACATAGAAAAAAATCTGTTATGTCTTCCACAATTATAGGATGACACAGATAACACAATGATCATTTTATAGAACTAACTAACCATCACGCCGTTTCCCCCCAGGGGTAGGCAGAGAGGATTGAACGCCACACTCTTCTGTCCTGGCACACCACTTTTGCTTCGGCCACATTCATATAACTTCTCATACAAGTAAGCATGAACGAGGAAAGGATGGTTAAGAAAATAAATGAGGCGAGTGTTGAAGGCAAAAGGAATAGAGGGCATCCGCGAAAGACCTGGCATGATCAGATACTACAAGTATTTGAGGATGGCCCTGTTAAAAGCCGCAACAACCGTAGAACTTGCATCATTTTATAGACTTTTTAAAATTAAACATTAACATGAAAAGATTAATTTAGCATAGACAAAACTCAGTGATAATAAGGAGGAATAGTGAAAGTAAACAATAATAATTAGTAATGTTTATAATGTATATAATGCGCCTTGTCAGGGAGGGTGACGAGTTTACAGTATTTGCCTCACGAAACGACGATGTTCATATTTGCTATTAAAAAAATATATTGAATTTAAAAATAAATAATCTGAGCATATACGTGGGATGGGAGAGGATTTCCTATTATTGATGTGATAAATTTAAAGGCGTAAGAGGTAGCTCTGTCTGGTAGATCTGAATGGGACGTGGAAGAATAGTAAGTTGGTGGTTTGGGAGAATCAATAAGGTAATGAATAATTTAGAAAAGGAAGGATTGAAATGACAAATTCTCCTATCTTCAAGAGTGACCAATTATGAAATTATGTTGAGTCTAAAGAGAGGAGATTCAAATTTAATTTGTAGTTTAAACTCTAAGATTTTTTTTAACCTTTTATAAATATTATGTACCAAATAAATTTAATAGAATTAATATGAATATATAATTAATAAAAGTAAACTTTATTTTCACCACTTTTGTATTGAAAAATATCGACAGTTTCATCTGTTTCAGAGCCCATGGCCCCTTTGTCAGGATACAAGTGTATACTAACGGATTAAATTAACAATTAGTATACAATAATTGTGTCCTGTCTATGAAACATGTTGGTAGTTTTCAATACAATAGTAGTGAAAACAACGTTTATTTTTATTAATTATATCAATAATGTCACCACAAAATTATTTTGCACTTTTTGAAGAAGAAACATGAATATGACTAATTCGTCACACAAGACAACTTATGTAAACACCCAAAACCATCAGGATTCTTCTTAAACATCGTTGGTGGTGCCTTTCAAGATTCTTTATGTTCGTATTTCCGAGTGGAACAAAGGCATTAATTCCTGTACCCTTTCGTGTCTGCTGGTACACTGGGAGCATTCATCTTCAGGACGACATCCATCCCGTTCATCTCCCGAGTAATTATGATCTCCGGTTCATTGCATTTTTACTGTCGCGCGTCGGTTACCACAGGCCCTAGTCTGTACAGGGTCGCTGTAGGTGGTCGGGGAAGCCAGCAGATGGGAATCCAGCATGAGTCAGACCTCAAGATCTTTTCTGTATAAAAATATCCCAGTTTTCACATTTGAATTCATGTTTTGATCAGTATAATTAAGCGAATCAACTTAGTTTATCACCACTTAATTTTTGGTAAAAAGCAACCGGTTTCGGAAACAACGTTCCTTCGTCAGGGTATACTTAATACTAAATAAACTTTACAAATTATCAACAATCATACCTCGGTGTCAAGTGTCCAAATGGGGGTAAATAGTGGGGGGTGGGAAAGAAACAGCCGATAGGGTGAAAGGGAACATATTCAAGATAGGACTGTACGTTGGCTTTTTTTGGTTATTGCCTGTTGTTATCTGCCGAAATCCCCCGGAATCAAATGTCATAATATCCAAATACTCTTACCTACTGTACATCGAGAGAAAATATTTCAAGTTTGATACTATAACGCAAGTCTGGCGGTCGCTGTCTCTTAGTCTATAAAGAAATAATACATTTAAGTCCAAAACTTATTACAGTTAAAAAAAACTTATCAAGTATACGTGACGACTCAATGTCTAGAAATTTCGTAGTGGGTAGACTTATTAATGTAATAAAAGAAAGAAAGGTAAAAAAAAAAGAAAAAAAGGAAGATAAAAAGGAAAAAGAAAGAAAAAAAGATATAAAAGTCACCGGCGTTATAGGAACGGACTGCCAGCGAAATAATAATTATTATTATTATTGAGACGCGTAAAGTCAAATGTCGTCACGTCTAAATTGACGAAGTGTACAATGTTATACAATAGCGGTCAAGACACGATTGTCAAGATAACGCAGACCGATAACAATACGCCCGAACGACGACGACAACTGCGAACGATTGCATTCTCGAGGGCGTTTGAATTTGATCCTTTCGACGAGCGGCCGAGCCGCCAAACCATCTCCCGCCGCCGCCAGGGGCTGTCGCAATAAGCTAATAACGTATCATTAATTTGTAAGAGCCGCGGAGCAGAGAGCCCGCCGCGGGCGCGCCGAGTTGCGGGGCGCCTAAACACAAAAATAAAATAATTATAATCTCGCGTGGCGCGCACTCTACTTTTTCCGGAAGAAAAATTCGCGATTCATTCGGGTCTAACGCTTCGTGACCAACGCACTTCTCGCGATCATACAGGGTGTCTCGTAGCGAGTAGCGAAAACTTCGGGGAGTATTTCTCATTTTTTTATCTATTTATTTTCTTTACATTTTTGAAATATCACTAGACCCACATAACAAACTGGGAAGACTTCGGTGGCTGGGTCATGTGGAGAGAATGTCCGAGCTTCAAGCACCAAAGTCCCTGCTGGACTCAAGGCCAATAGGGCGAAGGAGCTTAGGAAGGCCAAAACTAAGATGGAGTGACAACGTCCTCAAAGATATCTCTGCCTTAGAGCTTCGAAACTGGAGAGAGCTGGCACTAGACCGAGATGAGTGGAGGAAAATTATTGAGGAGGCCAAGACCCACCAAGGGTTGTAGTGCCAATAATGATATTGATGATGAGACCCACAGAACGTCTTAAAAGACGTTTGTCTGCAGGTTCATTTTCACAATTTAATGTTACACTGTTATTACGTATCATTCATTGTATAACCAGAAGAAAAAAACAATTTTAAGCACATTTATGTAAATGTATAATACATAAATAAGCAAATTTAAATATATCAAGCTAATAATTAATGATCATTACAGTAATGATACATATCACATTAATTCGTAGGTTACTTATATCGTTTGATATCAACCACTTTCTGAGTTCTGCCGCTGATTTTGGAGTCGTTAGACCAATAGAAAAGGTGCTTTGTAGTTTGTTCAAGAGCATGGGAACTAAATATTCAAGTGTCCTCAGTCCATATTTATTAGTCATTCTTGGAACAGTTAAGATCTGATTTGTAGCGCATCTTGTGTTCAGGCCATGAGCAACTATCTTTTTTTATATTTCATTTTCGTGATTTTCTTTCAGCAGAAATAGAACTAACCCATGAACTGGCAAAATATTATTAAACTATTAATAGAAAATATGCCCGAGAAATGCTGTCTGGAGAAACGACCACATGCTCAAGGAGAGCAAAGTGAAAATATATAAGACCAGTGTCCGCCCAATCATGACGTACCGTATCGAGACAAGGGCTGACACTACCAGAACTAAAAATCTCCTAAGAACAACTGAGATGAAGACTCTTCGACCCATTTCGGGACTGTCAATCCGAGACCGAGTGAGGAATTCTGAAATACTAAGAACTTGCGACGCCGAGGATATTACCCGATGGGGAAGATCTAGAAGACGTTACTGGAGAGATCATGTGGAGAGAGCTTGTCCCTAGAGAATAGTGAGCGTAGCAGCGAACAAGCTGCCGTCAGGTACCAGACTCCCAGGAAGACCACATAAAAGATGGCGAGATAGCTGGACATCTGTGTCCCAGGAACGGGCTCCGAGCAATGACAGGACGCAGTCCTAGATGAAGCAGAAAAAGGAGAAAAAGAATTTATAATGTGCAGATGTTCTTTTGGTTGAATTGGCAAACGTTGCATTGTGTAGTAACCACTCAAGCCTGCTCATATAGGTCCAAAGACTTCCATACACACTTCTCATATAAATAGCTTCGTCTCTTGAGACTTGTATAATTCATCTAAATCTACCATACTTTCGCTGTAAACATTTAGCCGCGAGTGGGAAAAGTAGAACGAAACCGAATTGAGGAAATTATTTTATAAAGTTATGCATCTTTTTATGTAGATTTTATCGCCGGACCTATTATTAAGCTTTAATTTTTTTAACGGGCTAAAGTGGCGCTTAGATTAATAGTTCGTATTATAAAATTTACTGAAGCAATTTTAAATGAATGATACCTTGCAAGTTGTCATTAATATACGTGTACTTATAAATCAAAACCTACCTAACACCATGAACTAGTTTTTTGCAAATTACAGAAAACCGTTTAATATCATATTTATGACATGAATAAATAATACGAAATAAAAAGGAATTGAAAAAGGAGTTCAAATTGAAACATTCAAATATCATGGCGGATAAGAAAATTTTATATTTCGTGAGTTATTTTAGCTTTTAAAATGGACTACACTTTGGTACATTTGTGAAAGTAAACATAGAAACCAGGCAATGGATTAGGTTGCCTTTGAAATACAAGTATTTGGATTTAGGTTGATTGTGAATTGCAAGGAAATAAATATTTTCATTGCATTATCAGGGACGTAATGAGATAAAATACTTGATAAGCCTCATTGATATCCAGCAAGTGCCATCATAGCGAAGACGCACACTTCCAACATTCAACGCTTCTGATTTTGTATATATGTTACGTGGCCGGTGTCAAGCGTGTGGATGTTGTAACTTTGATATATTTTGTCCTATGTCTTCGAAACTATCCAATAAACACTTTATTTTTTTACATTAATGTAGACGACAACTACCTTTAAAGATTTACATTCTTAAATTTTATGTAATTTTGCGACTATTTCAAAGTTTTTATACAATATTTATGGCGGCACACTACCGCCATCTATGAAAATAAAATAAAAACATATAATTGACCAAATACATTTCTAAACAAAATGCGTATGAAGGTACCTAGTGCGGCAAAATAAAATAGTAAATAAATGCACATACATTTTCTTTACTTGTATTTATAGGTATTTAGCTTTTTAAAATTTAGATTTTTATTTCTGTTGTTGCTCAATCGATATTTTTAATTGTGAGATGTCAAATGTTACACCTCACATGCGACTACTGTAAGGCTCGCTCGTATTTTACAAGATACTAGTAAAAAGGACCTGGATATTTAAAATACTCAATTTACTATTAACACTTTTCTTTTATTAACGTGTTGATATTTTCAATTTACAAGTGGTGAAAACAAAGTACATTTTAATTAATTATATTAATAATGTCACCATTAAATCGTTTTGCTATTTATGTACTAGAAATTAATATTCATATTTTGTTCAAATGAATTTGGGTTCATGTAGGTTTGTTTTGAAATTCAAGGTGATATTTAACGAGCAATAACTTCATACCGATACTTGTTGTGATTGTTAACTAATATTCTAAATGTGGGAATGACCTTAGATAATATATTGACATTCAAATCTTAAGGGGTTATATACAATCAGGAGGCCCAAAAAAAGCGATTTTTCAAGATTTTTTTCTGAGAAGTCTTTTAAATTTATTAATGAGAAAATTTGTACACATATTATGGTTACTTTTAACTGTATTTTATTAACATTTTTGTATTTTTAAAATAATAATTTTGAAAGCTGCTATAGCTGAGCTCCTCTCAAAAAAGGCATCTTGCGGTGACAACGATATCTCTGGACTGGATATCTAAAATGAAAAAACCAAACGGATTTCGTCAAAGTAATGCATTATCTTGTAATTAATCGAAGGAATAAGCAAAATATTTTTGTTTTTTGACAAAATGGCTACTTCTCAACAAAAAAAAAGATTTTTGACCAAAATTTTGGCCTTAAATTGTTTATAAAAAAAATATTTTTATCGGCGAGAAAAAACATTCGATTAATTACTAAAAATATTAATATCTTAAGAAGCTTGTGTTAAAATTTGAGACTGATTGGTTTGAGTCGTTTCCGAGAAATCTTTGTCACCGATCTTAAAAAGACAATTTTGAGAAAAACGGCTTTAAAGTTTCAAAAGCGCTTTACATAGAGTAAAAAACATTTTTTTTCAACTTACATCGAGTCGTCTATTCCAGGGTCATACTTTAGAAGGGCACATTTAGAATGGACAGGTAAATAAAAGGTACAACGTTTACAACAGGTAGGTAAAAATAAAAGGGACTGCTCTCTAGGTGAGCGCTGGCGCTCCGCCCTCGTGAACGCTTACAAATATGAGCGTAACTTTGAAAATAATCGCCGGATTGACTTGAAATTTTCTGTGAGTTTACTTAAATATGTGTACATTACGAAATTTAAATAAAAAAACGATTTTTTGATAATTCTAACTGTACATAACCCCTTAAAAAAGGTGGTAAAATATATTGCGGTTTAATTAAAATCTGGGTTGTGCAGACTTATTTATCAAGCAGGAAGCAGTTCTAACTTAGACTTTAGTTCTTCGTAGCTGGAAACTCTAATATTCAAAATTATAATTAGTGATTCAACGAATACGAATACGAATATTCGTATTCGCCGAATAATAGGTATTTATGGAATATCATCACGAATATTAAAAACAAACTATTTATAACCGAACGCAACGCAAACTACGGTTTGGCTGTGCACCATGTATCCGAACACACCTACGCACTCTATTATCGAGGATTCCCCTAACATTGAATGAATGGATTTGTTGAGTTCTCATGTTATCAATTGTTATTTGTTTCATATCATAACATGAGTTATTTCATCTAGTTTCGTTGGGTTATTAATAAGGTTAGGTGTTCATTTCATGTAGTTTTTGTTTTGCAATACGTAATGTCCGTTCCATTTTATTTCCGTTGTGTGTAAAAGTATGAACTCTTATAAAATGATTTCAAATTAAATCTAATAACACGACCTCTCGTAAGCGTGAAAAAAGTGATATTTATTTTCGACCGCTTGGAAATGTACAAACGGATAAAAGAAATGTTGTGCTTTTTGAACAAAAATTTGCCGGTGTTAAATTTTAGTTAATAAATCTCTTAGTAAAAAAAGAACAGTGGTTTATTATTTATTACCTTGTTGAATTATTCGTATTAGTATTCGTCGAATAGTAAGTAGGCTTGATGTTCATATTCGTATTCGTGAAAGTAGTATTCGTTGCATCACTAGTTATAATATAAACTTCCTACACGACAATGCGCAGTTAGCATTGTTTTACTCTTGTGACAATATTAAAAATGATAAAAAATATCTCAAACGATCAAGAAACCACACCTAGGTGATTTAACGTGGAGTGACCCAGTAATGATCGAATTTTACCGAATGGTACAATGTTTTAGCATTTTCGAAAATGCACAAAATGCAGAGAAAAAGGTTAATGTTTGCATTTCATACATTTTGCATAAAATGCAAAGACAGTCTTTAAATAAACGACTGCATAACTCCGCTCCCGGCGAAACCATTTGGCAATTCTGCGAAAATATTTGGGCAACGAACGACAACGGAGGGGAAATGAAAATGGGAGACATTTGGGGTAGGGATGATATAACCGTTATTTTAACCGGTTACAGTTATTTGAGATTTTTTGTCTGATTTTATTAATGATTGGTTACTAAGATACAACTTTTATCTCGAGCCGACGGTTGCCCGTCGAATTACGAAAAAATAGTCTCTAACCTTCGACACAATCAGATGCAGATCTCAAATAACGGTTAGTGTGTCACCGGTTATAATATCAACACTAATTTGGGGTAGCTTTCATCCAGCAGTGGAAAAAAATTAATATTTTCACGTGTCATGGCTGCGGGAGGATTGAATGAAAACACTAGAAAATAAGTAGCGATTTATTGATTAATTATCAAATGTACAAAGTCACTTAAAACGAATAAAGCTTAACGCTATTCTTTAAATTACACTTTTTCGCAGGACATCACTCGTAAATTAACACTTTATTATCGCTGGGTTACACGTATTTAACATTCACTAGAACATCCCACCCAGTTCTCGCTCGCAGTATTTATGCTTATTTCTTACGCCAATTACGTACTTCGCTCGATTATTCGCTTTATTTATCGCTTTGATTCCCCCACGACTGGCCACACTGGGCGTCGTCTTGCGATTTCACACCGAAGGTACTGTCAACACGACAACTCCTGCGCCGCGGCCGGCGCCTATTTATACCCGAAAATGCTGATATTTTCGTATTTTCTAGAAGGTTCTCGTTGCTTCTCGGTTTTTAAACCGCGTCAAGCGTTTTTAAACGTTTCCCTAAGGTTTTAGATGACCCTAGATAGGGGTTCGGACAGTGCATAAATTATTGTTAGCATCTCTTTACAATATTATAAAAAAATACAATTAATACTACGTATGATGATGATGATGATGATTTATGCAGCACAAATTGAGTAATGAGCGAACACTGCGAGACAAAGTGGCAATAAACCCGAAAATAATATCTCGCATTACTTTTGCGTAAAGCACATAATCGCGTGCAAAAAGATCGTATCTTTAATTATTTTCATACACGAAATTAATGCCACGGTATCTTGTCATAAAGCTTACGTTCGCGTGCGGTACACGACCCCAACATGCCATTAGCGGAGGAATTGCTGTTGATGGAGTGGATTTAAATATGACGTTTGATAGCGACGGCGTACGGAGCATAATTCGGTATTAGAATAAAACGTATATTCCTCTCGCTGCACTCAAAATTGATACTTAAGTACACCGTTAGTACAATGGCGAGGAGCGCGATATAGAATACATTACGTGAATGTTTCGTGTACTCGAGATAGGTACAGTGACCTACAAAATTAAATGTAGTCAAATTTTGTTGGAATTTATGAAATTATTATTTCTTTGGCGTATTGTGGGTAAATTTTTTATTGTAACAAAATGTGCGAACATCCATCAAAATATATTCACTTCAAATAAGTGTTCCTGGAAAGAAATTGAATCCCTGAGTAGACTGTAATCTTCGGGGGAGTGCAGTGGGAACATCGCAGCATGACTTTTACGTAACCAATTATTGGGAAAAAAATCGGAAAACAACATATTGTAACGAGTTGTCGGTTGACATTTGACAGCCGAATACAAGCGAAGGCGCACGCGCGCGGAACAGCGCAACATGCGCAGAACGACGGACCGGTGTGCTCAGTCGTGAAATAACGAAGTAACTGATAATTTAAAAGCAAAGATTTTAGAAAAGTTCTTACCGCAGTAGAAAACAAAAGCGAAGCGGTTCTTTTAGTTTAAAAGGAGTATTGCGTTTCCAGCGAATGCAAAAAGGTCAGATAAAATGTTGAAGCGATAATAAAGATTTATTTTACGAGTGATAAATTACGAAATACGTTTTTCATTTCATTTCGACCGAGCCACCACACGGAACAATATGTATATGTATTTCTTAATTTTTCTACCACAATTATTATAATAGCATTCATATTTTGATAAATCATAAAAATCTGTAGCATAAATATTTGATTTCATTTTTTTTTCCAAAATATACGTTTATAAAAAAGTCATGCTTCAATATTCCCATTGCATGCGCCTGGTAATCAATCATACAGGTTTTATATTTAAGATGTATTACAGGTGTCTCACAGAGACGAAATTATATTTTTTTATGGGAAAGTAAGTATGGAAGTCTTTGAGTGCTCATAGGCTTACGATCTATGTGCGGCTGGTTTAAGTGATCACTTTACACAATGTAACGTTTACCATTTCCACCCATTTATATTCGACATCCAAAGCTTTTTCATTCCCCTTAATTAACCACAGATGTCACTAATGAGATATCTACTTTTATGATTGGAATTTTTTAGCAATATCCTTTATATGTGTAATGAGTTTCTTCCGAATTATTATATTTATTGGTTTTATATTTATTTGTTTAGCGCAACCGACAGGATAGGAAACAGGTTTGTTAGCATTTGAATAAGTATCTGGTTTAGCTGAATATCCCCGAGCTCAACACCAATATAGCACTCTCATTGGCCCACAAAGGAACGAGAGCTTCGGCCGCTTCTTCGGCGGCCCTTTATTCTCAGGAATTAGGCGAATCGAATGTATACACACGCGTTCGGAAGTTTCTGATGGTTGTTGACGGCTTGCGGTCACAATTTGTATCTGGAGCGTCCCTTTTCGCATTAACGCGCCATCTTTTATTCTCGCAATGGCCGCCGCTCCGGTCGGTTCCTGCTTTACCGACTCGACGGCTTGGTTCTCTTTCGGGTTGGCTACTCTTGGATACAAAATAATGCCAGAAAGAACAGGATCAGGATAATCACATGGAACAAAGGAGTCAAGTTGCGCCAACAGTTACAGTAATATATTGTAATATAATATAATGTATTGTCGACCATCTTGAGTCGAGTATCTACCAATCATAAAGAGGCTCAATTCAAAAGCTGACGAATGATTGGTTATTGAATTGAAAATTAGAACTGTGTATTGAATTACGGTTTTAGGTTTGTAATCGAACGCCAAAAAGGGGCATCTCGTACAGATTTCTGTATTTCATGTTACTGTCGATGTTTTCAAATAAAGTTTTTGTTGTTACCATGCCGAAAACGATTAAAAGTGATATTCGAGAAATTATTCATTGCAAAAACGACGTAATTAAAAATTATTGTTTTAAAACATTAGACACTTGATGCGGCTGTCAAGTTGTAAGTTTCGAAACTTTTGAATACGGTTTTAGGTCGAAAATCGAAAAAACATGAAAGTGGGTAGATACTTTTAAGGAAGTTTTTGTATGCAACAATTATTTTACGTATTCGATGTTACATTTCCTGTATGTACGAGTTTTAGTTTTTTACTTGAAACTCAGTAGAATGATCGACAGTGATCAGTGTAGATTTTTACAACTCAATACTTTGAGCTTCATTAATATATAATTTTGTTTAAGTTTAAATTCTCGTTAAATTTCGTAATAATTTTTATAATTACTATTACAAAATTTTCGTGGTCAACAAAAACAAGAAGTTATTTCGTATGTATTAAAGAATATTTATATATTCATCAATATTAATTTTTCCCGTTCAAGGTTGTCTCCATCAGATACAATACTTTCACGAGTGCCTAAAACAATGGTAATTAGACATCGAAGTCTTTCGCACATTTTACATGAATTTAGAATCAACTGAATCAACAATCACTGGAAATGTCTCGGAAATCAGTCGATCATTCTCGATGTTCCCCGAACCAACATTGTGTATATAAAGGGATGACAGGCGCATGCTCAAACGAGGGTTTTTTATTAGACTTTTTTTACCATTCCAAATTCATGTAATAACCTGAAACTTATGATGTTTAGCCAATTTAGTTAGTAAAAGAGTCAAAGCTATAGAGCTGTCGCACTTGTAACAGTAGATAAGGCCTTAGCCGCATGTAGAGTTTTCAAAGTATCGTAGACTCTAAGGAATTGGGAAAAAATTCCCAGTTCAGAGTTTTTGACACACGACCATATTAGCTAGATCTAGCTAATTTGTACTAATTAATTGTAATACTTTGGTTTCGGGATGAGGAAGCTCCAAGTAAAGACTTTGTTCTCGTAAGTATTTATTCGGTGACAATAACGGTTTAGACAACCGGTGTACAGTAAGATGCGGTCTGAATAACAATGGTAGCAAAAGAGAGAGCGACTCGACATTCACGCGCCTTTTTATACCTTCTCTCTCTCTGTCATGCAGTCTCTTTCTGGCGTCGCGACATACGTTCCTCAGATCTATTACATTAATAATTAAATTAAAAGGCTGATAAAGCGACGACGAAACATTTTCTGTCAGTCCGTCCTGGCGAAGATACAGAGGTATCGAAACCGGTGGACGTTAAAAAATCAATATGGTTTATACATAATTTGTTAATATTTTTAAATTAATAAATAAATTGGTGTTTGTCAGAAGTGCTGGTAGGGGGAGATGGGGTGTGTGGGGTGGGTGTGCAAACATATATTCATACATAAATATATATATACGTACATAAATCCGGTGTCATAACGGGTACATAGCGTGCGCCGAGGGCATTACCGTTCGGGATGAGAGAATACACCCACACGGGGGCAGCGCACACACACACACCCGGGCGTAGTAAATATTAAATTAATAACACAGGTAGGACGCCGCTGGGCGGGGAGGGGGGGGGAGGGGGTAATTTTCATAATTCAATACCGCTTCGGCGGGCGCTATAATTGCGAGCCAGAGTGTTCGCGCTTCGGCGGGGCGGACGGCGGGTTCGATAGCGCCGCAGCGCGAGCCTCGCACCTCGGGTGCGATGCGCCGGACTAAGCGTTTGTTCAGACACAGCGGGAACCGTGCCGTTTCAGAATCGCATGAGATCCGTGCGGGTCTCATTTACCTAGGTTTGTATGTGATCGTTCAGACACAACCGTGCGGTTAGTCAACCGCCGCGGTGGCCGCAACCTAACCGCTAGAAAATAGACCCGCACGGCGTCCGCACGATCCTATTACTATGGGGCCTTACGAGAGCGTTCAGTCGCGTTGCGGGCACCGCACGGTTCCATGTCACAACAGGAGCACGCGTGGATTATATTCTCTTTTCTATGGTTATGGATCGCTTTGACACTGAACTTTTTATTGATGAAGTGGAGAAAAGACCTGTAATATGAGATCTTCAGTGTGAGGATTACGCAAATATGCCAAGAACCAAGCTTGGCAGGTGGAGATATTTGGAAATGGTGGAAAAAAAGAGTATTTTAGGGAAGTAGGTATTTATTCGCCAAAAATGAACTGACAGAATGATATTTTTGTGTCTTGCCATGGAACACGGCCGTCGTTAACAAAGTAATGAGCGAATATATCTCTGATATTCAAA
The DNA here is from genome assembly GCA_016648135.1 of Agrypnia vestita. Lineage (NCBI taxonomy): Eukaryota > Metazoa > Arthropoda > Insecta > Trichoptera > Phryganeidae > Agrypnia > Agrypnia vestita. Next base: position 63,527 of record JADDOH010000353.1, on the reverse strand, counting down.
GATGGAGAACGGCACTGGAGCTGTCAAACTGACGTTTATTTTCGCGCGCACAAATCGCTTATTAACCGCGGCTGTGTGAACAGACGACACAAATCGCGTGTTTTGAAACGCGATTCTGAAACTGCACGGTTCCCGCTGTGTCTGAACAAGCGCTAAATCAGCCGGAATTTTTGATGCGACACATTAGACATCGTCTGGAATTATTCTGCGGAACTGATAGGAGACCACCGCACATGCACATTTTATTATACAACTAGCTGGGCCCGCGCGGCTTCGCACGCGTAGATTTTTAGTACACTGTTTGGATCGTCGTAGAACTTTCGCGAACCTTCTACAACATTATCCTTCCAGAACTTTCAAAAAATTTATCGAATGTACAGGAACCGAAGTTCCGCCACTCGGTTTAGAACCTTATAGAGAGAAGGAATTTTCTGGAACCTTCTCCTTTCATAACTTTCTGAAGCAGTTTTTTCCGGAACCTTCTAGACTCACCGACACAGTCGGCGCGCCTATTTTGAAACAATCTGAAGCATTTGCGGCCTTCCCATAACAAAACAATGTGCCAGAAAGCACATTTTCGTTACCCGCTTCCACCCTCGCACAGTCACCCCCACCAAACTCGCATATTTTCGATGTGACACCAAGGGCTATCCACCACCATAACCACCGGTGGGTGGTTGTGGAGAAAACTTGGCGGGTAGGGAAACACAGGTTTCTTTATATACATACATATATATATATATATAGATAATATATATATATATATATATATATATATAAATATATATATTGATTTATTCACACGAAGGAGGGGATTCAATATGTACATAATTTTTCTATGCCATTAAACTTCCCGATCCACACAAAAATACTTTTACGCAGTTAATCAATATTGCCTCGGTGCAAACCGCTAGCGAAGCGGACATGTTTACACTAGCCGACACACATCTAAAATGCTTAAAGTCGCCTTATCATTATAATATTATTTATTTATTTATCAACACCCTGGTGGGATATTAGAATATTTATAAACTTACAAAAATTATTAAGTTTTAATATAAACTAGACAAAAATAAACTAAAAAAATTAATAGAAATAAAACATATTCAAGAGAAATGAACAATTATCAAAATACTTTAAATAAATAAAAATATATATCAACAATGATTAGTATAAAAGTTGCGACGTTTTGCAAAAATGCAATCACTTTTAAGACAGTGATATTTTTTATAAGTTACATCTGTTAACGTTTTATTGTGGAATACATTTGATCGCTGGTAGGTTTGTAGACTTTCTTTATATAGTGTTTTACTTTATTAGTTTTGTGTGCATATTTTAATTTTAATTAGATAAACACTGGCCGAAAGGCAAATGACGCGGTCAGGATCCAACCTCAAAATCGTACCACCTCTAAATATGCATGCGCAGTAAGCAGTTTGATAATCTTGGCTCACTCTCATAGTATAAGTAGTAGTGGTTTGTCATGAAACAATAGAAAATCAAGATAGTTAGCACTAAAACGTTACGTTAATTTATATGTTCTCTGATTTAAAAAAAAAATATATTTTACATAATTTGAAACACAAAGTGTTTAAATAGCATTGTTATCCAAGAAAAAAAAATTAAATAATATTAGCAAGATAAATACAATAAATAATAGTTTAAGTATGTAGGCAAGCTATGAAATAGAAGATAAGTACGTGTATAGTGTACGAGCTTTAAATATATATAAACAGAACTGTATTGATTGCCTAGGAGGTGCAATGCGGTGCAGTGAACTAATACCAGTCTCTGGAGTCTCGAATACTGAATTCGAAACCCGAATTCACTAGTTAACGAATATATTACAATTTTACCTTACCGATTGTCTATGCAATCAACCGTGCGTCACTTTTCCACCATCGTTAATGCTGCTTACCTGCAAAAAACAAAAAATATATGTATTAGAAGAATTTATAAATCAAATCAAAATTCGAATGAGTTGCATATGCAAATGCATATTTCGGTGTTTTTTTTTTTGCGAAAATGTGGATTTTTATTATTCATGTATATCGGAATGTATATTCTAGACTGCAATTTTAGGGCAATAACTTAGATAGAACCTTTGTTCTTGTATAAAAGTAATAAACTGAACATTATTTACAATAATTCCGTACTTGGGTAATAAAGAAATGTTCAATATTAATAAAGTTGTAATGTTTTAAATTTGCATGAAATTTTTACGTTTTTCTTATTCATTTTAAAACGCTTTTTATTAATATAAAGAGATGATTTTAAACAGTATATTATATTTATTCCCGTATTTCAAGGCTTTACTCACTTATAAAAAGTAAGGTTTTTAAAAATAAAAATTCTAAAGTATGTAATGTGCCAATAAAATGACGCCGCTGTCAATGACATTCTGTCTTATAATTACATAATGTTTATATTTCCTTAATTATTGTAAATAATGTTCAGTTTATTACTTTTATATAAGAACAAAGATTCTATCTAAGTCATTGCCCTAAAAAATTGCAGTCTAGAATATACATTATGATATAAATTAATATAAAAACCCACATTTAGGTAAAAAAAAAAAACACCGAAATATGCATTTGTGGTGAATGCCCAGCCTTAAATTTTGTGACACGTTAAAATGAGATGGACATTAATTAATATTTCTCTTCGACAATATCAATACAGGCTGTCCGTTCAAAAAGGATAATCATGTTCAATTTTACAGAGGATTTGTGCTCACTAAATTCAATTATGCAGAAATTATTCTGCATTATAATATTTATTCATACATAAATTAAACTAAATTACTTTATATTATATATTATTTGTGGGGTATGAAAAGCAAATGCGGTTTTATCAAAAAAAAAAATTAAAAATGAGGATGACTAATTGAAAATGTGCTGAATTCTAAATTTTATGTATCTATCTCTTCCAAAATCATGCTTCCTATAAATGTATTGGCTATTTTTCCTTTAAAATATCTAATTCAGTACAAATAAAGAGGCTGGCAGGTGACAGAGTGGAGCGATCGAGTGCTTGGTGCAGACCAATAATGCTAGGGCCCAATTCAATACTTAGAACATTTAAAGGATGAGGTACGCCTCAAACTGATATTTTAAACTGAAAATATGCTTCAAAGGCTTATCTTAACCTTTAAATCATCTAAGTATTGACTCTGAATTCGGGCCTAGGTTTATGACCCAAAAAAAAGTAATCCTCGACGAAAGAATTCAATTTATTTTTTTACATTGCTGCCTTTGCTTTTATATCCCACTTATATACAGGATGTAACAAAACTAGTCCACAATAGTTTATAGGTGGATTCCCGCCTTGTTTATGAGTCAAAAATGTTCAAGCAACCGCAGCTAAATATCAATAGCGACACCAAAGTTTGCATATTTTTTTTTCAATATTTCAGACTTATTTTTTGTAAAAAGTTAAACAAAATAGTAACATATATAGATTATGAAAAATTCATTCGTTTCAATACAAGTTAAAGAAAATGATTAAAATCTTTAAAAAATTATATTTTCAATTTCTGCGAGGTTTTTAACATTTTATTTGAGTTGTATTGAAGCGAATTACTTTTTCATAATCGGTATAAGTTACTTTAACGATAGTTCAACGTATTGCAAAAAATAAGTAAACTTATAATCTCCATCTCCAACTATTGATCATGGTTGCTTGAACATTTTCGACTCATAATCAAGGCAGGAATATAGTCCTCCAAGGTTATTAAAGTTTTCCAAATAACCCTACATATAATGGAACTAATCGGTTTTGATTGTGTATATCAAATAAGGATGGGTCGTCCATGAACGAACTGTTCTTACAGTTCAGGCAGGCACCCCCCCCCGTTTTTTATTTTTTATAAATATTTGTGGAGTTGATGTGGATAAAATACCATTTAAAATTCCAACCTCCCCATACACACACACACACACGTCTAATCCTCCAAAATAATTTTTGGAGGATTGGTGTGTATAAAACGACCTTCGCTATAGAAAATTAAATTTAAATAAAAAAAATAATTTAAATTAAATTAAAATAACTTGCTCATCATCAAACCCAAATTACGAACAAAGCCTATAACTTTTTGCCAAATAATGTCAAAAATTTTACGATTTCAAAAGTAAAAAGGTTTCTCAATATATGGCCAATAAATTTAGGAAGCAACGAAATCTAAAAAAGATTAATGAAAGCAATCGCATGAACAAAAACGAACATAATTTTTTAATTTCTTTTAAATAACAATTACTCTTCTCATTCACTTCTTCATTTACTTCTTCTTCTCTACATTATGCTTGTCTATTTATTATTGCATTTATTTACAAGTTAAGCTGCTTAATTGTTACACCGTGTCTGGTTGACACTCGTTGAAAACGGATGATACTGTCTCCTTAACCACATGCCTCGGTCTAGCTAAGGAGATAGGGAATTTTTTTTATTTTCAACAAACACTAAATAAATAAATACACCCCATTTCAACGCCCCCTGTCAAAACTGTAGCAGTTCACGTGACTCGTTGAACTACAATTCTGAACTAAAATTCTCATCTCTAAGTATTATTTGTTATTTTTTTATTTATTTAATATTCACGGAAGTCCAACAGCACAACAAAGAAGTATAGAAAACATTAATATAATACAGATGACCAATTATAGGTCTCCACTTTTAGAAATATGTTAATATTGATAAATATGTTATGAAATAAACTTAGGCATGTTAAGAATAATATAACAAGAAAGAATAAAAATTTAAACAAAAGAAAAAGAGACTTAATTACTAGCAGAAAAACTTAATCATGTTAAGAATAATACAACAGAGAAGAATTAAAAAAAATTAAACAAGAGAAAAAGAGACTTAATTAGAAAGCAAAAAATTTAGGCATGTTAAGAATAATATAACAAGGTAGAATAAAAAATTTAAACAAAAGAAAAAGAGACTTAATTAGTAAGCAGAAAAAATTCTGCACTCAAAATTTTTAATCTTTTGTGGCTGCATTCGAACAAATCAATATCCAATAATCTTATCAATTTATTGAATGCGTCGCATACCCTAAAGAAATATGAATTACGACGATGGATGGATGAAGTAAAATCAAAGTGAAAGACTGGGTTGTGTCTACGAGACCTACAGGGAACATGGAATTTTGGTCTGTTTAATAGTTCAGGACAGTCAACGCTGTCCGATACAATTTTAAGTAGGTACATCAAGTCACCCATTTCCCGACTCGCTTTGTCATTGTCCTAAGCCGCTTTACCATATCGCCAATTCTCGTATCTTGTTTCACCTGGAATTAGCAAAACGAAATACAATTTGTTCAGTATCAATTTGCCCCAAGCTCAAACAGTCCTTATTGCCGAGTTCATAAAGATGAGGGTAGCGCGTTCAGCCGGCCCACCCCCGAGCTCGGGGCGACGCGATCTAATATGAAGCGGCGACACGTCACACGTTTAAGGCGGTACAGCCGTGACACGGCGGAAGCGATGCGCAATATTGCAGGGTACACGTGATACAATAACGCCACGTGGCTCAACGTGGCGCGGTCGGCGCGATTCGGTTAAACCCCTGGCCTCGCAGAATTCGGCGAGCGGGGCCGCGAAAGGGAACAATAGGCAATTTTACAAACAAATCTAGGTGTCTATTTAACCCTGGAAGGCTACCGTGACTGGACGTTGGAAGAGACGGCTATGTCATGCTGGTAATGTCAATTTATTTATTTAGTAATATGTACATTACAAACTTGATATTCAATGCATACATATTATGAATATATATCTACATATATATATTGGAATAATAATATTTAATCAATTAAAAATGATGTGTACAATCTGGTCAAAGGTGTAGGAGGATCCTGCTTCGGAAAACCCCTTCAGACACATGGAATATATCAATACGTAAAGCGATTTTGTTCAGCACAGCTGTGGCTCTTCCAACACGCATAACCATCGGCAGGTTGGTCCTGTACATTGGAATGTGAATTGCAATCATGCTGACAATGTCTAAAGTAATTATGAGGAACACACAAACCAATGCTCTGCATAATTACAGTATTATCGCCATTTTCGAAATACGATGTACTTGTTAGCCTAATCGTCTAATAGAAAGCCACCGCGTAGAAATAATATAAAAAGCTTTCTAGGATTCGTAAAGTGATAACATGAATAGGGTAGAAATCAGCGATCGTCAGACATACGTTATAGAATCAAACCTGAAATATTTTCTGTACATGTCCATTATAGTAGGTAAGAAGGTTTGGATATTTTGACATTTCAGTTCGGGGGATTTCGCAGAAAACAGGTAATACAGGTAAGAAAATGGTTAAGTCAACGTTAAAATATATGGTATTCGATAATACTGTTAAGTAGTGACCCGAGTAAAACATACAAAATTCGGATTTGTTACTATAACGTAAATGACATGATTATTTTTAGAGCTTCAAAGCCTCTGGTGGAAGAAAAGACCCGCGAGAAGCATCTGGCAATCATTAATATAAGTGTATAGCACGTCTTGTTAAACACATTAAAAAATCAAGTGTTTTATTTGACGTTTCACTTGTACATTTTTATGTACCTGTACTACCCGTTATCAACGAAAATACTGCGAACTCAAATGTCATAATATCCAAACCTTCTTACTTACTACTATAGTCTACATCTATAGAAAATATTTCAGGTTTGATATTATTAGATAACTCTGGCGGTCGCTGGCTTTTGGTCTATGATACTGTAAACGTTAATGTACAGGTATCTCATAGCTAGTAGAAAAAACTTCGGGAGAGTATTTCTCATTAAATTTTGAATAAAATATATTTTTTACACTTTGGGTGAGATGTCGACAGTTACGGAGATAAGTGACATCAAATTTTGAATTTAAAAAAAATATTTTTATCGATATACAGAAACTAAGTAATATGGAATATTTAAAATACCTTGCAGAAATAATATTTCAAATTTCTGCAAGGCTTCATTCTGCAATCATTTTGTTTGACTTGTATTAAAGCGAATAAATGTTTAATATTTCTCATATATAAGTTACTAAGTTTTTCATCCCTAACTCTATCGTACAAATATTAACCGCATTCAGTCTAATTTCGTTATTATTAATCATTACAGTTTATTTTTTTTTTTAATTATCGATAAATTCATTATATAAACGAGTATGGCTATCGGATGTTTTTTCGGAAACACCGACCGGCTACAAGAAATCTTTTCGGGATTAATTCGGTTGTTAATAATCTATTGATGTTATGTCTATCTTCTGTTTTCATATTTGATATGTTTACTATTATTTCACTTTATTTTGTTGTAATTTTTATTGCTTCTTGAGTTTCATATTTGATTTGATTAGTATTATTTCATGTTGTTGTAATTTTGTTATACTTTATGACATTCGCTTAACGTTTCATTTTTCTTTATATATCACTTTATATTAGTTATTTTCTGATAGAATTATAGCTTTTTTCCATTTTTATGTTGTAAATACCTATCATGTGTATTTTTAATGGTAGATTGTACCGTGTATTAAATAAATAAATTAACTAACTAAATTAATTAATCAATTTATAAATGATCAAACCAAAGATGTTTCAAAACTGAATAAAACTGCCGCAATTTGCGGGATTTTCATAACCGTATGGAAATATTTTAACACGTCGAATACACCGAAAATTCTCTTCACTCTCCCGAAACATTTTAAAACATCTAAAACACCAAAAATGTCCGAGGTTCTTCGGCATCCACGGCGCAGGTACCAGGAAACGATAATGTATGAGGGATGAGTTTAAGTGAAAATTCTAAACTGCGCGCTTGGCGCTACAATGAATATTAATGCTAGCCATCTAGCTAAGAGCGCAAGCCAAATAAGTGTTAATTATTTCGCGAAACATTTATTATCTTTAGCCACGCCGGGGGAGGCGAGGGCCGGGGAAAGCGGGGAAAACATAACAATGTGCAATCACTCAAATACAAAGGAACAAGTCCGCATACAGACACTTTCGCGATTTTATCACAATTATGATAACGGCGAGTATAGGTCTTTTCACGGAATAATCCAAGATGATGGTCCCGTTGTTCATACAATGAAAATAAGTATTTCACTATATAATTTAACGTCCTGTTAATTTAATCTAACTAAAATAATCGTTATCTAAATTAAACAAACCAAACCTAATAACCTAACCTAACCTCATATATTGCCTATGAAATGTCAAATTATGCAGTGCATTTTTCGGAACTTTAAAGTGTAATATCTTATTTAATACTTACTATTTAAACGTAAATTATCTTTCATTTTGCTATTAGCACATTCAATAATATAGTGAAATACTCATTTTCGTTGTATATGCAATGGGACCATTATCTTGAATTTAGCCCTTTTCACGTAGGCTTGCAGTTGAGTTAGTGTGGGTACCGTGCGTATTGTTTCGTTACAATAATCGAGAATGGTCTACCATGTTCTACGGCTTTCGAGAAACATCTATAGAAACCTCGAAGCCACGGGAAAGCTCTCCTAAACTCTAGGAACGCCTAGAAGGTTCGATACCAGTGTTGGCCAGATACAAATAAGACCGCGGGCGTGAGTAGAGTAGTTGTTGTTTTAACAGCGAAATAAGCCGAAGGCAGCCGCGGGCTGCGGAGGCCAGGGCAGCCAACCGTGCGATAATTCGACAGCGAATATTCTAGTGAAGTTCTTACTTACTAGCGAAATAAGCCGGAGCGAACAATACGAGCGAAATCGAACAAAGTGTTAAAGCGATAATAAAGTGTCTATTTACGAGTGACAAATAGGTATTAATAGAATTAAAAAAGGGTCGCTCAGATAGTATGGGAATGTTGAGCGAACGAATGAGGAAAGAATGGCAAGAAAGATATATAATGCAAGTGTTGACGGCGCCAGAAAGAGAGGGCGACCGCGGAAGACCAAATGTGGCATGACCATATCAACCAGACACTGGAAGATGGTCCCGTTAGAAGCCTCAACAACCGGCGAGCTTGCATGCGAAGATGTATGAATGTGTACGAGGCGAGAGTTGTATGTCAGGACAGAAGAGTGTGGCGCTCGAACGGCGAGATGGTAAGTAAGTAAGTAAGTTAAATAGTGTTAAGTGACTTTGCAAGTTTTATCAATTAATTAATCAGTAATTAATACATTAGTAATTAAATTCCAGCGCTTTCATTAGTCCCTCCCGCAGTGCTTGACGGCATAAACGTTTATTTTTTTTAAATACATTTTTCACACTCACGTTAATGATTCAAAAAGTGAAAAGTTCACGACTTGATCGGTGCCAAACTAATCTGCGATCCGCTGTCTGCGCTCTCGAAGAGTGTGGACCAAATCGGCCGGCGATTAAATATTCGGCGAGGTAAAAGTTTTTCGAGAGCCTCCCAGAACGTCGAAACAAGACCTGACAGCACAAAGGAAGAGCGGGCGGCGGTGATGCCTGGAGGATCCATAATAGATGGAGGAGACCAGATGGGCATAAATAAGTCAATCAGTCTGTAAGGACGTCGGACGTCCAACTAGACGAGAGGGCACCTTACCTGCGGGAGGGTATTTGAGTAACGAGGCGAATTATTTCCAACATAAATTTATACATCTATACATATATATAGTATATAGATTTTGTAAGTTTGGATGTAAGAGGTAATCCCAAAAACTATTAGACTAAAACTAAACATCAATAATTCTGCATTAAAGTGGCTCTTACAGTACAAGAAAATTAAAAGGATTTTTATATACCTAACATAAAACACTTTTTACAGTAAATAATTCAAAATAAAAACAAAATAAAAACCGAGTTTTTACAATACTCCCTTTCTCATTTTCGGGTTTTGTGTCTATCACATGCGTCGGAATCTCCATACAACTTGTATGAAAAAACCATTAGAAATTTGAAAAATCCAAAATTATACTATTATACTAAAATTACACTCATTAGGGAATGAACATGCAGAGGCGGCTCACATTTTTGCTGATAGTATAATTGTGTATAGGACAAAGCTGATACAATTTTTTACATCCCAACGAAATGGAAATGGACAATAAATTTTTCTCTATTATTATTTTACCTTTAACTATTATTATTTGTACCTTTAACTGTATTATTATTTTATCTGTCTTATGTTTTTCTGTATTATTATTTTACCTTTTAACTATTATTATTGCACCTTTTAAATGTATTTTTATTTTATCTGTTTTGTTATTTTTTTAAATTTTTATTCTGTATATTTGTAAAAGCCCATAAGGGCGTTAAATAAATAAATAATTTATTTTTTTAACGAAAATTTGATAGATCTTCTTGATCGTCGCCACGAGTCTACTTGTAAAGTTTCAGCTCGATTGGATCACGGGAAAAGGGTTAAAAATCGATCCAAAGTTTTTTCGACGGCAAGCAGGCAAGCAAGCAAGCAGACGCCACGAGTGGCGTCTGCTTGCTTGCTTGCCTGCTTCTTGCAGAAAAATGAACAATATAGAATGTAACATTATAAAACAAAATAAAATGAACAATAGAAATGAACAGTGATGCTGATATTCTTGCAGATACCTTATCATCGTTCAAAAACTCACTCATACACAACATCCATTTTCTAAACGATGACCTGTTATTTACATATTCTTATATGATTGCACTACATTCAAACACACTTAAATATACAATACACATAAATGTACATGTAAAATATACTTAAATGTAATAATACATGTTACTAGAGCGTGCCGAAGACTCTTGTAATTGGGATAATGGGCATAGTCTTCAATTATAATGTTTTATTATTAGGGTATCATGTACCTATTATCCTATTAGTGTCACTAATTAATAAAAAATAAAATAATAACAATATATATAAACGATGATTTTAACACAAGTAAAAAATTAGAAACCTTTAAAATAAAGATAATTAAACCAATATAGGTACGAGATAAATAAGATAAGACGACAAAATAAACCAAAAAATAAATATAAAAAATAAAATCAAAACATATTTAAACAATACAACAATAATTAGGATACTTTAAAATAAATAAATATATATAATTCATAGGGAGCAAACATAAGTAAAAATTTATTCCATTAAACTGCAATTAATTCTATTGGTATACTCTAATGGTATAGTCTAAGCAATTCTTTAATTCGGATATGCTCCTACAACGAAAAATGTCTACAAATTACGAAAATTTGTTTCCAAGGCGATGCATGCGTGTTAACGGTGAATTTAATGCATAGTTATTCCTGTGGGTCCCTACAAAGAACACTTCGTGATGTCTCGTTTGTCTCAGTATATTATACGAGACCATCTGAATCAGTTCAGGGCAGTCTAAATAATTTGTTGAAAAATAGACTTTCACGAAAATAATAAACATAATTAAAGTGGAATTTTACAACGAAAACAAGCGACGTCGATTGCTTTGATGGCATTTTCAAAACTTAATGTCCATCAGTAACGATCGAGCGATTCTCCAACACAATTAAATTCTCAAAAATATTTTGATGGCTTCATTACAATACGACGGAAGAGGGCGTTAAAGATTATTACACAATACGGTTGCCGGGGCCCGAGATAAACGCGTCGGACAAATCTTCATTACGGCCGGAGTTGCCATCGCAAATAATAATAATGTTGCCCGTCACGGATTCTTGATTCTCCCTTAAAATTAAATCAACACAATAATCACCGGATGGCGATCTGGCCGCGTAATAATACCTCGGGCGTATGATACTGGCAACACAAGACAACTAGGTGTTGGCAGATATGGTGAGTGGAAACAGAGCGACATCCAGCGGTTGTTCGAATCCCTTAACTTTTCGAGTGAACCAAGGTGAATACGGAAATGTGCGAACACGATTGGTGAGTCGACTTGGGGGCGATTTATCATTGCAGATTTTAAAAAATTGAATAGAGATGCGAACACGGAATACGTGTATCTATATTAATATTATTTTCAATTTAAGTTGGCCAATTATACATCGCAGTTTGAGTACATTGAAATTCATTTGCGTATAATGTGAATGCATAAATATACAGATATTACGATTTGAATCTGTAAAAGAGAACAAATAATAGAGATATTAAAAGACACGTTATACTCCCGTCAAATTCATGGTCAATATACATACCTTCTTGCCAGCAGAAAAAAATTGATTTAAGAAAATATACATTACACATATAGCAACACTGAGCAGTGAAACTGAAAATTCATTGTTTGATACATTTTTATTTTAGTGTATGAATTGCTAACATGCATCTGTATCATACCGATCAGCAACTCAGCTGAAGCAAGTCGAAAAAATCAAATACCTTGGGGTGGAATTTTCTAGCGACGGGAGGCAAGAAAGTGAAATAGATAGAAGAATCGGAGCTGCAGGTGGCGTTCTACATTCTCTATATAGTGCGATGATAAGAAAATCTGAGCTTAGTGTCAAGACAAAACTGACTGTTTTCAAATCTGTGTACAGGCCCCCCCTAATATATGGCCATCAAATTTGGATCCTGACGGAGAGAGTGAGAGCAAGGATCCAGGCTGCCGAGATGAGTTTTCTAAGGGGGGTAGCGGGAGTCACACTGGTGGACAGAGTGAGAAGTGCTGACATAAGGCACACACTCGGCATGGAGCCTACACATCAAAAATCACGAATGAGGTAGCTTGGACATGTGCTAAGAGTGCCAGAGGAACGAATACCAAGAAGAACCCTCCTGGCAACCCCGGAAGGGAGACGGCCGGTGGGTCGCCCCAGATTAAGCTGGGATAAGTAACAGAAAAATGTGTTTGAAAACAGAATGGATCTAGACTGGTTGACTCATGCAGAAGCAGCGCAAGACAGGGGAACATGGAAACACCTTGTCGAGTCTTTGGGCCCCCGACCCTACTAGGACAAGAGGATGAAGATGATGATGATGCATCTATATCATTAATTAAGATAAATCACTAAGACGAAGCTATTTATATGGGAAACATGTATGGAAGTCTTTGTAGGGTGGCCAGGGGACTTATGAACTGTTTTAGCCTGTTTACACAGTATAACGTTCGCTGATTCCACCCCAAGAACACAATACAGCAAAATCCAGTAATTATGTTCTTAGAACATACACATTAAAATTTTGTATTTACTCCTCGTAGCGTCTGCTTGCTTGCCGTCAACAAAAACTTTGGATCGATTTTTGACCCTTATCCCGTGATCCAATCGAGCTGAAACTTGGCAAGCAGACTCGTGGCGACGATCAAGAAGATGTATCAAATTTTCGTTAAAAAAATTAATAAATATAGTATAATTTCGGATTTTTAGGAATTTTATTGGTTTTTTAAAATTGGAATCATTAGAAAAGTTTGATTAGCAACGTCGCGGAATATTTTCTAAATTTGAATTACTCCGTCGGTATAATAGGTACATCACTACGAATTTCGAAAATTTACAAAACAATTGATTCAAAGATGACAGCAAAATTGGGTTTTTTGGGAAAAAATCTAATAATAATTTACTTCTTAGTTTTGAAGAATTCTACATTACTCAAATCTGATTCTGACTAAATCATTTGACGCTGGAAATTCATAAGGTACGATATTGATGATAATTGAATCTATCAAAATCTTGACATCTCAAAACATCTGACATTTTAGAAATACATTAAATTTCTGTGAGTTAAGTGTTATTTTATATGTTTTAAATCGTCTTTAATTATTGTTATATTTTACAAAGAAGGGGAGTATAGTAAAAACTTGGTTTTTATGGGTTACTTTTTTATACCAGTGAAAACAAATTTTCATTAGGAATACGTTTTCGCTGTAACACGTACATACATTAAGAATTTTAAAGCTAACAGCATTGCCGACCGCACGACACATCTGAGGACTTATATATATATATATATATACCCTTTGAGGGAACAGCACACATGTACAACTATGTAATAACCTAACTAAAGTGCTCGCTGACGTACGAGAAAGGCACGCGAGCCATAGCAGGTGTCCGCTGCATCTAAGTGCAAAAAAATAATAAACGCGGGAAGATGGATCGGGCAATTCCACGGATAGAGAATGACGTCACGTAAAAGACTATATATAATTAATATACGGGATGTAACAGTTCGTTCGTTGTCATTTACTCATCATCTGTAAAGATGTTCTTTAATTCACACCAATTTCGCAATCCGCACTAACTTATGAATGTAAAGAAGTCAAAAGTAATGGTATTCGAGAAGGAGGAAAGTAAGACAACGTGTGAAATACTAGTAGGCAATGAATGTTTGGAACAAGTAGATGAGTTTGTGTACTTGGGAAGTATGTTCGATAGAAGAGGGAATGTTGAGAAATATATAGAGATTTCTAATAGAAATATGTCTACCGAGGCAAAACTAGCGGTACATAATGGAGTTCTGAGTACCGACACTAATGTATGGAAGTGAATCCTGGAGCTGGCAGAAGAGGAACGAAAGTAGATTGAATGCAGTGGAGATGAGGTCCCTTAGACGTATGTGTGATAAATCCATGTATGATAGAGTAAAGAATGAAGATACTAGGAATGTATGTAAAGCTGATCGTAGCATAATACATAGAATAAAAATGGTAAGAAAGATATATGATGCAAGTGTTGACGGCGCCAGAAAGAGAGGGCGACCACGGAAGACGTGGCATGACCAGATTAACCAGATACTGGAAGGTGGTCCTGTTAGAAGCCTGAACAACCGTCGAGCTTGCATGCGAAGATGTATGAATGTAGACGAAGCGAAAGTTGTATGTCAGGACAGAAGAGTATGGCGCTCTATCCTCTCTGCCTACCCCCCCGGGGAAACGGCGTGATTAAGTTATTGATGAAAGTTAGTTAGTCATTAACTGTCATTCCTGAATATTACACAAATACGTAGGTACAGGTCTGTTATCTAAAGCTGGCACGTACACAGGGCTCAAACCATTGCAATTTCATTATACAGCACGTATAAAAAAATCATTTTATATTATTTTAACCATTTAAAAATGCAATCTATGTATTTAAAGGCACTTGGTATAAGGACGTTTGATATAATTGTCACGTAATCTACTTTTGTCAAAAGGTTGCCATATTAAACCATCGTATTTAAAATCTAAGAATCAATTGGGTGGGTTGCGTGTAAAATAAACAACGATAGGATATTGTAAGAAATATAATTTTTATTTTCTTACATTATTTCTTCTAATCAGTATCGAAAATTAATTTTTCTACGCCACTTAAATCGAACAAGGAATAAAACAAAACATCACGCTGTATTTCGTAATAGTAGTACAAATAATAACAGTCTCTGTCACGCTCATACGCTTGGCCGAGTGCGAGAGAGACAGAGAGATTTTTCGAGATGCGTATGCAGTGCGCTTGCGTGGCGAAATTTGTCGAAAATTTGGAAAAATTTTGGCGAAAAAAAAAGTGTGGATGTGTTGTATACGTTTAGTTAACCGACCTGTACCTAGGTACTTTTCTATTTCGCTTACTCTTTATGGTCAAACACGCAGGTTCGCTAGTCTCTATGGTAATGTCTCGCTTGTCAAAATAGCGCGTACACAACTATCCGCATGATGCCGCCGCGTGTTTATAGAGATCCGACGATCTGGAACATTCCTGAATCTGGTAGATTATTCGACACCTTTGCAGTAATTTCCAATTCACTATAAAAAGGTAAAATTCTCGATCACGTGCAATAGCTTTCGCTTCTAACCACGTCGTGACAAATTTTTTTGTTGCATATTTTATTTAACTGATCAGTTATTGTGCGTTTTTTCCGACAAATACACAGTAGAATCGTAACCGGTCGACGTCCATTATTTATTATATTATCAATTGGATATTTTATCTTCGTTATTTATTTTATGGATCAGGTAGTGTGCGTCCTTCCCGAAGGAAAATACAGCAGTCTCTCAAAATAAAGACAACAGTATCGCTCCCGGTGTGCGACGCTCCTTAGTGAAATGACCAAACAACTCAAGCGCCACTCTTCCGCTCGACGACAACAGATGTCGTCTGGAGCGTTGCTGCACCATCAAAATTATTAATCGCGGAATATTAGCGTGCTAAGTCACGCGAACCTGTTGGCGGAGATGGGCAAAAGGAAGAGAATACCGGATAGAGAATACAAGGAAACTGTATCCACTTGAGAATATAATGGACTTAACAGCACAGACTATTCGTGCTACCATTCGCCGCAACCCCCCCCCCCGTTTATAAATTTCGAAAAAGAAAAAACCAAAAATATTTTTGAAAAAAAAAGGAGAAAACTTATACAAGCTGCCGTGGCGAAATTGGACAACGCGCCATTCCCGGATAGAGTGGAGGTCCGTTGGTTCGAATTCGGATAGCAGCTAAAATATTTTTTCGTTAATTTGATTTTTCTGTTTGTCTTTTTCTAATTGATTAATAAATTTGTTAATAATTCACATAACCTTGTTCTGAAATTGCAACTTCACAATAATAATGTGTTTTCTTTAATATAAAACTATTTTATTTGTAGTTCATACTTCATATGGCCAATAAGAATCTGTCGAAGGAAGCAAGACTAGCGGTACATAATGGCGTTCTAATGCCAACCCTAATGTATGGAAGT
Source organism: Agrypnia vestita (assembly GCA_016648135.1). Classification (NCBI taxonomy): domain Eukaryota; kingdom Metazoa; phylum Arthropoda; class Insecta; order Trichoptera; family Phryganeidae; genus Agrypnia; species Agrypnia vestita. The sequence continues at coordinate 46,959 of JADDOH010000353.1, read as the reverse complement.
GAAGCCTGGAATTGGCAAAAAAGGAATGAAAGTAGACTGAATGCGGTAGAAATGCGGTCATTAAGACGCTTGTGTGGAAAATCTTTGGTCGATAGAGCAAAGAATGAACAAATTAGACGTGAATGCAATGCTGGCTGTAGTGTGGTAGATAGAATAAAGAAAGGAGTGCTAGGATGGTTTGGTCATGTGGAACGTATGAACGAGGATAGGGTGGTTAAGAAAATATATGAGGCGAGTGTTGAAGGCAACAGAAATAGAGGGAGTCCGCGAAAGATCTGGCATGATCAGATACAACAAGTGTTTGAGGATGGCCCTGTTAAAAGCCGCAACAACCGTAGAACTTGTATGAGAAGATGTATGAATGTGGCCGAAGCAAAAGTGGCGTGCCAGGATAGAAGAGTGCGGCGTTCAATCCTCTCTGCCTACCCCTGCGGGGAAACGGCGTGATGGTTAGTTAGTTAGTTCATACTTCATACTCGTTACCATGGTGACTATATATTTTAGTCGGTACCGTCCATTCTCGTATAACATCACACAGCGCTGCGACACTTTTAAAACATATACGAAATTTAAATGGCTCAACATGTATTAATGTACTGAAAACTACTTTTGTATTGAAAAATGTTTCAGAGCCCAAGGCCTCTTCGTCAGGATACAATTGTATACTAACAAATTAAATTTGAAAATCGAAGTACAGACAATCAAAATATAAAAAAATGATATATGAAAATGAATAATACTAAAGTACCCACTTAACATCTTTTGGCTATGGATCATTCTTTTGATATTAATGAGGATTTACAAATTTTACACACAAAATTAACGATATTTAATAATTAATAATTAATAATTAATCTTTAATAATTAATTAAAAGTAATTAAATTAAAGATCGAAAAAAATTAACAGATTTAATATTCCTTTTTAAAATATTACACTCAAATTTCGACTGTTGCAAACTCCTGAAAAGTATTAATTTTAAAGTACCTAACCGTAGGACCCGCCAAAACATGCTGTTTTATTGTGACAATTCGGAAACAAACTATCGTTCAAATTCTAGCATACCTCGGATGCACAAACTGGGCAATGAACTACCTACATATGTCGACATTTTAAATCTATCTCTCTCAAAATTTAAAAAATCATTATATGATCATTTCTTTACAAAATATTAAATTTTTATATAATGTCTTAAATTTTTTATATATACCTGGCTATTCAAATTTAATATTGCTATATTATCGATGAGTAAAAATTTCTGAGATCACTACTTTACACTTTTTTGCATATATACTTTTTTTACATATATGTCTAACCTCATTATGTTTAAACTATGTATATATACTTTTTTACCCTTTATTTTTCTTTTACATTTAATCGTTTGTTGTATTTTAATTATGTATAAACCTGTTGTAAAAGGCTATTAAGCCGTGTAATTAATAAAATAAATAAAAATAAATAAATAAATAAATTGTACAGAATCACAGTTTGATAAGTTAGAAATTTTGGAAATAAGAAAAAGTGTTAATAGTAATTGAGTATTATAAATAACCAGGTCCTTTTTACAAATAGTTATCTTTTAAATTTATTTTCATATTAAGTAGGTACTTCCTTATTATTCATTTTCCATATATGATTTTTTTATATTTTGACTGTCTATATTTCGATTTTTTAATTTAATTTGTTAGTATACAATTGTATCGTGATGAAGGGGCCATGGGATCTGAAAATACAAAAGTGGTGAAAATAGAGTTCGTTTACATTAATTAAAATAAATTGTTAATTATAACTGCCCAGAACAGGTTCAGCCTAGTGGGGACTTGTAAGCTAAATGTAAAAAAGTGTATTTGTAATTGTATTAATAATATAAATAAAAACATTGTATCCTGAAGAAGCCACAATTGGTGCTGAAACATGTTGATATTTTCAATATATAAGTGGTGAAAACAAAGTAGATGTTTATTAATTATATTAATAACTAGCTTACCCGCGCAGCTTCGCACCCTTGAATTTTTAGTAACTTTTAGTCATTCTTTTCAATATATCAATTAGTCGTATATCAATTTGCGTATAAACCTTAACATACAGATGTATATCTATATATACAATACACATAAATGTACATGTAAAATATACTTAAATGCAAATATATATGTTACTAGAGCGTGCCGAAGACACTTGTAATTGGGATAATGGGCATAGTCTTCACTATAATGTTTATTATCAGAGTATCATGTACCTATTATCCTGTTAGTGTCTCTAATAAATAAAAAAAATATATCGCCGCGGACTTTCTTACAGAACTTTCCGAGTTCTACAACTTCTCAGTAGAAAGTATTTAAATATCTCTTACCGTTAAGGTAGTGTTCGTAAAAACCGCATCGCTCGATTATTTTTTCGTCGACTTCAGTAGTAAAATAGGTCACCCCGAAAAGCCCTTTTCTTTCAACGGGATAATGAATGTCCATTCTAAATATTGGGGAAAGAATTTTTGAAATCGGACGAGTGGTTTCTGAGATTACCTCATACATCCTTACAAACGTTACCTCTTTATATATATTGTATTATAACGTTTATTATTTTACGCAATAAATTGTATTCTTTAATCCAAATAAATATCTACACGACACCAGAATCTCAGATAGATTAAAACACTAAACCTGAGATACGAAATTAAAATAGCTACGCGCGGTATACGCGTTACGTGCGATTATGTGCCTACGCATACATGTATACACACAAGATGAATCTTCTCAGAAAATGGATTAAAATTTAATGTATACATTTAAGGAAATCTCGCCGCAAACCAGAGACGCCGAACAGCCAAAAGCACAAATGGCACAGAAGTAATAAATTACACTAAAACTTTCCTCAAAGTGCTCTCGGTTTCGTAATAAGTAGGATCTCGGAGTGGATCGATTGTATCACATCTGTGTACTGTATGCAGAGTGGTACATTAATCAAGTCGGCCGCGAGAGATAAAGAGATTAACCGCCAAATTTAATGCTTAAGTGATTAACTGTCAAAAATTAAAGGTGAAGTGATTGACTGTCTTGCCTTTTTCAAGATGCGCAAACTTGAGTCCCGACGAAAAATATCCGATCTCATTGTGCTACACAAGATTCTCAGCGGAGCTATTGATTCTCTCTGTCTATCTGATATAAATTTGAGTGTTAAACCCCGTATAAGAAACCCGGAGTTCTTCAGAATAAGTCAGCACACTAATAAAGTCGGTTACTTTTCTCCCATCACAAGGCTGTGTCGCACATATAATTTGTATTGTGCTGACCCTAACATTGATGCTGATATTCTTGCAGACACGTTATCTTCGTTCAAAAACTCACTCATACACAACATCCATTTTCTAAACGACGACATGAACCTATAGATCCATTAAATACTAATCGCACTACACTCAAACACAAATATATAATATACATAAATGTACATGTGAAATATAATTAATTACAAAAATACATGTTACTAGAGCGTGCCGAAGACACTTGTAATTGGGATAATGGGCATAGTCTTCACTATAATGTTTATTATCTGAGTGTCATGTACCCATTATCCTGTCAGTGTCTCTAATAAATAAAAAAAAAAAAAAAAAACTGTCGATTAGAGCTGTAATTAGGTAACCGCGAATGAAACGAAACCTCACGTGGCGAACACCCCTTTTGATGTTATATTAATTAATTGGAATTTCAATTTTATCAAACAGACGTGGGTGAGAAAATAAGAATATTGAATTTAATGCCACGGTTCGCCGTCGTGGGATCCAAATTAAGCGCTTAAAATTAACTGGCCCTACGCCCGTGAAAAATCACGGTAGTTTGGTGGGCGACCGTTGCGCGTTGCCTGAGCCGTTGTCTTTTAGTAGGTCTGTTGATCTCCTGGGATGACGAGGTCCAGCTATCCCTCCATCTCTTCGGTGGTCTTCCCGGCGGGCGTCGTCCAGAGGGGATTTCGTTCGCTGCCGTATGCACGAGTCTGTCACTGTCCATTCCGGCAGATCCCGCCGAAATCTCCTTCTGGATCTGCTCCATCGTGCTGTGTCCTCTATTTTGCAAGTGTCCCTTACGTCTTCATTTCCGACACGGTCACGTAGTTTTTTCCAGTAATGAATCTCAGCACCTTCCTTTCAGTTTTTCTGAGGAATTCGGACAGCGTCAGCCCGCGTCTCTACAGCGTATGTCATAATAGGTCGCACGCGTGGACAGAGGTTGCAAGCCCTGAGCCATCGTATAAGACACTTCCATCCATTTTTCCCATATACAAATAGCTTCGTCTCTGTGAGACTTCTATAATTTATCCTTAATTAATTAATCATCCCTCTGGGGACCAAATCTAGTAACTGTGTTCTTAGAACATACTTTCATATAAAAATATTGATAATATAAATTTTATAGTCATGTGGTATTTTGTTTTATATTCATACTAGCTGTGCCCGCGCGGCTTCGCAAGCGTAGATTTTGTTTGGATCGTCATAGAACTTTCGCGAACCTTCTAGAACATTCTCCTTTAAAAATTTTAAGAAATATATCGAATGTACAGGAACCTTCTAGACACACCGATACATTCCGCCACTCAGTTTAGAATCTTATAGAACTTTCGGGAATTTTCTAGAACCTTCTCCTTCTAGAACTTTCTAGAACAGGTTTTCCCGAAACCTTCTAGACTCACCGGCACAGTCGGCGGACCTATTTTGAAACAATCTGAAGCATTTGCGGCCTTCCCATAACAAAACAATGTGCTAGAAAGCACATTTTCATCACCCACTCCCACCCACACTCAGCCACCCCCACCAAACTCGCACATTTTTAATGGGACACCAAGGGCTATCTACCACCATAACCACCAGGGGGTGGTAGTATCTGGTTGTGAAGAAAACTTGGCGGATAGGGAAACACGGGTTTCTTTTTATATATATATATATATTTATTATTTTGTTCTCACTATATTGGCAGAAAAGGAGACAGCGGCTCCTTTTCCTATGACATGTATCGAGATGAAGATAAATAAATAAATAAATAACACGAGCACGTGTTAGAGGAAATAGTCACCTCGCAAGTTTATCCCCAACAGACTTGATAAACGGTTCAAAACTTGAGATCTCGAAATCCGCATAAGTCACGCTGTAGGTGTCAATAGCAAGGTTAATTATAAAGTTTTTCCCGTAGTTTATTCTACAATTTTCAGTCACGTAGATGCGCAGAAGGTTTATAAATAATTGCAACAAATAAATTAAGCGTTGTTTCGTTTACAGAATGGAAGTTCATGATTAACACAATGATTTATACACAACGTTTTAATCCACTAATTTGAGTTATATAAGCCTAAGCGCTTCCGATGGACACAACCATCATCTTCAGAGGCAATATTAGAACTAACTGTAAATCGATATAGCCGACAAATAGAAAGTAAAGTATTAGGGTCCTGCATCTAGAGACGAAGGGTTGTAAACTGGATGCTCTAGAAACACTAGAAATTAATAAAGCAATCAAAAATAAAAATAACCTAATAAACATTCAAATACCTGCGTCATCCCCATTGTTAAAATAAATATTATTGTATGTAAAAATTAATTATTGTTGTATATGTCAATAAATAACTACCCCCTCCCCTCCGTCATTTCTATTTGTCTATTTATGGTTTTTGTGTTTAATTTGTAGTACTCCATATTTATTTTTAGCGAAATTTAAAATAAATTTAATTTTAATAAATATTATTTTTAAGTTCTACGGGTTAAGTATTTTTAGGTGTTACAGCTGTTTCGGCTTGTAAGGCCATTATCAAACAGTCTTCTATTTCAGAATATTTTGAGTTTGTTCAAATCTTTCGGAACAGTGCTGGATTTATGTCACAGTGACATTATTAATCAATTAATGTATATTATAGATATCTCACAGAGGCGAAGCTGTATTTCTTATGGGAAAGTAAGTATAGACGTCATTTTGGGTGTACATCTTATGGTTGGCTTAAGTGATCACTTTACACAATGTAACATTCGCCATTTCCACCCATGATAGAATATACCATGCTTACTAATTTTTTGGAAGTTGTATATATGTTCAAATTGTATGGCAAGCTTTCGCATATGAGTTGTAACCGCCTTTCCATGGAAATGGCGAATGTTACATTGTGTAAAGTGATCACTTAAGCCAACCATAAGATAGGTCATAAGTCCTATGTACACCCAAAATGACTTCTGTACCTACTTTCCCATAAGAAATACAGCTTCGTCTCTGTGAGATATCTGTAATATACATTAGTCTTCTATTTGTCGGCCATATTGATTTACAATTTGTTCTAATATCGCCACTGAAGATGATGGTCGCGTCCATCGAAAGCGCTTAGGCTTATATAACTCAAATTAGTGGAATAAAACGTCGTGTATAAATCATTGCGATAATTGCAACAATCGAGAATCAAAGAACTTGGTCCGATCACGTGCTGCGCACACGTCGCGAGTGTGCATTCAGCGAACGCGGTCGACTAATGGAATACGCCCGACGTCCGCGCTGTCTTCAAAGCGAGCCCACCCTTCCATCAAATTACACCTCCGCGCCGTGGCGTGTTCCGGGCCACATGGCGCTTCCCCACGCTTTCCAGCACCAGCTAGCTCCACGCCATGCACCCTCCATCCCCGTTCGTGTCCGCGGATCGCGCACGCAAATTCGCGAAAAACAAACCGAGCGGGGGCAGCGATTTGGCGGTTAAAAAAGGCGCCCTTTCATGTACGGAACATTTAATAACTCGGGCGGAAATGGAGCCGGAACAGCCCTCTCCTCCCGCCCCCACCGGAAGCGGTGCAAACGGAAAAAGCAATGCACGAGAATGTCGGCCTCTGTCGGCAGCCGGCGGTAGCGAGCGCCGGTGTCAATTCGATGTAACCGCTGAAAGTTTTTTACGTGAATGGGGAAGACGAAATAAACTTTTGTTTAATGTTTCCAAGTGTTCGGTTACATCCTTCACTAGGGCCCAAAAAACTCTATTTTATCGCTACAAAATGAACGACCAAAATCTGACAGGAACATCAAATGTTAAAGATCTAGGTGTTAGATTTGTAAGCAACCTAACATTTCACGATCACATAGAGACGATCGGTGGTAATGCTTTGAGAATATTAGGATTTGTTCTGCGTACTGCCAGGGTTTTCGAGAATACCCGCGTACTGAGAACTCTTTACAACTCCTTGGTGCGGAGTAGACTCGAGAGTGGCTCGATGATCTGGGGGCCACATGAGGGCAAGTACTCTCTTATGGTGGAGAAAGTCCAAAAGAAGTTTCTGAGATATCTCTACATGAGAGAGTACGGGCATTATCCTTGGCTTTACTCAACCGACTTTCTCCAGGGTATGCTTAGCTACAATAGTCTAGAGACTAGAAGGAATGTGTATTTGATTACGCATTTTTATCGATTGTTGCGCGGTATGATCGATAATCCTGAAATTATGCAGAGCATTGGTTTATATGTTCCTGATAATTACATTAGACATCGTCAGCATAGATTGTTTCACATTCCAATATACAGGACCAACCTGCCGATGGTTATGCCTGTTGAAAGAGCCACAGCTATGCTGAACAAAATCGCTTTGGGTATTGATATATTCCATGTGTCTGAGGGGGTTTTCCGAAGCGGGATTCTCCTACACCTTTGACCAGATTTTATGTTATTTTTAATTTATTATTTTATTTTGATATATACTTCCTAATATGTATGCCTTAAACATTTTGAGTTTGTAATACATTTTGTAATATACATATTATCAATTATCAAAAAACATATTATGAATGTGCTGTCAAAACGATATGTGCAGTAATGTCTTACATACGGCCCGATCCTGAAAATAACAATGTCTGGATATTTAAGATCTTTATCCCAACACTCAATAGACGATAATAAAAATTGAAAATAAACGAGACATAGCTTTACGTCGGTGTTTGTTTCTGTAAGTTTCTACATGAGATAGATATAGAGGGAGGGAGAAAGATGTAAATTGTTATCTGTGGATGAAGAAATTAATACGTTTGTAAGAAACAATCTTTCTTATATTATCTTTTGATACAGTGTATTTGAGCCGTAGAATTACAAAATCCGCTCTGGACATTTTTAATTTTTATTATCGTCTATTAAGTGTTGGGATAAAGATTTTAAAGATCCAGACATTGTTATTTTCAGAATACGGATGAATGTCCGGTTTGAAATTTTCTCAAGAAACTAAATTTTGTTATCGATGGATTTTATTTTTCGGGTTTATTTACAATCATTGCTGATTTGTTTACATAAGTATTATAATTAGACAGAGCCTGCGGCCAGTTACGAAAAAACCTTATTTTACAGGAGTAGATAGGTAAGTTAGATAGTAAATTAAGTAGTCAGTAGTGTGTGACAGCGTGTGTGCGTATGTGTTTGGTTTCGCCACCCTGGGGGGTCTGAAAATTTATGTGTAGAAATTTTGTGATTTTTTTTTTACAATGAAGTGACTAATTGTTTAAAAAAATATTCGCAATTATTGAAGTATATGTATTATTTTATTGTCTTCTTCTTCTTCTTATTCTTATTCTACCTTTTATCCTATTAGGGCAGGCTCCAACTTTTCCTGTTTGTTTCGTTTTAGTATTTACATTACATTTATTTATACTTTATCAGTCGATGTGGCTAACTAGTACTTTGTATATCGAAAATGGCGAAACTTACCAGCGTGACGCAGCCGTCCATTTCGACGTCCTGCCGGTGATTGAGTCGCCACGAAGAATCAACGCGGTACACTCAATAGTTTGAATGAAGTTTTCAAGTGTTGGTACGGTTGATTCGTCCACTGTCATTAAAAAGAGTGTTTTCTTTTCAGCGTTTATTATTTAACTCTTATTGAAAACAGGGTCCCTTGGCCATTTAAAGAGCTCTTTAAATTTATGTTTTCATTCAGCCATTATTAAATTATTTCCGATATAGTCAATGTTTTCCGATGACAACTCGTAATTACGATTCCGCGTGTCCCTCAGTCGCACGCGCGTCATTGGTAACGTGTCGACTGCAATTTGTACGGAGTGTGGAGGTATTTTTCACAACCATTTCCTTTGAACCATTTTTTATCAAGTAGTAATTTTTTTTATTTCAGTAGCGTTTAGTTTAGTCTATTTGACCACAGAGTGAACGCTTTAATAAAACGTAAATATTTGAAAGATATATATATATATATATATATATATATATATATATATATATATATATATATATTATATATATATATGTTAGTTCTAACTACATTGGGGGTAACCCGCGTCAATTAGAAAATCCAACCTTTTCAACATTGTATACTGACGATAGTAAAGTAAATATACGGATTACTAGAAGCCGAGCAAAACTCATTAGCAGCGTCGCTGGAGAAACCGACTCCTCCACAAACACCTGACGCAGAATTTCTCAAACTTTCACTTGACGGTGAGCTCCGGACCCAAACGGTTGTACGCTTTTTGGAGAAGCAGCTCATCGACAAGGCGCCCTGAAGATGAGCAGTGAGATCTGTTCGAAACGTCGGCAGACGACTGGTCCTGACGACCAGAATTCGACGCGGGTTACCCCCAAAGTAGTTAGAACTAACACACACATATACATATATAATATATATATATATATATATATTATATATATGGGAAAATAGATATGTAAGTGTTTTTGGGTGTTTATAGGGCTTGTTCAGCTGGCTTAATGAGGGATTCTACTTTGGGAGTTCAAAAAAAGGATAATTTTTTAAGAGGTTATGAAAAAAGATATTGATGTAGGGTTTATTAGCTATTTAATAAGCCTAATGAACCTAACGTCAATATCTTTATTCATAACATATATATAAAAAATCATAAAAACAGCCTTTTTTCGAGCGCCCAAAGTAGAATTCTGTCACAATATAACGTTCACCAATTCCAACCCATGATACACTACCGTATCTATCAATTTTTTTGGAAGTTGTAAACATATTTAACTTGCACAACATTTTTCGTATGTGAGTTGTATTTTTACTACCACCACCTGCATTTAAAAGCTTTGTCATTCCCATAATCCAATAAGGTACAGATACACATGCTTATTTTGAACACGCTTATTAGCATGCTCAACACTAGCATTCCCTAACAACTGTACACACTCATTATTAGCATGCTTATTTTAAGCGTGATCATAAATGAGCATGCTCAAAGCTAACAATCAAACACACATGCTTATTAGTGGCATGCTCTTGTCATAGAATAGAGAGGAACTCTAGTTCAGAATTGAAACATTGCACACTGAAATAGAAAATTCAAGTGAACCAATAAATCTAAATAGTTTCCGAGTTTCCTTCCGCACATTTTTGATTTTAGTTTTTATAATTTTTAGTATAAGATTTGAATCATTCATGTATAAAGTTTCATAAACATTATTTCTTGCTACATTATTTTTACATAGCGGTGACCGAGTATTCCACAGATATTCGTGATTCCTATGATAAGTCACGAAAAGTAATGTTTTGTCATTTCCCCGACGCGCCATATTTGTTTCATCTGTCGCGGACTGAGAAGATCGCATTGATATAATCGATACTAGGCGCGAATGGCGTGCTCATAAGAAAGCCTGTTCACACATGCTCAAAAGATACCCCGTCTTGTGGTAAATGACATTAGCATGCTCATAAATCAATCGGCGGTTGATTTTTGAGCGTGCTAGTAACTAGCATGCTCATTACTAGTAATGTGCGTACACACACGTCACTAAATAGCAATGGCTTAAGAAGGTCAATACTGCGCATGCTCACGTGCCACTAATAAGCATGTGTATCAGTACCTTTACAGATGCCACTATTCATAATGAGATTTCTATATTTAGATTTCAGTTTTTAAAGCAATATCCCTTATATGTGTATATGAGATTCTTCCGAATCATTAACATGACACTAGAATACGCATGAAATTTTTTTTTTAATGTCACGCCGGTAAACAAAATAAACATGATCCGCCGCGGCACTGACTCCGCCTTTTATACGAAGCACGTTGGTTTTAATAACCTTCGAGATTATTTTATACATTTCTAGTGTTGGCGAGAATGTTCTCGTCGCTTCCAGTCTGTTCCAGACTGCTGTAGATAATTCCAGAGTGCAGTAAGGCGTCCCAGAATGTCAGGGAATGTTCGGTCGTGTTGTTGTCCTCGAGAGGCTCTGACAGTGCGTTACTACCTCGTTAGAGTATTTTTTAAAAACAAAAAAAAAATACAGATGCGAACACGGAATACGTGTCACATCAATCAATATTCTTACTATTTTCAAACTAAGCTAAACGCTTGTGCGATGAAAATAGGAGTAACTTGCCGGTCTGGAGTGAGTTTCGAACCCGCGACCAACCACAAGACCAACAAGGTACTCGCAAGTATTATTTTTTTAATTTTTTTTCATTAAATTTATTTGTTAAATGTACAAACTTAAGAGTGTATTCAATATAATATAATTAATACACATTTATATTACACGCTTACCCTCTTTTAAATGATTCTCGTGTTTAAAAGTAGGGGCGTTGTCATATATGTATATATCTATTATTAATGAAATCGTTAGTGTAAGACATTAGATTAAATAAGTAAGATATAGATAAAGATATAAAAATTAAGACATTAAATTAAGTAAGTAAGATATAAACAATACAAGAATCCAAAAATGTGAGACATTAGAATAAGTAAATAGGATATACACAAGGAAACAGTAAATTAAGTTATAAAAATTAATAATTAAGAAGGTATTGTAATAACATTGAAAAGTATATATAGATTGTTTTTGACAAAATTTTTTCATTGCGTTATTGTGATGGTTTTTTGTAGAAGATTTTTCAATTTAGTCTTGAATTTTCTATAATTTTTTTCTGTCTTCATTTCATTGGGAAGAGCATTAAAGAATGATACTCCTTGATAGGAGAAATAGTGTTGGGCTGTGCTAGTATTACATTTAGGTATCAAAATATTTCCAGCTGATCTCGGTCTATTACTAAAACATCCAAATGTTCTATTATTGATACACATTTTGTGAATTTGAAGTATCGCAAATTTTTTATAGATTTGATTAATATTTGGGACGTTAAAAATGTTGAAAGTTCCCTTGTTGGGAATATTGAGGGTTTCCACAAAATCACTTTGATAATTACTCTCTGAACTATTTCCACTGGTAGTATATTAGACTTAAAGGTTCCACCCCAGCCAACTATACCATACTGTAGTATGGACTGGGCAAACGCAAAGTATACCACCTTAAGCATGTTTATTGATAGGATATTTCGTAGCCTTATGAATAGGTATATGAGTTTTCTCATCCTAGTGACTGTGGAATATATTTGCACTTTCCATTTTAGATTGCTGTCAATTATGACACCCAAGTAATTTGATACTGCTCTTACCAGACAAAAACTGACAATTTTCATTATTACAATTTTTGTTATAACCTCTTTAGATCTGTGCATATGGTGTACGAAGATTTCACCGGAAAATAACAAAAAATGTAACAATTTCCATTCACGAAGGGAGTCAAGAAGCCTCATCTAGACAAAGGCAATAAAATTCAACCTTGACAGATTACACAGAGTATTGGACCACAGATTGCGTTCTCGACAGCGCAATTTTGATTAGTCACTCTTCGATTTCGTACGGTTCTCGAGCGCGGGCGCCCGGAGTGACGTCACGGGGGCGAGGAGGAATGCGGGATTAGCGCGCCGCACTGTTGCGCGCGATTTGCATACAAAGATGCGCGCGACACCTGACCGCCGGGTGACGAGCCGTGACGACAGAGGGAGTAATCGCAATGCGCGCCCGGCGATAACAAGTCGGGAATATTTCAAATCAGTACTCACGCTTCTTTGATACTAAACCAGAGAAGAATTTACACACAATTATATGTATTACAATTCGCCTATACATAGATTACACCGCCTAGGTAGAGAATAATTGAACAGATACAATACTAGATTTAACTTATCTTTTGACTCTTATCACGAAGCACTACATTTCCACAACTTAAAAACTCTGGAGCAGCGAAGAGCACGTGCTGATCTAACACTATTATTTAAACTACTGAGAGGATATCTCGACTGTCCCAATCAACTGGACTTGATCTCTTTTCATGTTCCCTGCAGACGTACCCGACAAAACGTGCTCTTCCATGTTCCGAGAAATAGAGCATCCCATACACAAAATACATTTTTATATCGCGCATGCAAAGCTTTCAATAATATCAATGTATCAATATTGACCTCTTCAACATTGGTCTTATAGATTTTAAAAGAATGCTTTAGATTACATGTACTAAAACGACTTTGACCATTCACTCACTATATCTAATCTTCTCCACCTCCACCCACCGACTCCCTGTCCTGACTCCTACCTCCTCATCCTTTTTCACCCACTATTTAAACTCATTTCGTGATATACTTTTTCTTTTTTCACACTCAATCACTTACCATTATTCATTCTTAAAATTATTTATTGCTTAGTACTATTCATTAATTAATTCAAAATAATTAACTTAAAAATATCATATATAACTTTGTTCTTAACATCTGTGAATCTTTTTAATTGGTCTATGAAATGAGCACTACGCTTTTACATTATATGTTTAAAAAACTGTTAAGATTCCTTAATAAATAAATAAATTAATATATACCTCTTTCCATTTAAGAAAGACAATCGAATTGGTAAGCCGTACGTTAAATCTATAAATTATAATTATAATGTCACCACAAAATAATTTTGCTGTGTTTGAAGAAGAAGTTATTAATTATTTTAATTTAATTCACATTAATTCTTAAATAGTTATTCAACTCCCTAACAAGTATTTTTATTATATTTTTTTTAATATATACTTCCAATTTTAATTTTTAGTATCTTGACCTGTTGGCTCTGAAATGTGTTGATATTCGTCTTCTTCTTATTTTTCTTTTAGTAGATCTGTTGATCTGTGCTACAGAAAACTACGCCTCCTGGGATGACGAGGTCCAGCTATCCCTCCATCTTTTCGGTGGTCTTCCCGGTGGGCGTCGTCCAGAGGGGATTTTATTCGTTGCTGTATGCACGAGTCACTCTGGCCCTTCTGGCTATGTGATCTCTCCAGAATCTCCTTCTGGATCTACTCCATCGTGCTATCCTCTATTTTGCAGGTTTTCCTTATGTCTACATTTCGGACACGATCACATAGAGTTTTTCCAGTAATGGATCTCAGCACCTTCATTTCAGATGTTCTGAGGAGTCATTTGGTGCGGACAGCGTCAGCCCACGTCTCTAAAGCATATTCAATAAAAAACTAACCCATAAAAACCAAGTTTTTATTACACTCCCTTTCTCATTTGTATTGTGTCCAATTTGATATTCTATCAACATATTCCCTTTGCTTTTAGTTCATGCGGAAAATGTATTATTATCATTAAAACTTAAAGAATATTGAAAACATAATAATTGATATAGGCCCGGCGTCGGCGAAACTGTCTGATCGGGCCCATGGCTCGAGTCAGACTGGTTGAAAGAGGTTTTCTCTTGTGTCGGGCTCTTTTTTCATTTGTATGGTTTCCAATTTGAAAAAACTGTTAAAATATCCAAAATTATTTTTTTAATGAAAATTTGTTAGATTATTTTTATCGTCGCCACGAGTCTGCCTGCAGAGTTTCAGCTCGATCGGATCACGGAAAAGGGTTAAAAATCGATCCAAAGTTTTTTCGGCAGACAAGCAGACGCTACGAGTCAAAAGAAAGGGAGTAAATATAAAATTATTTTTATTATTTTCCGGAGTCAAAGTGCATTGTGCAGTCGCTGGATGACAAAGCGCGTATTTGAATGCAAATATCGCGAGTGTATTAATTATTTATGCACTTTTATGCATAAAAGCTGTTTGTCATTGTTTCTCGCATGTGCGGAATACTTATTCGAAGCACATTTGCTCTGTAATCAAGAACACGGGGCGATTGCTATATTTATGCAAATTTACAATTTTAAATTCGTACCCAATGCTTCGAGCAACAATGCCGTGCAACGTTCAGGAATGTTTCGGAGAAAATTGTATAAATAATTCTACAGAAACGCTTATATTTTGACGTCGTAGCTAGAGGACGCAAAACGCGCCGCCTTCGGATTTATTATTTATTTATTAATCACATCTATACCTATAAAACTCAATGTCTGTCTGTCTGTTCTCCATACAAATCTACACCGTTTGTCCGATTCGATTCAAATTTTGCATACTTATGCTTTGGGACCCGGCGGGTAACACAGGCGACATTTCCCCCTTCCCCTCCCCCTAATATATTTTCGATGCAAATCTATACCATTCGACTGATCGGACTCAAAATTTGCAATCTTATTCTTTAGAACTCGGCGGGTAACATGGGCGACATTTCCCCCATATTATTTTACCGCTTCTCCTCCCCCAGATATATTTTCTGTACAAATCTACAACGCTTCACGGGTTGGACCCAAATTTTGCATACATACATTTCTTACCTAGACATCCTATCCATCCCAGCCTCGATTAAATGGAAAAATGTTTTACTGAGAGGCTTTGCAAAACAATAGAATATTTGTTTTCCCCCACAAATTTATTTTCAACTTAACCGTTAACCCGTGCAACGTCGGGTACAAACAGCTAGTATAGTATACAATTTGGGTTGTACTATGCCTGTCTCACTAGAAGAATCAGTGTTGAGACAGGGATAGTTTACAAAATGGTTGTACAATTAGATATAAATTCATACGTTACAAGTTATTTCTTCTTGGTGTTGTTATGTAATGATATGGACGGAATGGACAAACAGACGGTTTGTATGAACCATAAAATGGTTCATATAAACGACTGAAAAACAACCAATCCACACGGAAACTCTTATTAGGTATTCAGAATATTTTGAGTATTTCCAAATTTTTTTTCCAAATATATATTTTTAGTATAAATTTCTTAGAGACACTAACAGGATAATAAGTACATGATATAATTTTGCACGGCATGATTTTAATATCCATTATTTTATATTTGTTAATGTGTTAATATGCTGTTAATTTTCCCTAAAATAAATAAATGATGCTCTAATGATAAAAAATTATAAATGAAGACTATGCCCATTATCCCAATTACAAGTGTCTTCGGCACGCTCTAGTAACACGTATTTTTACATTTATGTATATCTTACATGTACATTTATCTGTATTATATATTTAGTGTTTGAATGTAGTGCGACCATATAAGAATATGTAAATAAATAATTGATTTAATGAATCTATAGGTTCAGGTCACATCGTTTAGAAAATGAATGTTGTGTATGTGTGAATTTTTGAACGATGATAAGGTATCTGCAAGTATATTAAGAATAAGCATTAATGTTAGGGTCAGCACAAAACATATATGTGCGAAACAACCTTGTGATGGGAGAAAAGTAACCAACATTATTAGTGTGCTGGCTTATTCTAAAGAATTCCGGGTTACTTATACGGGGTTTAACATGCAAATTTATGTCAGATAAAGAAAGAGAATCAATAGCTCCAATGAGAATCTTGTGTAGCACAACGAGATGGGATATTTTCCATCGGGACTCATATTATATCATATTATAGATGTCTCATACAAACGAAGCTATATTTGTTATATGGGAAAAGTACAAAGTAGATACGGAAGTCATTTCTTTTTACTCCCTTTATATTAACTCGTGGCGTCTGCTTGCTTGCCGGCTTGCCGGGTGAAAAAACTTTGGATCGATTTTTAACACTTTTCCCGTGATCCAATCGAGCTGAAACTTGGCAAGTAGACTCGTGGCGACGATCAAGAAAATCTATCAAATTTTCGTTAAAAAATTTAATAATTATAGTATAATTTCGGATTTTTAGAAATTTTATTGGTTTTTTCAAATTGGAATCATTTGAAAAGTTTGATTACAACAACGGCGGCCCGATAACGTCGCGGAATATTTTCTAAATTTGAATTACTCCGTCGGTTTGCGTAATAGGTACTTCACTACGAATGTCGAAAATCTAAATTGATTGACAAATGTTATTAGAATTTAATCTTCAAAGCATGAAGTGTCTTATCAAAGCTCAAAACATCTGACATTTTAGAAATATATCAAATTACTGTAAGTTTAGTGTTATGTTATATGTTTTAATTCGTCTTTAATTGTTGTTATATTTTACAAAGAAAGGAAGTATAATAAAAACTTGTTTTTTATGGGTTACCTTGTATTTGTTTCTTCATAGGAATACGACCTATCGTACGGCTGGCTTAAGTGATCACTTGACGCATTGTAACGTTCACCAATTCCTCTCATGATAGACTAACACATCTATCAAATTTTATGACGTACTCAAAATATTCTGACTAAAAACTGGTCTAAAATAATAATAATTCGGAAGAATCTCATATATACATATAAAGGATATTGCTTTAAAACTCCAATCAAAATAACTCATTATCAATAGTGACATCTGTATTGGATTACGGGAGTGAAAAAGCTTTGGACTGCAGGCGGCGGTAATAAAAATACAAATCACGTACGAAACAAGTTGTACAAGCTAAATAACTTTTCTTCTTTTTCTAGTGCTTTTCCAATTATCGGACTTAGGCGATCACTTTGGCGATCATTGTCTTGCTAGCAATAGCTTTCTTTCTTTCTTTCTTTCTTCCCTAGCACGGAACTTATCATACAGCCTTAGCTAGTAGAAAAAACTTCGGCGGACTTTCTTCATTCAATTTTGAATAGAAAATATTTTTTACACTTACACTAAGGGGAAATATGCGATGTCAAAGTTTGCTTTTTTCTCGATATTTCTTACTTATTTTCTGTAAAACGTTGGACTATTACATTACGTGACATGTAAATATAATAATTTCGTTATCTGTCTGTCTGTCCATAACTTCGTGTTACGTCCGTAATTTCGTACGAATCTACGGCTAAAAAAACAAATAAAACGGGCTTGAACCCTGGGCCGGCAAACCCGAATCGGCCGCTTAACGCATGTTGGTACCGCCGTCTCTCCGCGGACCGTCGAAAATATACTATATAATACACTTAGTAAAGACGCGAACCATTTCATGTTCCGTGATTTGTCACGGGTGTAGGGCTAGTATGTAATAAAAAATTCATTCGCTTTAATAAAAGTCGAATTAAATGACAAAAATCTCACAAAAACATATTTTTAAAATTTTTAAATTTTAAAAATTTTTTATCATTTTATTTGACATTGACATTGAAGCGAATGAATTTTTAATATTCCATATAACGTTTTATAAAAGATAAGCCAGAAATATTGCAAAAGAAAATCAAATTTTAAATAATCTATTAAACTATTGACATTTCACTAAAAAAGTAATGAATAATTGTCCGTATTCAGAAGTAAGGAAAATTGCTATTTTCGTATCTTGACAATTATTGTATAACATTGTAATGCCGCCAATTTTGACGTTTTATGCAGGTTTGATATGAATGAACGCAATCAATCAGAAAGCTCTAAAACGTAAACAAACGTTAAGTTTATGTGTTAAACAAAACGGATATTTTTTACGAACCGTATATTTCACTGAGAAGCAAATCTCGACGTTTCGCTGAGGTCTTATCCAGCGTCACATTTCTTCCGAGATAGTAAATTATACGCACTTTGCTGTGGAGTGTTCACTTCATCTACGATAGAGGTCGCCAGTGTGCAATATGTACTAATTACATCTTCGGGCTTTTCTGTGACGTCTCTTAAAGGTGGAATCAAAGTCGTGAGAACAGTGCGCCAAATACTTGATAGTTTATAACTGTTGTCTCTATTGAAATTAGGATGTATATTTCAAGGTACTCTCTTACTAATCTATTATTCTTAATTGCCCCAATATGTTCCCTTAAACGTGTAGTGATATCGCGTTTGGTTTGTCCTATGAAGAATGCTCCACAACCGCATGGATCTCTGTATACACCTGGAGACTCAAAAGGTGTGCTATCCTTCACACTATCACACTACCTAACATTACGGGGGCTGGAAATTGTTTTTATGTTTAATTTCAGCCAAACCCGGCTGATTTTGTCAGTAATATTTCTGATGTAAGGTAAGTATGCTTTGTTCCTTGGGACATCACATATACTGAATCTTTCTTCTAGGATCCTGACATGTTTTATTTAAGGGGGGGTAAGGTTTTTAACTTTTTTTTTTTGTATTTTATTTTTAATTTTTTAAATGAATGTATAACATCGCAAGAATATTGTGTCAAAATTTCAAGTCAATCTGAGCAAAATTGACGAAATTATGAACATTTGAGCGATACTCAGACTGATTTTCTATACCTACTCGGGCAGCTAAGAGACGCGCTCACCTGAGGACTACCGGACGTGCTATTGTATTAGAAGAGCCATTACTGTATTTTTTAATATTTCTTCTTGAAAATTTTACACAATATTCTTCAAATGTCATACTTTAATGTAACATTGGTTTTAATAAAGAGATTTTAACTGTGTCGTCACAAAAAATTCACAAAAACATGCCTTTTTTTGTACGAATTAACCTTACCCCCCCTTAACGCATAAATATAACCAAGGACCGTAATAATAACCATGACTCTTTAAAAACACTAATTTATTCACAATTATGAATAATGAGCTTTCTAATTGATTGAATTCATTAGTTTCAAACTTGTCAAACTTAAAACTTCAAAATTTTTATTTTATTCATTTATTAATGCCCTACACGGCTTTTACAGGCACTAAGGTAAAGTGTACATTTGTAGAATGAATACTTTAAATGAAAATTAAATGATTGTTCAAGAAATACAATGAGGAAAAAATAATAAAATAAAAATAATAATAACATAAAGTGGAAAGCAAATACTTAAAATATAAATACAAATATATTAAGATAAATATAACATACAAAGCAGTAGCTTAAGGAAAGCATAATATAATTTTAAAAAATAATAATATAGAGTGAAAAGCAATAGCACAAGCTTGAAAAATCATAATAAAATAAAAATGTTACATAACACCTCAATCTCACTCAATCAACAATCAAAACAAGTACAAATCAATTAATTAAGTCCAATTTGACAAATACTAGTAACTTTTAAATACACCTTTTAAAATATGGTTGAATATTATAAAGTTGGTGGCAAAAACGTCAAGTCGCTCGTATCTGTTTGCTAGTCTAGGAAGCCTTAGCAGTGGGGAATTAAATTTTTTTTTTAAAAATTGGCGGCTTTACGAAGCTGTATAACTGTCAAGATACAGAAATGGCAATATTGCTTATTTCAGAACACGGCCGATTATCCATTCAATATTGAATGAAGGAGAGTCGCCCGAAGTTTTTGCCACTGGCTACTGAATGACGTGGCCCACGAACCGCGTCATGGGTACGATCCCCCGCCGGGCGGTGGTAATTTAGTTGTACCATTCACAAGGCGGCGTGCTCCATATTTTGTTCAGAATCAAATTCGTGTAATTATTACAAAATAGCTCCGGTCGTGTCGGCCGCGCGGCCTCCTTAAAACGTGGGCGGGGCCGGGCACCGCGCAGCACGGAGGGCCGCCGGACACTTTCAACTGGACAAAAAGTGGTCGAAAGTCAAAGGAATTAGGTATAGAGGAAGAGCCGGCGACCGCCAGGCTTAGGTTGATGACGTATAAAATCTTAAATATGTATAATATGTGTAATAGATCTGAGGAACGTATGTCGCGACGCCAGAAAGAGACTGCATGACAGAGAGAGAGAATGTATAAAAAGGCGCGTGAATGTCGAATCGCTCTCTTTTACTACCATTGTTATCCAGACCGCATCTTACTGTATAAATGATTGTCTAAACCCTTATTGTTACCAAATAAATACTTACGAGAACGAAGTCTTTACCGGAAGCAACCTCATCCCGAAACAAGAATATTACACTAGATAAGTATCCTGTAAGGGCTACTACAGACGTTACAACGAGGGAATGCAATCCCGATCCCGCGAGATCTCGAGGCATTTTACGAGATCAATCCCGAACCGAGAAATCGGACGGGATCATCGGGATTATCGGGATTTATCAACATTTTTTATGTTTTGTATGTTTAATTGTGCATGTCTGTAGAGCTTTTAGTAAGTACTTAAAAATCATGTTCATGTCACATCCAAATAATGAAAATTGCTTTGAATAATATCAACCTAACATAGTAATAAAAACTACTACTAACTCTACTACATTGACTGAATGATGTTTGGAAAAACGTGTTGAACATTTTATTAAAATTGCTGATATAAAAATGCAAGGCGTCGTCTTTAATTGCTATTCAGCTCTATAAACAAAACAAAAAACACAAAAGCATTCGGGATCCCGATCCCGATGTATTTTCGTTGATTTTGGCAGATAACAGATAGTACAGGTACACAGTAATTTTAATATACTTTTTCTCTGTTATTCGTCGACAGACTTCAACAATTTTTTCACTAATTTATTAGTTTTGGTCTATATTTTCATTACATTAAGTTAAATATAGTATTATCAACATCATCAACAACTTATTCTGGAAGAACAAAAATATGCGTATTGAAAGCGAGGACAAGATATACAATCCATGCGACGTATGCTGTAGAGACGCGGACTGACACTGTCCGTATCTTACGGATATATTCACGGAAACACATAGGGCTACTGCAGCTTAGTGGTCAGAGCACCGGCCCCGGAAAGGAGGTGACCCGGGTTCGAATCCCGGTAGTGGCCAAAATATTTTTTCGTGAATTAGATTTTTCCGTTGTCTTTCTACTAGATAAATCAATTTGGTTATTAAATATTTCATTAAAATTACAACTTCACAAATACGAATGTGCCCGCTAGACGCGGGCGCCGGCCCACCGTGCGGGTGGCGAGCCGATTGGCCCGGGAATAATTACATATTTTAAAATAATAAGCGGGCCTTAATGACCCGGGCATTACGATATAGTGTCTCGTCATGCGCGGGCCGTGTGTGTGGGGGTACCTTTATTAATTATTTATCGCGATGGGTTTATGTTAATGACTGCCGGGTCCGAATTGATCGAATCAGTCTCGGCCGCTTCCAGCTCAGAGTCAGTTTAGAATGAAATTTCGCACGAAAGCGTCTATTTATTTAAGGGGGGGGTAAGGTTTTTAACTTTTTTTTTTTGCATTTTATTTTTAATTTTTTAAATGAATGTATAACATCGCAAGAATATTGTGTCAAAATTTCAAGTCAATCGGAGCAAAATTGACGAAATTATGAACATTTGAGCGATACTCAGACTGATTTTCTATACCTGCTCGGGCAGCTAAGAGACGCGCTCACCTGAGGACTACCTACCGGT
Organism: Agrypnia vestita; assembly: GCA_016648135.1. Classification (NCBI taxonomy): domain Eukaryota; kingdom Metazoa; phylum Arthropoda; class Insecta; order Trichoptera; family Phryganeidae; genus Agrypnia; species Agrypnia vestita. The sequence continues at coordinate 24,660 of JADDOH010000353.1, read as the reverse complement.
GCTATTGTATTATTGGAAGTTTTTTGACAAGGACAAAGAGCTGATGATGAAGCTCTTCGCTGTGTGTGTGAACATGCATCGACGATTATGTGTAAGTATAAAATAAGTGTTGAGTTTTATTTTGAATTTTACAGTGTGCAAAACTTTAAAGCGTTTTCCCCACATCTCACGTTTTCAAAGTCGGTGTCCATCATAACTTCAAAACTACTGCACCGATCCTTTTGAAATTTTAACACTATTTCTGTACATAATTTACGAGGTAACGCTGGAGACTGTTTTTCAAATTTGTCATTAATTTTTATTTTTTAATAACAAATTAGTCGATATTTTTCGCAAAAAATCGCGGTTTTCCCTTCAAAGTGTTCAAAAAAATTGAAAAATTAAAATTTCAAAAAACCCTCCCAGCGTTACCTGGGAAAACCTATTATCTAACGAATGAATTTTGATTTTTTGATTTCAGATGATCTAGCACCAAGTTATGATGGACACCGCAATTCTACTTTTTTCCGAGACACGTCCGAATAATTGCTTCCATTGCCGTATTTTTTAATATTTCTTCTTGAAAATTTTACACAATATTCTTCAAATGTCATACTTTAATGTAGCATTGGTTTTAATAAAGAGATTTTAACTATGTCGTCACAAAAAATTCACAAAAACATGCCTTTTTTTGTACGAATTAACCTTACCCCCCTTAATTCAATTAAATACTTCATTTGTATTTCTAACACATCTTGTTATAGATTGAATTACATTACTTTGATTATATCACACTGTGAGCGAACTCCCTCTCTAAACACGAGCAGTTATGCTTTCTTAGAGAGGCAGTAGCACGTAAAATATTTGATTGTAATTTCTACACCTATTTCAAATATCACATTGTAATTAACGAAAAATATCTAGTAAATAAAAAAAAAGTAGTACGCAAAAACCTAGCAGAAATAAAATTTTTTTTTAAAGGTTTTTATAATTTTTTTTAACCTTTATTGAGACTAAATATTTTACTATAAAGAAGTTATGGACGTTACACGAAATTACGGGGACAGACAGACAGACAACGGAATTATTATAATCGGGGTGAAACGTACAAGTTTGCATTTTTTTCAATATTTCTGACCCATTTTTTGCGAAATGTTTAACTATCATTACAGTAACTTAAATCGATTATGAAAAAATCATTCGCTTCAATACAACTCAAACGAAATGATAAAAACCTTGTTAAATATTCTACTTGTATTAAAGCGAAAGAATATTTCATAATCGATATAAGTTACTGTTATGATAGTTTAACGTTTTGCAAAAAATAAAACAGAAATATTGAAAAAAAATGCAAACTTCGATATTGCATATCTCCATAACTATTGATATTGGGTCACGGTTGCTTGAACATTTTAGACTCATAATTTAGACAGAAATCCACCTATAAAGTATTATGGAAAAGCTCTATTATATCCTGTTAATTGTATATTCTGTTAATCAACTTTTTACTTACGTGTGTGAATTTATTATTTATTTGTAATATTGTAACGAGATACTTTACGCAGTGTCCGAACCCCTGGTAATATGTTATTTGGAACAACACTATCGTAGGATCTAGAACTGTCTACAATTATCTACAACCTTCAGGAAACGTCAAGAAACGCCTGGTACATCCAAGAAGCGACGAGGACCACCTCCTAAACAATAGAATAATCTAGAAAGTACGAAAATATCAGCATTTAGGTATAAACACGGAACTAAGCCGCGGCGCAGTTGATTTGTCGTGTCTGACAGTTCGTACAGTGCGAAGTACGCGCGAGACGACGGCCACGTGTGCCTAGTCGCGAAATAACGAAGCGACAGACATCGAGCGAAGCGAACCTAATTGGCGAAATAAATAAATGCGATAAATGGATGGAATGTTCTAGTGAATATTAAATACGTCTTACCCAGCGATAATAAAGTGTTCATTTACGAGTGATGTATTGGAAAATAATGTAATTTGAACATTGAATAGTTAAATAATCAATTAATAAATTGCTAATCAATTTCCAGTGTCTTCATTCCTTCCTCCCTAGCCACGACACGTGACAAAATGTACATCCTTTTAAATGATTTAAAGCCGTGTATATTAAAAAAATAAAAATAAATGAAACAGTGTTCGTAGCCGTTCAAACTTCCGAAGGGCCAAGCAACATCGACCGGCACTAGTCTCCCGCTACATTATACTTTAATAAGGCACGTTCACACGGCGTAGATTATTTCACTACGTGGATTTATCTACACACAAAAGAAGCGTAGGTAGGATGAATCTCGCCGTGCATATTTGATTATATTTTTTGTACAGCCAAAAAACGAGTATTTTTAACGACGAAAACGCGGCCATTTTGAAACGCGATAGTTCTGCCCGCCGCCGGAGCATTTGGCGGGAATTTTCTGTTTACCCGAATAAAAATAATACATTTGCAAGACGCCGAGATGACGGTGGAATTAATTCGGCACGGGGGACGCCCACGACGCGGAAAGGTGTGACGTTATGCCTCGCAGCTGGCATTTTTGCCGGAGAACGCGACGACGCTTTGGACAATACGCCGCCCAGCTGACCGTTTGGACCGTACGGATATTCGAGTCTTCAAAAGTGCGATGATGAAATGGCCGATGAATGCGATTATGGCGGTGACGATGCAGAATTATTGCCATCTCTGTGACGAATATGCGAATACACTCGGCAGTATTCTGGTGGTTGTTAGCCCAACACTCAAAATTAGACAGGACGTATTTACTTCTATTTATTACTTAATTAATTTTCATCGCAATTTTGAATGAGACTTTTGGAAAGTATTCGCGAATCTACATGGTGTAATTAGTGTGATGTGTTTATGGAGGGGAATGTGGAGTGTAAGGGATTCATAAATAATTTTCATAGAAAACTTATGGGAGAACACCTACCTACGAAGCGCGAAAAAATGCAATTTTTGTGAATTTTTTAAGGAAACCTATACGCATTATGGTATTGGCATCATTTCTAAATGAAAGTACACACTTTTATGAATATGTTAATTTTTTTTTTATTAAAAAATATTCGACATTCACGAAAAATTTTTGGGTTCTGTCGACTGCCGAAAAGAGGTCCTCCGCGGTGACCACTCCCATTTCATCTGTAATCATCAGAATATAAAAAAACCAAAAGATTATCAAAATTGACACTATAATTTAGTCTTTGACGTAGGAGTTTTTGAAAATATCGATTTTTAACAAAATGACCGGCGTTTGAATTTAAAATAGCGTTTTTCAGGGAAAAATTCCGTGTTTATTATACCGACAAAAAAAACTAAGGCACATAAAAAATCCTACGACAAAGACTAGATAATTATGTATAGAATAATCACTATAAATTTCAAGTTAATCGATTCAGTGGTTGCCGAGATATTTTGGTCACCGATTTTTAAAACATGGTTTCGAGTAAAACGTGTTTGAAAATTGAGTAATGAATAAATCGCGAAATTTTTCAACTTACATAAAATCATCGATTCCGGGTCCATAATATATAAGTCCTCCACCTTGCTTACAATTCCCATACCATCGAGCAATCTTCACAAACATAATAAAAATATTTTTAAAGTTTCTATTATGAAAGAGCCCGGCTGGCAGCTACCTGCATGTAGCGCGGCGCTGTATAAACAAAGGGACGCAAAGTTGGCAATACACACATCAGTTTTCAGGCCAACCCTAGTGTACGGCCACGAGCACCGGATCTTCACCCGCTCAAGGCTACATACAGGTCGCCGAGATGGGATTTCTACGAGGAATAGTAGGAGTTACCAAAAAATCAGAAACAAGCAAATTAGAGAAAGTCTCGAAGTGGAGCCCTTATTTCATTTATTGAGAAATCACAGCTACGGTGGCTGGGTCATATCTTGCGGATGCCGGCAGATAGACTGCCAAAGCGGATACTCCAGGCAGGACCATAAGGCAGAAGACATAGGGGCCGTCTTAGGAGGAGCTGGCGGCAACAGTTGGAGGACTGCTGCGAAGCGAGTTTGCAACTGGGCTGACGTGGAGAGCGAAGCCCAAGATAGGAAGAGTTGGAACCTCCTATGCGGTGCAGGGACCCCGACCCAATAGGGTACGTGGTAGAAGAACAAGAAGAAGAAGGTAGAAATCAGTGTGTTTTACACAAGTGTACTAATTTCTTCATAAAAAGAGTTTAAATATTAAACTAAAGCCAATATTTTCATCAAAATGATAGAAAAATTAACATTCGACAGATGTCCTGACGTTTCTCTATTTTTGAGTGATGTGAAATAACAAACTTGTTTTTTATAAACACGCTATTGTAAATACATATCGTCGCTGTATATATAATTAAGCCTGTGTACTTTTTTTTAGTACTTTCTGAGGAAAAAAACGAATGAAACTATTTTAAAAAATAATTGCACAGACTAGATTTATACAAAATATTTTAAATAATTACTAGGCAGACTTGCCAGATGAACGGCAGTGTTTTTTTTTAGTATATCTCCACTATTTATATGAAAAATTGACAAATTGATTCATTCATCTGAGAATGTATTAAACGGCACATAGACAGCGACGATATCTTGTTTTAAGTGTGCTAATTAAATGATTTTGGTTAATCAATGAAACTAATTAGTAAACTGAATTTTTGAATGAAGACTTACAACACTAGCCCTGGTAATGACGATGACGGAAATTTATTTCTACTGTCTTAATTATAATAATTTCGTTGTCTGTCCGTCCGTCCGTCGTAACTTCGTTTAACGTCCATAACTTCTCTTCAATATAAAAACTTTTTAATTTTTTTTCGAAGTACCGTCAATTTTGACGGGTTACAGCTAGTACTATGATAATATTATGAAAATATCACGCTACACAAATCTTCTCACCTGCATCAGGTATCTGTCTACCATTAGGCGACTTAGATGTAGTGAAGTAGTAACAAGGTCCTTGCAAGCTTACCTGAAATCAAAAGAAAAAATAAAATGTACAAATGCCACAACATAAAGACTAGTTCAAAAACCTTGACAGGTGGATTCCTGCCTTGATAATGAATCGAAAATGTTCAAGAAAATGTTTGGCACTTTTACATTTCGGTTCCTAAGGAATAAGTATTCATTTATTTTATTTAAAAAAGAATTTCGTAAAAAAAAAATTAGAAAAAAAATGCGTAAAAAAATTTATATCGAAAAAATTTCAAAAATTTTTGTTTACGAAAAAACAACATAACTATTGATATTGGGCCATAGTTGCTTGAACATTTTCGACTCAGTATAAAGGCAGGAATCCCCCGGCAACGATTTTGCTACTATGTAGTTATAAGTAGTGATGCAACGAATACTACTTTTACGAATACGAATATCAAGCGAATATGAATAATTCAATTAGGTAATTAATAATACACCACTGTTCTTTTTTTACTAAGAGATTTAATAATTAAAATTTACCACCGGCATATGTAACTTATCAGGCGTTAGGCGATTTCTTTTATCCGTTTGTACATTCCCAGCGGTCGAAAATAAATATCACTTTTTTCACGCTTACGAGAGGTCATGTTATTAGATTAAATTTGAAATTATTTTATAAGAGTTATCACTTCACAACAGAAATAAAATGGAACGAACAATACGTATTACAAAACAAAAACTACATGAAATGACCACCTAACTTTATTAATAACCCAACGAAACTTGATGAAAGAACTCATGTTACGCTGTGAAACAAGTAACAATTGACAACTTGAGAACTCAACAAATCCATTCATTCAATGTTAGGGGAATCCCTGATGATAGAGTGCGTAGGATACATAGTGCACAGCCAAACCGTAATTTGCGTTGCGTTCAGTCATAAATAGCTTAATATTCGTGGTGATATTCGGCGAATACGAATATTCGCATTCGTTGCATCACTAGTTATAAGTTACAAGACAACCTGGGTAACCCGTGTAATGCGGCCTCTTGTGTCAGACGATATTCCTTTCAACGTACGAAAATAAACGTTAATCACGGACCGACACGACCTTGGCGAATGTAAAACGTACGCCGAACGCAATATGTAAATATACGCGAAGATCCAGGAGCACAACGGTGATGGGGCACATAAAATATTGCTCCCACAAAATACAATTAGCAGCCGACCTGCTAGAAAGCTGCGCCAGACGGGCCGTCAGTTACATTTTCAATATGCAACAAAGGAAAATTGTAACATTCAATATTTTTCCCCATCAAAACGTCAGACGGGATGACGGCCGAAGCGAGTTTTTCCTTGGAGCGCAACCGCGAAACTGTTGATATTAAAACAAAAGAGCTTTGAATGTGAGTACGCATCTCATAAAAAGACAAAGCTTCGAATGATACAGGTAAATTTTTCATGGCACTGTGCAATCGGCCGCCGACGAGTCTGCTGGTAGCATTTTATTATTTTTGTTTTTTTCATTTAATTTTACGTAATATTTTACAAGTGTGATGCACATTATTTGATTTGATGGATTATTTTTCTAAATTTTTACAGTCCCATGTAAGTATAAACTTGTGTATGGAACCAGAGAGTGTCACAAGCGTGATAGATAACTGTATTTTTTAATAATATGTAACACACACATCATGCAAAGAAATATATATAAATAAATATTTAAAGATAAGTATGTTAAGTTAATATTACAATATTTAAAAATAAGCATGTTAAGGTTAATATTACAAATCCCATCACTCAATTGTTCAATGATTTTACGCACTTTTTTTGCATATTTTTCTTATTATTATCCTAATTACAATAATAGTGATGATGAAACTTTATTAAAGCGAAACCGGTTGGCATATTAACTAATAAATAGAGGTTTTATACAAAGTTGACGTGTTTAATTTATTTAATTAATAATATGTCAAACCACAAAGTGATCGCTTTATGCCAGATTATAAAATAATTTCATTGTCTGTCTGTCTGTCCGTCCGCGTAACTTCGTGGAACGTCCGTAACTTTTTTGGAAAATTATTTTTTCCAATTTCTTTTTGCGATTTTTTTTGAAATTCTTTTTTATGAAAATTTTCTTTTTCGATTTTTTTTAGAATTAATTTTTTTTTGGAATTCGCTTGTTTCTCCGGCACAGTGTACTTTTTATAATTTTTTTAGATCTTGCATCTCACAATGCAGGGAAAGATTGCGGAAAGTCGGGGCCCTGGAAGAAGGAAGAATGGCTGAAAAAGTTGAGACAGTGGTTTGGCCAGTCTGCTGTGGAGCTGTTCCGGGCCGCAGTAAACAAAGTCCGCATAGCCAACGTCCGGTAAACGGACAGGAAACGAGAAGAAGAACTTGAAGAAGTGTACTTTTTGGCGCTATTGTGGCCGGTCATGGGGAGCGATTTCCCAGTTTTCAGGATCTATCCCACGTCTGCTCGGATTCGCCCTCAGGGTGTTTTTGTATCTCTTTCGGCCCACCCTGTTTTCATTTGCCATATGACAGCTGCGCAAACATAATTTGCTCGGGGAGCCGCGTCTCAGTCATCTGAACACAACGACCTGCCCATCGTAGTTGGTTGGTTTCACCATTGGGAATTATGGCCTTTTCCAAGACGCCGAAGTTTGTTCTATATATTATTACTACCAATTTGTATTTAAGCGCTGTCCATTGAAAGTTGAACACAATGCGCGGCTGGTTCTAATAACCGGCAACTGTTGTATATTTAAATTTATTGACAATTTACTATAGCAAAAGCACGAAGACTCTATGACCCATTGCGGGCAAGACCGTCAGAGACAGAATACAAGACATGGTACGATGAAGCAGGCAGAGAAGGCGTTTCTGGAAGGATCATGTCGAGAGAATGAACCAGACAAGACTTCCCAGAGCCGTGATGCGCGGGATTTCAGAGAGAAAGATGGACGTCGTCGTCATAAAACCAGAATTGACACGTGTCAACACAGATCTACTTAAGTATTTTTAAACAGATATGTGGAATTCATACCACAATGCAGAAAACCAACAATTTAGGCCACACACACACAGCAGCAAGGAATGCCACATAAGCAAAACGGAGCACGAGCAAGACACGCGCGGACGGCAGGTCACTGCACCAACGATTTCTTCACTCTCACACAGAAGACTCCTTTGTTCGTAAATTATATAAAAAGAGGGACACGCCCTAGGCGAGCATGTCAGTCCTTCGTAGACCTCCGGCGGGTGGCCGGAGGCTATGGCCCTTAGAGTATCTATCATTTTCTGTTTATTTTCATGTATATTTTGTACTTGTTTTATCGAGATAATAAATCATCAAATATTCTACGCCTTTGGAGCTTTTCTGTCGCATGACGGTGGTGACCCGAAAAAGTAACTGCTCCAAACCATCTCCAAACCAACCAAAGATATATTTTCAATAATTTATTGAAAGGAATGGCTTAAATATATCCCAAATAATTAACTTAAAACACATTTTTTTCACAAAAACTTAATACTTTTCTTTATCTGAATATCTCATCTACCATTGTTTATGTTTTTACATATCAGTGCCGAGACAAAAGTTCTCATTTTAAGAGTTCGGCAGCGGTTTCAAAAATAATTTGCGCGACCGAAAAACTATTATTTGCAAAAGTGCACCCCCACCGTTACAAGCAAATTGACGGGTGATATCACAATGCGAGCAACATCGGCGCGATGGCGTAACTCTAATTCGGGGCGACACTGAAACACAAAACCCGACGTGCAAGCGGTGCAAAACAGCACCGTGCTTTTTTATTCTTTCGTAACCGACACCGACGTGCCCATCTGCAAGAGGTTGCGTGTCGAGCCGCGCGACTTGGCGGAGACACGATCAGGCCGACGATGATACAAAGAACAACTAGTATTTGTTGGTAAACATGTGTCAGAAGAAATCATCATCATTGTTAATATAGAACTCATTCCTTAATTTTTTATTTATTTAATTTATGGTACAAATTTAGTTCTTATATATAACATACCAGATTAAACATTTTTTTTAAACACTTAGTAGTCATGTAGTCGTCATCAGTCGAGAAGCTCTTCAGTCTGATGAGGGAGCCACAGTTTTTATTCCTTGTTATAATATATAGGTACATAGTGTATACAAGTTATTTACTAATACAGTAAAAAGGTAAATTGATAATGAAAGTATAGGACTAATTTTTAAAAAAGCTATAAGTTTAAATGATTTATGAATTTAAATTTGATTTTAAGAAAATTTTGATTTTTTTGATTTGCTCTGAGAGGTTACTGATGCATCGTATCTCGATAGGTAAGTTTTTTTTTTGTGACAGTCTTTATTTTGTTCTGAATGTTATTTGCAGTATATTTTATCACTAAGACATTATTTATTATTCATTTATCATAACAATTTTCTTGTGTATCGTGTAAAAATTTGTTAATCTAGAACTCATTCCTATATTGTATTTATTTGTTTGTATTTAAAATAAAACGCAAATCACTTAGTTTTCACCACTTAATTAGATTAACAATCTACATGTTTCGAGAACAATTTTCTCTTCTTCAGGATTATTGGTCAAAACCAATAAATACATCAATAATCCTGAAGGAAAGAACGTTGTTCTCGAAACATGTAGATTGTTTAATCTAATAAAGCGGTGAAAACAAAGTGATTTGTATTTTATTTTGATAATAATGTCACCACAAAGTTCAAGCCTTCATACAGAAGAAAAAATATTCTTCGAACAGTTGAGTCTGTATTTAGTTCTGAATATTATTTACAGTTTACTTTATCATTACGAGAATATCTGTTATTAATGCATCATAAAAAGTGTATTGTGTATCGTGCAAAAATTTGTCAATCTAGAACTCATCCCTAAATTATATTTATTTATTTGCGTCTTTATTTTGTTCTGAGTTTATTTTATCATTATGACATTATCTATTATTAATTTATCATAAAAAGTGTATCGTGTATCGTGTAAAAACTTGGTAATCTAGGACTAATTCCTTAATTGTATTTATTGATTTGCGAGTCTATATTTTTTTCTGAATATTATTTATAATTTATGTTATCATAACATTATTTATTCATTATTAATTTATCATAAAAGTACATTATATACGGAACTCATTCCTAAATTATATTTATTGATGTGCGACAGCCTTTATTTTTTTCGGAATATTATTTATAATTTATGTTTTCATTACATTATTAATTTATCGTAAAAAGTATATAGTGTATTGTTCAAAATCTCCTAAATTGTAATTATTATATTCCTAAATTGAATTTATTGATTTGAGATAGTCTTTATTTTGTTCTGAATAATATTTATAATTTATTTTATCATTAAGTCATTATTACTTCCTTTCTTTTAACTCGTGGCATCTGCTTGCTTGCCGGCTTGCCGTCGAAAAAACATTGGATAGATTTTTAACCCTTTTCCCGTGATCCAATCGAGCTGAAACTTGGCTAGGAGACTCGTGGCGACGATCAAGAAGACCTATCAAATTTTCTTTAAAAAAATTAATAATTATAGTATAATTTCGGATTTTTAGAAATTTTATTGGTTTTTTCAAATTGGAATCATTAGAAAAGTTTGATTACTAGCAACGGCGGCCCGATAACGTCGCGGAATATTTTCTAGATTTGAAATACTCCATCGGTATATACATACTATTATGTACTTCACCACGAATTTCGAAAATCTAAATTGACTGACAAATGTTTTTAGAATTTAATCTTCAAAGCATGAAGCGTCTTATCAAAGCTCAAAACATCTGACATTTTAGAAATATATTAAATTAACGTAAGTTTAGTGTTATGTTATATGTTTTAATTCGTCTTTAATTGTTGTTATATTTTACAAAGAAAGGGAGTATAATAAAAACTTGGTTTTTATGGGTTAGTTTTTTTATTATTAATTTACCATTAGAAGTGCGGCTGCAAAATTGCTCAAAGTTTAAGCAAAAAATATCGAGATCTGCAAAAGTCATGTTATAGATATCAAGAACATGGCTAAATATGAGTTTTTCCATGGTTTGTTCTCCAATGATCCAAGAGAAAGTATGGTGCTCCTGTTCATCTCTGAGAGACATTAAAATGCGCAGAGCTTACGGTTTCAGGCGAGTCGATGCTACTGTTCAGCGATCTACGAAGGTATTTTATTTGCTTTCATTGGTCCTTTATCTTGATTCATCTTCATCCAGTGTTTTAAGGGCCGGTCTTATAAACGTCCGTTAGTTAAATTTCAGACCAAATAAACCGAAATTTGATACAAACGTCATCTTTTTCGTCTTACAACAATCCGTTAGTCAAATTTTAGTAAAATTTTACCGACGGCCGATACCGACAGTCGAACAGTTTACCGTCCGTTAGTTGAAATTGACAGAAGTATGACAGATTGACGTATTATTTTTTAAGGTTAGGTCCGTCGTCAGTTTGCGTTTCATGCTATTTGTTTAACACGTACATAAGTATTGTGCTGACTGCTGCTATATTTTCTTATATATATTATTATATTATATATATACAAGTTCGTCGAATGAAGAACAAACTCGACGACAAAGAGGGTTCAATATACGAGTGGATTATTTTAATATTTTAGATGCCGAAGATTTTATCTAACGTTTTCACTTGTCGAAAAGGTTTGCTTAAGAGCTTCTAGAAGATATTGGGCAAAATTTAAAAAGGCGCACGCCTAGGAATCTGACATTATCACCAACCACATAAATGCTTGTTGCCTTAAGATTCTATGCTCTTGGATCAATATTATTGGCTGCTGCAGACTTAGTTGGGGTTTTAAAGACCACTACCGGTGTAGTGTTGCGGGAAGTATCCCAAAAATCTGGTGCGAGCGAGAAATTTTAGATAGAAAAGAGATGTAATTCACCTTTGACAGCTCTAAAATCATAGACAAGAGCAGTACGATATCGCGGTACTTACGGACGGTAAAAAAAGTTTTATAAGACGAGCGTCGGTAACATTTATAAACGAACGGCCATCCGTTAGTAAATTGTCGATATACTAACGGAAATTTGGTCTTTCGTTTACAAGACCGGCCCTAAATTCCCTAAAATATTCGCTAATACCGTCGCTCCCAGCGATTCGCCGGGCGATATTGAAAACCGACGCGATTTGAAGCCACATTTCAAAACGAAGCAAAAAAAATCACGTCAAAATGAAGTCAGCGAGTCGTCCAACACCCGCGGTTACGCCGGTAACCCAGCACCCGGCCCGGCCAGCGGCGCGCAACCTTTTGTCGGCAGACCGACGGAAATCAACACCATTGTTCAGCGCTCACAATGGTTTGCAACCAATACGTAACTTTACCAGTGATGCAACGAACACTACTTTCACGAATACGAATATCAAGCCTACTTACTATTCGGCGAGTACGAATACGAATAAAGCAACAAGGTTATAAATAATACACCATTGCTATCCGTTTGTACATTCCCAGCGGTTGAAAATAAATATCACTTTTTCACGATTACGGGAGGTCATGTTATTAGATTTAATTTGAAATTATTTTATAAGAGTTGACACTTTTACACACAACGGAAATAAAATGGAACGAACAATACGTATTACAAAACAAAACCTACATGAAATGACTACCCGACCTTATTAATAACCCAACGAAACTAGATGAGAGAACTCATGTTATGCTGTGAAACAAGCAACAATTGACAACTTGAGAACTCAAAAAATCCACTCATTCAATGTAAGGGGAATCCCAGATAGAGTACGTACGTGTGTTCGGATACACGGTGCACAGCCAAATCGTAATTTGCATTGCGTTCAGTTATAGTTTGTTTTTAATATTCGTGATGATATTCGGCGAATATGAACATTCGTATTCGTTGCGTCACTAAACGTTACATTTGAAAATCGTTACTCAAATTTCGCACCCACACTCCGGTTATCGCAAATCAGTCAGCGCCGATTCGCAACGTTCGGCCGCTCTCGAGTAAAAGTTTCGTATTCACAGAGTTGTTGCGAATACGCCACGGACCAAACAAAGGCGAGTGCAGTCAGAACACTAAAGCGCAAGTTGCAGGGTGTCCCAACAACTGCGAGGCGACAATAGCGCGCGGGACAATCGACAAATACGGTTCACTTAATCGCGGGCGATAACACTGATGCGAAATTTACACGCGATTCAAAAATATCATAATGGTGAAAAAATACAAAACAAGTCACACTACACACGTAAGGGAGCATCCATATACCACGTGATTCCGTTTTGTAGCCATGGCTTTTAGGTTGACCCCCCCCTCCCGTCTAGAATGCGGTTTTTTCCTATTAATTCCAGACGACATTTTGTGCTGTTTTCTCCTACCGAAACTATTTTTAAATTATTGAGTGTAAAATGAAGGAGACATTTTCATAATTAAAAAGAGCAAAAATGAATTATTATTATTAAAAAATATATAAAACAATGATGTATCGAAACTTCGCCTTGAAGCAACACTTGATGCAAAAAATAAAATAAAAATCGGAAACTGGGTGATCGTAATTTACTATATAAGTAAAAATTACATTGTTTTATCAATATTTCATAAATACAGAACAGATACAACAAGGCGCTTTCAAAAATTATAAAACACTCTTTTTTCCTTTTCAAGCATTCTCTTTTTTAAAATGAAAAATTTTTCAAATCTCAAACAATAAAAAAACAACTTAAAGTAGGTACCTACCTACATTCTATCACATCTAAAACTATCCGATATTAAAAAAAATGAAACATTTTAAATGTGCTGATTTTCCTAAAATTTTATAACATTATACATTGAATCATTATCGTAAATCTACAGATAGTAGGTGAGGCATCATATTTCGGCTGCTAGGCATGTTTATCAATAGTTTTTATTCTTATGATATTTTGGCAGTAACAAATGATATTGGTTGATGATTTATCGAACGCATATTCCTAACAATTTAACTGTACCAAATAAAAAAAGGAATTTACGTAGCACGACTCTGACCCCCCCCCCCTCCCTCCCCTCACGTAGCCCAGCGTAGCATTCTACTTAATCCTCTCACCTTGATCAGGTCACGTAGTTTATGGATGCTCCCTAACTCACCAAACATTTTATATAGGAAATCTATTTCAAATGTCCCACTAAATCGCGTGTGGATGGTTGGAAGGAATTCCAATACGTATTTAAAAAGTGAATAAATTAATAGTATTTTTCGGCGTTTTTCAATTAAATAAAAACCACGTTACAATCTTACGCGGCACGCGTGCCGCAGTTCCGACACGTCTGTCGTCTCGGCTCTGACGCGCCAAACGGGTTATTAAAAATGAAAAAAAAAGACAGAAATGTAATACGAATACTACATAATGTAATACTATATGTGTCTTGTTCGGGAATCCAGCCCGTGAGAAGACGGGAGGCGCGAACTGCGAAACCGGCGCGGAAGCTGAATGCGCGGCGATTAATTAAAGCCCACCGCCGGGCTAATTGACGTTTTGTAATTACAACTTTATGCGGACGGCACTTGAAACGAAATACCTAGGTACTAATTTATCTAGGGTGCGATCGCGAAGACTTCGTGTTTACCTGGTATACATTATCTTGTAGCGAGAACACGTAACAGTGGGTGCAGAAATTAAAATATCAAAATATTCATGAGTTATTTGGACACCTTATTATATACCTTGGAAGATCGAAGAAAATTAACAGATTTAATATTCCTTTTTAAAATATTACACTCAAATTTCGACTGTTGCAAACTCCTGAATAGTATTAATTTTAAAGTACCTAACCGTAGGACCCGCCAAAACATGCTGTTTTATTGTGACAATTCGGACACAAACTATCGTTCAAATTCTAGCATACCTCGGATGCACAAACTGGGCAATGAACTACCTACATATGTCGAAATTTAAATCTATCTCTCTCAAAATTTAAAAAATCATTATATGATCATTTCTTTTCAAAATATTAAATTTTTATATAATGTCTTAAATTTTTTATATATATACCTGGCTATTCAAATTTAATATTGCTATACTATATTACCGGTGAGTAAAAATTTCTGAGATCACTACTTTACACTTTTTGCATATATACTTTTTTTACATATATGTCTAACCTCATTATGTTTAAACTATGTATATATATTTTTTTACATTTATACCCTTTATTTTTCTTTTAAATTTAATCGTTTGTTGTATTTTAATTATGTATAAACCTGTTATAAAAGGCTATTAAGCCGTGTAATTAATAAAATAAATAAATAAATAAATATTTATTTATTTGTTTGTTCACGCCCATCATAGGCTTTTACATGTAAAATTATTGTAATATACAAATCAATATACTAAATTTAAAATATACTAATCCTACAAGAACATTTACTGTCATCTTTTTAAATACTTTTAATTGTTTTATATTATTTTATTAATATCCTATTCAGATCATTTTTTTTTCCTTTGTCTATAATAGAATTAATTAACACCATTATTAAATTGTAAAAACATTTAATTATTACTATTACTTAATTTTAATTGGCAATAAGATTGATTCACAAATGTTATATAAATGATAAATATTCTTGAACATTATACTACTGGAAGAGCACTGTCTGCTATAATACAGTAAATTACTAGTGTAGCAGGCAGGGCATCAAATCAATTTAGTGTTTACTTCTGCCAAGACACTCAGCAACAATGAAAAAAAGCTTAATTTAATTTTGTAAACACTGTAAACATTTTCAACATTGAACATTGAATAAACATTTGAATTTGAATATATGTATATATATAAAAAGAAACCCGTGTTTCCCTACCCGCCAAGTTTTCTCCACAACCAGCCACCGGTGGTTATGGTGGTGGATAGCCCTTGGTGTCACTTCGAAAATATGCGAGTTTGGTGAGGGTGGCTGTGCGTGGGTGGGAATGGGTGATGAAAATGTGCTTTCTAGCGCATTGTTTTGTTATGGGAAGGCCGCAAATGCTTCAGATTGTTTCAAAATAGGCGCGCGGACTGTGTCGGTGAGTCTACAAGGAGAAGGTTCTAGAAAATTCCCGAAAGTTCCGTAAGGTTCTAGGCTGAGTGGCGGAATGTGTCGGTGTGTCTAGAAGGTTTCTGTGCATTCGATAAATTTCTTGAAAGTTCTGGAAGGATAATGTTCTAGAAGGTTCGCGAAAGTTCTATGACGATCCAAACAGTGTACTAAAAATCTACTAAAAAATAGTACTAGGTACAAGCAGTACACAGTACAGAAGATATAAAAATATAAAGTCATATCACGTATTATATAAACAAACGAGCGACCCTTACAGTAGCCACATATGATGTGTAACATTTGACATCTCACAATTAAAAATATCAATTGAGCAGCGACAGAAATTGACCTCAAAATTTAAAAAAGATAAATATGGAAATATTTATTCGAATAATTATGCATTTTTTCAGACACTTATTATTAAAAATTCATTTATAAATACACTTTCCTCTCGGAAAATGGGTTGGTACAACAAGACGGCCAACTCTATCACCGCGCGCGCTCATTGGTCAAATGAAATAGCGCGCGCTTCCCCGGCGTCTAGTTTCCTGTCACGCATTTCCGTCCATTTTCAAGAAATCACTCCCACAGATTGCAGGAAAGCGAGAGGAAA
This sequence comes from Agrypnia vestita, assembly GCA_016648135.1. Taxonomy (NCBI): domain Eukaryota; kingdom Metazoa; phylum Arthropoda; class Insecta; order Trichoptera; family Phryganeidae; genus Agrypnia; species Agrypnia vestita. The sequence continues at coordinate 8,098 of JADDOH010000353.1, read as the reverse complement.
GACGTTACACATAAAAAAATAGAAAAAATATTACATATCATTAAAGATCTATATATTACAATATAAGGTATTAACAGTAAAATATAAAATATAAGAATATTAATTACATGCAAAAGTAGTAAAAGGTATAAGCAGTAAAATATGAGTATAGAAATATAAAGTACAGTGCAGTAATGTATATATAAAAAAATATTACATATCTTAACATGTACATATTAATAGTGGAAGTTAGTATTGAAATAACATCGTCTCTTTTTTATTTTATTTTTTATTAGGTTCTATTCAGATACACTTTAACATATTTAATATAATAGTATGTATGCACAATGTTATTATTGATATTTTTGTTCTTAGTCCTCCTCACTAGGCGATCCCGTGCTGAGACGGGCTAATTTATATCAATTTATTTTCTATTTTTAAATTTTGGTGTGTAAATAATACTATGGTTGTGGCGTGTAGTGTTATTTACATGCCGGTGTAGTGGTTGTCCTGACGAAGAGTCGGGTTACGTCTCGAAACCGGTAGACAAAAAAGTTATTTTGAGTGGTTATCTCTTAAAAGACTGCTAAAAAAAACTTTGGGGACGGTGGAGTAACACAGCGTTACCTCATTAAAAATCGGCATAGTTTTTAATATGTGATAAAATATACATAAATACGATACAGATAAGACTTTTAAAAGGTCCCTTTATATAATTATGTAAGGTAAACATATATATTCGCATTATTTTAGTAAATTATTATAAAAGTATGGCAAATCGAATTTGCGCGCGCTTCCGCAGATGTTTCATTGGCAACTGAATACAACGAAGCGGTCGCCAGCTCGCTTCAGTCGCCTGCACTCCGTCTTTGTCTAACACATGTTACCCAACACTACCGTACTCTTTCTATATTATATTGCTTTCGCCGAAACCCAAGCAACCGCCATCTCTGTCCTACATGAAATGTATGGTATTATCGTGCTCTTTCTTGCCCGATTTAACTGCGATGTACAATATTCTGCTCTCTCTTGCACACTGGCCGAAAATACGAGAGTAATGAATAAATATTTTTTAATTAAAAAATCCGTACATTCCTAACAGTTTAATTTAGTAATTTTGGTGTGAAAATGTCTATTCGATGATTACAAATAATGTGACGTTTTAGTTTTCGTAAATAAGGTAGATATTTCATATTTTGTACGACAGGTAGACCTACGTTACATCACCGACACAGGAGTTATATAACATTTTGTATCTTTAATTTTGAAGAGGTCTGTGTCCGCCCTTGAGGGGTTTAACCGGTCCGGCGACGTGGACAGCCGGCGCGCCGTCAGCTTTATTAAAATTACACTTCACTATTCATTTAATCTCCTATTATAATTTCTCGCTGCAGACATCTGTAATTAGTATGCAGTTCCTGGAAAGGAAACGCCCCCGCTGTCTAGTCCGTTCACGTCCGACAATACAACGTGTCCAACGGATATTAAACGTCGTTTTAAACAATACAAACTCTGAATGAACTGAATGAATGACTAATGTATACCTACAAAACTCAATGTCTGTCTGTTCTCTATACAAATCTTCAACGTTTGACAGATTTGACCCAAATTTTGCATACTTACTCTTTAGGACCCGGCGGGTGGACCTCTTTCCGTTTAAGAAAGACAATCGAATTAGTATGTGTAGGCCGTGCGTACGACGCACATTGTTTCGTTGTGTTGGTATTTACAGGATAGTTATGCAGTATCAAAGTTTGCATTTTTTTTTCAATATTTCTGACTTATTTTTTGCAAAACGATGAAGTATCATTACAGTAACTTATATCGATTAAGATTTAATTCGTTTCAATAAAATCTTATAAAATAAGCAAAACCCTGAAACTTTTTCAAAAAATTTTTCCAATTGGAATTGGAAGGTTTTTATCAATTTATTTGAATTGTATTAAAGGGAATGAATTCTTTCATATTATATAATGTTCATATCATTATCATGTAATAATAGTCCAGTCCAACGTTTTGCAAAAAAAGGCAGAAATATTGAAAAAAAATTGATGTCGCTTATCTCCTTAACTATTGATATTAGGTTATGATTGCTTGAACATTTTCGGCTCATAATCAAATCATCTGTAAAGTATTGTGGACTAGTTCTGTTGTATACAGGACTTTCAAAACATTAGTTAATGTGCGGATGTTCTTATAATGAAATTGGTGAACGTTGCATTGTGTAGAGCAGAGTTTCCCAACCTTTTTTGGCTCGCGTACCACTCGGTAGTACATCACGCTTAATTGTATCATTTCTTGTCGAAATTCAAAACCAGGACATTTAAAGAAGTGTTTTTTTGAACTAATTTTTATTAAAAAAAAATAACACAGAATTAAATTAAATTATTTGTATAAAAAAAATAAAATGCGCCTCAGGCAATTTTTTTCCAAAAATTACCGATGTTAATAGAAACAATAGTTTAAATGATATTTTTATGACTGATTTTTTTTCACTTTTTATGTCCGCCATTTTTGATTATTTTTCGCGTACCACCAACTATCCACTCGCGTTCCGCCGGCGGTACGCGTACAACAGGTTGGGATCCGCTGGTGTAGAGCGATCACTTAAGCCAGCTCGTACAGGTTGAAAGCCCTGGGCCATCGTATAAAAAGACTTCCATGCGCGTTTCTCATACATAAATTGGTTCGTCTCTGTGTGATTTCTCTAATTTATCTTAATTAATTAAAAACCATCCCTCTGGGGACAAAAGTCAGTACCTGTTTTCTTAGGACATGCTTATTGTTCCGATTAGAGTTTTTTGATGTTGTGTGTTTAAAATATATGTTTTTTTTTCAATTGATTCAGCAACGTTATAGATTGACATTTAAAAAATATTGATTATATTATTTGTATAAATCTACTTATATTATTTGATAACTTAAACCTACATGTATATGTGTCAAAATATCAAAATGTATAATGTTTTTTGTTTTGCTAAATTATTCGAAAATTTATTTATAAAAATATTATTGCTGAAGTTCTTGATTACACGCAATTATTGGAATTTTTTTTAGAATTGGGCTAGTAGTTAAATTTAATTGATTATTAATAATATATTGTTTATGTTTTACTAATTTCTAATGATTCTAAACTATTCAATTTCAGACCAAAATTATTTATGTGCAAAATAGAAATTCCTAAACTTTTATCAAAACCGTGATCATTTTCTAATAAATGTTTTAAAAATTCAGAAAAACCATGATTATTCAGATATCTCAAATGCTCTTTAACTCTTACTTTGAAATGCCGACCGGTTTTTCCAATATAAAACGTGATAATTAATTTTGATATTTTGACATATATACAGGCTGAGAATGATATCGAAAGGAGAGTGACTGCGGGAAACAAAGTTAATGGTGCTCTAAATGCAATATGGCCAATAAGAATCTGTCAAAGAAAGCAAGACTAGCGGTACATAATGGCGTTCTAGTGCCAACCCTAATGTATAGAAGTGAAGCCTGGAATTGGCAAAAGAGGAATGAAAGTAGACTGAATGCGGTCACTAAGACGCTTGTCTGGAAAATCTTTGGTCGATAGAGTAAAGAATGAACAAATTAGACGTGATGTAATGCTGGCTGCAGTGTGGTAGATAGAATAAAGAAAGGAGCGTTGAGATGGTTTGGTCAGGTGGAACGTATGAACGAGGAAAGGATGGTTAAGAAAATATATGAGGCAACAGAAATAGAGGGCGTCCGCGAAAGACCTGGCACGATCAGATACAACTTGCATGAGAAGATGTATGAATGTGGCCGAAGCAAAAGTGGTGTTCCAGGATAGAAGAGTGTGGCGTTCAATCGTCTTTGCCTACCCCTGCGGTGAAACGGCGTGATGGTTAGTTAGTTAGACATATATATATCACCCTGACGATGGAAAGGTATTTCCGAAACAAACATAATTTATCAAATAATATAAGTAGATTTATACAGATAATATAATCAATATTTTTAATGATTTTTATAACCGCGTCTCTCTGCTCAAATTAAATGGTCTCTTGTACAGCGCGGATGCATTAATAAATATACGGCCCCCCAAAGTTGACGGGGTCCTCTGTAAAACACGATTTAAAAGTCACCGAGATATTTATTACTTGATTGACAACATATTTTTTATACTTTCTCGCTCTTCCCGCGCGACGGGACCCGTTCGTAAAATAAATTAAATAAAAATAAACCCACTTTAATGTGGGAACCGCCAGAGCCGAGCGGCGGACAGACAGTGTACGACAGCCCAATACAGATGACAAATCTTGTTGAATTTGAACAGCTAAAACTAATCAAATACAAGCGAAATGTTCTTAAACTACAGGAGTAGCAATTATCAATTTGTGTATTTACCTTAACATATAGATATATGTCGTACCGGACTCTTTGAAAGAACTTCTTGAGTTTTAAAACTTCTCCATAGAAAGTATTTGAATACTTCTTACCGTAAAGGCAGCGTTCGTAAAAAACGCTTCTCTTAACCATTTTTTCGTCGACTTTAGTTGTAAAATAGGTCAACATGAAAAGCCCTTTTATGTTAACGTGATAATATAAAATGTATGTCCACCCTGAAAGTGCATTCTAAATATTGGTGAAAGAATTTTTGAAATCGGATGAGTGGTTTCGGAGATTACCTCCTACATCCAAACTTACAAACATTACCTCTTTATATATTTGTATACATTACTATTTTACTACTTTGTATTTAATTTAATTTTTCGCTACAATAGGTAACAAGACCCGATACTGTAGCGAAACACACTATCACTTGTCGTGGCTGCGGGAGGCAAATGAAAACACTGGAAATTAATTGGCGATTTATTAATAAATTATTAATTAACTATTCTATGTACAAAGTTACAAACATAACGCTATTTTTTAATACATGTACACTATTTCGCAAAATATCACATGTATGTGAATTCGTTATTATTGCTGGGTAACACATATTTATCGCTCGTAGAATATTCAATTCTCGCACACAGAAGTCGCTCTGGTTTATTTCGCCACTTAGGTACTCCGCTAGATTACTTCGCTTTATTTATCGCTTAGATTATCTCACGACTGGTCTGGTTCTCGGCCGAGTTCGCACCGAACGAACTATCAACACCCGACAACTCTACTTACGCCGTTGCGTAGTTCCGCAATTATACTAGAATGATGGTATTTTCGAACTATCTAGATTATTCTAGTGTTTGAGAGAAGGTTCTCGTCGTTTCCCGATTGTTCCAGGCGTTTCGCGAATGTTGTAAATCACCTAGATTGCTATAGGCCGTTCTTGATCCTTCGATAGTGTTGTGACATATTACAAGGGATTCTGTACGTAATATTTTTTGCCATTTCGTAAGAATATCACAAAAACGCCCAGGATTGAGTAAATCATATAATGTATATTTATTGTGACCTCACCGAGGATCGAACCCGGATCCCATAGTTTGAGAAAACAGTGTCATGTTATTGGGCTGCGAGCTACGAGGGACACATTTTGGAAATGCGTAATTGGAGCAATAAAATAAAATCTATACCGTCATGCACTGAACATCACTTAGGTGAACTTATACTATTTGAAATATTATTCCATCAGAATCTATGAGAGAATATAATATATTACATAATAACGTAACACAAATATAAATGATTATTTTATTGCCCCTAGATTTAAGGGGTACACTCGTATAAACGTATAATATATCATTATTATCGAGCGGCCATTAGAATTCTCCACATTAATTCGAGGGCGTTGTAAATTTGTTCGAAATTATTATTCATCGGGGGTGGCTTTTCGAGATGTTTCTGGTGACGTGAAATTTACAGCATCCCTGTAATGCGAAGATTTATAACGGTACACGCGATGACTATATAAATTAAGGTTTTTATGTGTGTCCGGATTACACTTAGATTTATGTAGGTCTGCCCACACGGAAGACGTACTAAAATACTGCAAGTCAGAAATGGTTTCATAATTTCATAAATTGTAATTAATTCACCGTTTAACTTTTTGATACTATTGATAACGTATATTATTTCTTTTTTATACTTGTATTATTTTATATTTACTCTGTATTTAAATTTTATATCTTTGTTATTTTATTCTGACTTTTGTCACTATTACGCTTTTTATATTTACTCTGTATTTTATATCTTTTATCTTTGTTATCTTACTTACTTTTATTTACTTTCTCAGTTTATATTATAAATTATTTTTTCATTTTATATCATAAATTACTTTGTCACTTTATATTATAAGATGTATTTTGTGTAACATAAAATTACTTCTTAGAGAAATAAGGCAGTCCATTTTAGTTTCTAACTCTGTTGCTACATAATTTCATAAATTGTAATTAATTCTCATTTGTTAACTTTTTCATACTATTGAATATATATTACTTCTTCTTAATACTTTTGTTATTGTATATTTAATCTGTAATTTTTTTTTTATCTCTGTTATTTTATGCTTACTTTTGACATTATTATGTTATTTTATATTAACTCTGTATTATACATATTTTATCTTTATTATCTTATACTTACTTTTACTTACTCTCATTTTATATTATAAGGTAATTAGTATAACATCAAATTACTGTAATAGGTTTAGTAACCGTTGAAATAAATAAATAAATAAAGATGTATTTTAATTTTGGACATCCCGAGACTATGATTTAATTATTTCAAATGCGGAAGCATTATGTATATTTAAAAAAATATTTTAATAGCAATGACAACGAAATTCTCTCAGTATCCATTTAAAATTTTATCAAAAAAAAATTACGTAGGAAGATATCACTTTGTGGTTTGACATATTAGATTAAATAAAACACAATCATATAGCATACTATATATATATAATAAAATCATATTCAGGGTGTAACAGAGCTAGTCCACAATACTTTTACAAGTGGATTCCTGTCTTGATTAGGAGTCGAAAATGTTCATGCAACCATGACCTAATATCAATATTTATGGAGTTATGCAATATCAAAGTATGCATTTTTTTCCAACATTTCTGGTTTGTTTTTTTACAAAACGTTGAAGTATCATTACAGTAACTAATATCGATTACGAAAAATTCTTTCGTTTGAAAAAGGTTAAATAAAATAATAAAAACCCTGAAAAAATCCATTTGGAATGTTTTCCATGGTTTTCATCATTTTCTTTGACTTGCAATGAACGGAATGAATTTTTCATATTAGATATAAGTTACTGTAATGATAGTTAGTTTTTAAAAATTAAGTCAGAAATATTGAAAAAATTGCAAACTTTGAGGTCGCACATCTCCTTAACTAATGATATTAGGTCATTGTTGCTTGAACACTTTCAACTCATAATCAAGGCAGGAATCCACCTGTAAAGTATTGTGGACTAGCTCTGTTACACCCTCTGTACAATCATCATATATATTGCTTAGGCAAACATACAAGAACTCCAAGGACAGAATCGACCCGCTGAATCATTCCGGTATTCATAAATAAATTGTAATGACTGTTCGCCATTTTATATAGATAAAATGGCAAGTAATTTTAATTAAGGTAAACTTGAGATGTCTCAATAAAAATATTTTTTCTGAATTTGCGAACCATCTTTTGAAAACAGGACACACGTTTAAAAAAAGAAAACGTTATCGAGATTCTACATGTAAATAATTAAGGCCTTAGATTGGACAACTTAGAAATACTAGATATCAAAAAATACCTGAACCCAATATAATTAATAACCAGATAAATTTTATGAATAGGCCGTTATTTGATATATTCCCCATTTCGGCGTCCACTTGTCAATTACCCCCACCATAACTGTAGCCACGCCCCCGTTTAAAAATGGATTTGTTTGCTAGAATAAGTAATGAATAGTTAGTATGCGTCCGTCCTGACGATGATACAGTGGTATCGAAACCAGTAGACGTAGAGTTACTCCAAGTGTTTAATATAAAGTTATTTAGTTAATTTATAAAACACAATCACTTTGTATAAAACCATGAATTTTATTAAATACCACGATAACCAGCTTCGCTTAGCTCAAGCTTCGTCAGAGTGCATTTAAATTTTTTTAAAACAGTTTTAAATACGGTAAGATTGGCGGCAAAAATACATTTTTT